>LPNX010756256.1:3405-50473 GCA_001517045.1 Pseudotsuga menziesii | reverse complement strand
TTACTACCAGAAAACAACCATTGATACACCACAATATTCATCATGACTTAGGGGGGATCCCCCTCAGTTTGGGTCACTATACCATCACTGTCGAGGCCCTCCTCGACATCCCTCCTCACCATTAGAAGGTCACACAGATGTTACCGGGAATATTGCACCTTCTGCGGACATAAGTTGTTCCTCTGGTCTGAATGGTTTAGATCCAAAACAAATGAGTGAACAACAAAGGATGAAGACCTTACCTGAATACTATAGACACCTATAATACTGCTTCGATTGTGAACCTGTGTACCTACAAAAATATCAAACACATAAACACATCAAATCTACCAAAAAATCATCTACTTATCCATGTTAGTGACTAAGGAATCTAACAACATGTACATGTGAAATCAAAGAAATAGTAATGTGGGACATAAATAAGATTTGCATTAAGAATGTATGGATAATATTGCAACTGTTTCCTTAGTGTCGACAAGCCCCTCCATGAGACAAACACTTCATCCCCATAAGCTCCAACTTTGCTCTCTATGTTGTCCAATGACTTGGACTAGGTAATCAATCCAACAGCATAACAATACCTCTATAGTTCTCCCCCTCAACTATGGATATGAGATTGTATTTATAAGGCTCAATGGATAGGAATAGTTGAAATAATGGGGGGTGAGGTGGATACAATATCCTACCATGGGGTATCTCAATCTCAAACTAACCCATAATGATAGGGATAAGGGAGGACACGAGGCTCAAGTTCTAGAAGCCTTGAGAAACTTTTCTTTTTCCCATTTTACCCAGGGTATTGCTTTTCTTTCCTTATGACAGAGTGGTTTAGATGAGAACCGATTTTAGACCAAAGAGCATAAGCGGTGGCACCGCTTCTCTAAAATAGGATACATGCAGTGCTAAGCAAGGTACCACTCATCAACCACAAGGTAAGCGCGGTGCTAGGTTTTTTCAAGTAGAATTGCCAAACAGAGCATGTTTCCACTCTAAGTGTTCAGATTAAGGGCAAACATAAAAGTTAAGGGTCTCATCACATGATGATGACAAGATTTAGGTATAACAACAGACTCTGATTCTGAATCCGATTCTTATCAATCTGAGCTGAATCTTTTCACTGCACCATCTATCCCAATGACTGTTGTAAACCTCAATCCCTTCTATGGAAGGGTGGTTGCAGCGGACCAATGTCCCTACCTCACCTCATCACCAACATCATGTCTAATGATCCTAGTACCACCGTGCATGTCATTGTAAGTCTGCTACCCATTAGTGACCGTCCCACACCAACTCCTATCATTCCCACAGTACCACCTTTCATGCCTAGGGGAAGCGACCCTTCCACAACCATCCTGACTATCCCTGTTTTGGGAATTTAGGCACAGGTGTTAGGATTATTAATCCTCCCTTGTTCATACTTTCTATTAGATTAATTAGGCTAACTTAGGAGCCTCAATTAATTAAATGAGTCCACTAGTGAAATTGGGTCCAAATAACCCAATGGGGCCACATGTACCAGTCATTAAAGTGTGGGGGACAATGCTAGAGGTTAACTTCCACTTACTGCATGTGCATGCATCAGTGGGGGAACCTCCTACACCAATCCCTACATTTTAGGAGCCACTGGGAGTCCCGGCACCAACCTACTTTAGTTAGTTGGAGTTAGCACTAGTTAGCCATAGTTAGCCTTTAATTACCTTTAGATGACTCACTCTCAGCTAGCTAGTGCATGGATAATGCATGCATGCATGTGGAGGATCTCTTTTCTTCACCTACTACACTTAGTTGCACTAAGTTAACTAGTTTTTACTGTCTATTGGAGTTATTGGTCATCGGAGAGTTGATTTGTTGGAATCCGGTATTGATTGGGTGACATTGAGTTAGAGATTCAGTTAGATACAACCTTATCCACTTGGAGAATTCAAATTCATTCCTCATGCATGTTGGGGCACACACCTTAACAGTCCTTAATTTTGGTAACTCCGCAGTTTTTGTGGAAACTTGTAAGCGGAGTTGCAACTCAAAATAGTCTTAGGGGTGTTGAGGTTGATTCAAATCCCTCTTTTTGTAATTAACCCATGGATTAAGTCCAGGTTTTAGGGTTCGAGGTGCCCATGGTTTAAGCCCATGGTTTTGTAATAAGTGCACTTGTATAA
Organism: Pseudotsuga menziesii; assembly: GCA_001517045.1. Taxonomy (NCBI): domain Eukaryota; kingdom Viridiplantae; phylum Streptophyta; class Pinopsida; order Pinales; family Pinaceae; genus Pseudotsuga; species Pseudotsuga menziesii. Next base: position 48,317 of record LPNX010756256.1, on the reverse strand, counting down.
ATAAGCACTTTTGTAAAAGAGTCAGGTTAGGCTTCTGATGTAACATGAATTGATGTGAAGCTAAGGCTTGTTTTGTAAGGAAGGTTAAGTCCCAGCTGTGTGCATGGACGACCTCTGTAGCTGTGTGCGCAGAGGGTTTTGGGTGATTAAGAAGATTTGTAGTTGTGTGCGCAGAGATCTGCAACTTAGTGCGCAACTTTGAGGAATTGAAGGGATCTGCAGCTGAGTGCACAGATCAGAACTGTGGATTTTGTAAAGAGTTGAATAAAATACAGTTCTATGGATGTAGCCCCTAAATTGGGGGTGAACCACGTTATATCTTGTGTTGTGGTTCTTTTGTGTTGTTGTTATGTTCTTTTATGCATTGATAAATATATAACTGATAAGTAAGATCACTGCTAAATACTAACTTCGCTGTGAATTCCTAGTAAAGGGTTAAGAAAGGCACTGTTTGTTTATCTTAGTGAATTTCAAAGCTCTGTATTTTATGATTATCATTTGTTAGAAGCTAAAGGTACAGTAATATCCCTCTTTTGCTTGCAGAAACCTGATTCTGCGGCACCCCATAGCTGTTTCGGGTGAGACTGCAACCTGTTCGTAGGTTGTTGCCGAAAGGGCCAACACTGTGGGTCTTTTGTTGGTGCGAATACAAAAGTATAGAACCCGGGTCTGCCCTAAGCCCAACAAATTGGTTCCGTTGCCGGTTGAACTTAGTATCTGCTCAAGAGGGGTTTATGTCGTACCTCGAGGGCTATGTTTTGGAGACCCTCAGTGAAGGAAATTGGTGATTGAATTGAAGGGACTTATCTGAACTTTGCTGTATAAGAGAACAAAGATCCGCGTCATAGTTCAAACGGCTTTTTACAAAGGTACATTTTTTCTGATGTTTATGAAATTTTCTTTGGTAGTATCCACATGGAGTTGCACTAGTGGTTATCCAGGTTAACAGAGAGAAGGACGAACTTCCAAGAAGGTCAGTTTCCTGATTGGACCCCCACAAGAATTAATATATTGAAAAAGGTGAACAACGAGATATCCCGAGCTATTGATTTCTGGACAACGCGAACCCTTGAAGCATTTGTGATGGAGTTCGCCATTGAAACAAGTACGTCCTTCAGGGAAGCCGAACAATAGTTTTTCAAAGGGCCAAGGGGTAAGTACTTGAATTCATTTAGTTTGAGACTTAAAATTCTATTGGCTAAAAAAGGTATATTGCTCATTGAATCATACTGTTAGATTTAGTATTACTAACCTATGTTTGCAAGTGAAAGTACCTTCGACGAGAAAAGTGGTTTGCTGTGAAGTGGCAAAAGGTACAAGAGAAATTTTGAGTCCTATACCCTAGGTTAGAATACCGAGTTTAACCCCGTAAGTCCAGCAGCCTAAGAGCCTGAAGAAACCCCTTCTGTTGGAAATCCTCTGGTAACCCTGCAGCGAAGACCTATTATCCCTGAGAGCCCGTCGCAGTCTGAAAGTAACCCTAGCCTGAGTATTCCTATCGTAGGTCAGTCTACCCCAATAAGTTCCCCCCGCCTACTACTAGTCCCCCTCCCCCCCCTATATCCGCGATGGCCCATATGAATGATGACATTAAGATCCCTATTTTCAAAGGAACTGGATCAGAGGATCCAGAACAGTTCTGGTTCTTATGCGAAGCAGTGTGGACTGCTAAGAAAATTACGAATCAAGATACAAGAAGAGCGCAGCAGGTTACTTCTTTTAGAGACCACGCTTTGACCTGGTTCATGAAGTTTTCCAGTACTAAGAACCATGTCTTGGCTGATATAAAATAAGCAATGATAAAGGACTTTAATTAGCCTAAATCAGAGTCACAGTGTATCACTGAACTAAAGGAAATTCAACAGTGATGATGAGAATCAGTGTGGGACTTTGATCAGAGGTTCAAAGTTCTGCTAGATCAATTCAGTTTCTCTATTGGACCAGCGCAGCATAAGGAATGGATCATCGCAGCTTTGTTACCGCACATCAGGACTCCACTCATGCAACAGAAGGTTGTGAATCAGCAAGAGGCTTTGGAAATCGCTATGAAGCTTGAAATAGCCCCTGTCGAAGATAATTCTGGTATTGCTCAAATACAAGCGCAGTTGGCAGTGATGGCTCTGGAGCTTCGCGATATGAAAAAAGGGAAAGCTAGTTGCGAAGAGGTTTGGTGTACACGATGTCGGATAGAGGGTCACGACAAGGAACAGTGTCCTGCGGTAAGAAATTTATTGAATTCTGGTGCACCAAACCCGTTCAACCCTAGTGTTCTATATTGTGAGATCTGTAGGACAACTGGCCAGCATCGACCTGAAGACTGCTATCTTCTGCAGCGGTATGTGCAAGTCCCTAAGAACCCTTATTCCAAGTTCTGTAAGTTAGTGGGACACAACAAAGATGAGTGTCGCAGCTTTGACCTCATGAGAGAATGAACTTATGATGCTTATCGGGTACAAAACGATGGCCAAGGAAATGATGGATATGGTTACTGTGGTAGTACATCAGGTCATGAAACTTTTGGAGGTCGTGGTCGTGGTGGTATGGATAGCAGAGGACGAGGCCAGGTTGTGTGCTATAATTGTAACTAGGCAGGAAATCTAGCTAGAGACTGTCGGAACCCAACTACGACATGTCGTTATTGCAGATCTGTCGACCATGTGATTGAGAAAATCCCGTAGCTGATAGCCAAGATTCAAGAAAGAAATAGTACCCCTACTCAGAATATTCAACTGATTGCTGTGGAGCAACGACCTCTCCCAGCCATTAATGTTGTTACCAGGAGTGGAGCTACGACGGAAGTGCAGAACAAGGAGAAACAACCTGCCCATAAGGCCCCCAAAAAAATCCCAGCATTTGATGTTGAAAGAGAAAAAGAGACATTTATGGAAGCCAAGAGAGACTTTACTGACCCCAACACATCAGTAGCACCTGCGCAACAACCTCAGCAGCAGTCGCAGCCGCAAGAAGCTTCGACGGATAAAGTAAGTACACTGAACTCATTTTTATAGAGTTGTTTGAAGCTCTTAAGAAATCAGAATGCTTTAAATGAGTTACAGAAAGTTATTGCTTCTTGCGAACCTCAGTGAAGTCCTGGTAAGGAAAAAACTGTTCATAGAGTCAGAAGAATTGGCAGGGAGATGAGATTGAATGCTCAGATAGGAGAATATGACATGACTGATGTCATCTTGGACCTAGGATCAGAAGTAAATGTCTTAACTAAGCATACATGGGAACAAATGGGAAAACCTACATTGGAATGGTCCCCTATATAGTTGAGATTAGCCAATCAACAGTAGATTGTGCCCCTAGGAAGAATCCCTAGCATATCAGTAGATATTGATGGAGTCAGTACCTTAGCAGACTTTGAGGTAATTGAAATAATTGATGACAACAACCCCTATCCAGCACTGCTAGGCATTGAATGGGCAATAGATAATGATGCAGTAATCAACCTGAAGAAGAGGCAGATGACTTTTGAAGGGAAAGGACTGAGAGTCATAGTACCATTGGATCCTTCTCAAGGAGAGAGATACACCGAGCCGGTAACAGATGAAGACCAGGATTCTTTGGACCATATCTACAATAACACAGCGAAGGAAGAAGATTATGTTGATCCTATTGCCGAAGGTATCATGGAGTGGCAGTGTGACAGCTCCTGAATGACGGATTCAGATGATGGCCTAGAGAATTGGCAGAATAGACTGTATGAGCTACATGGACATCGATCTGCAAGAATTACCAAGTCTCTCAGATGGCTTAGTTCATAGACAAGAACCTTATCTATTTTTGATGGTTCGACAGACCCATAAGAGTTTATTGTGCAATTCTCAGAGCAGGTACTAGACTCACAGAAAATGGAGACTCTAGATTCAGCATTCAAAGCCACAGTAGCCAGATGGTGGAATGGTCACAAAAAGTACATTCATAGTTGGGAAGCGTGCCAGAAGTCCCTTTGCCTAAGATTCAGGGACCAACCTCAGGAGGTGCGAAGTAGGTTTAATGGTAAGACTAGTCCTCAGGGACATTTGGAGCAATGCTACAAAGCATGGAAGCATGTACCTCATGAAGAATGGGTACATAGGTTTGTGCACACCCTGGAACATATAGCAAAGAACTGGTATGCGGAGGTCGAGCTTTGCCACGGTACTGTAAGTTGGGATAGTCTTGTTGATAGTTTTGTGCTGACATTTTCTATTAATGAGGTTTGTCCTGCTTTGGACGCAGCTATTAGGTTGATACATACTAAAGTATTTGATGATCAAGAAATAGCAGAATACCAACTTGATTGGAAGGAACAAGAAGACAATGCAATAGAATGTTATAACCTCGCAATTGACGAGGATGATGATCCACGCAACATTAACATTCCTGAGTCAGAAGGACACTGCGAAGTACATTGACTAGCAGTTGAAGCACCTGAAGTGACTCAGCCCCTAAAGATGCGGACAGTAAACATTGGATCAGACGAAAACCCTAAGTATGCTACCATTAGAGATTATTGGGATGACGAAATGGTGAGCAAGGTGACCCAACTTCTCCATGAGTATTAGGACCTATTTCCAATGAAATTCTTAGAGATGAAAGGTATCCTCGGTGATATAGGAGTGATAAAGATCCCTTTGAAACCTGATGCGAAGCCTGTGAAACAGTGCCCTTATAGGCTAAACCCTAAGTATAAAGAAAAAGTTAGAATGGAGCTAGATAAGATGCTTGCTGCAGGAATCATTGAGCCTGTTGAAGAATCCGAATGGGTTAGTCCTATGGTGGTGCAAGAAAAGAAGACTAAGGGAGAAATCAGAATCTGTGTTGATCTAAGAAAGCTAAATGATGCCTGTTTACATGATCCTTTCCCCACTCCCTTTACAGATGAAGTTTTAGACAATGTTGGAGGTCAAGAAGTGTACTCTTTTACTGATGGATTTTCATGTTACCATCAAATTAGAATTTCCCTAGAAGATCGACACAAGACAACCTTCGCTAAAGAAATGGGATCCTTTCAGTAGACAGTTATGCCCTTTGGATTGAAGAATGCACCTACTATGTTTTCTAGAGTAGTCATCTCTGCATTTAAGGAATTTATACATAAATTCTTAGAAGTTTATTTTGATGATTGGACTATCTTCAGGTTACTAAAAGACCATATAACTAGTTTAAGACTTATGCTGGACAAATGTAGACAGCATTAGATTTCCTTGAACTTGAAAAAGTGTATCTTTTGTGCCCATTTTGGAAGTCTGCTAGGTCACATTGTATGTAAGCAAGGATTGATGATGGATCCTGCAAAGATAGCCATTATTGTGAACCTGCCACCTCCAAAATCTATTAAAGAACTTTGCACTACGCTTGGTCATACTGGATATTACAGGAAATTTATTAAAGGATATGCTCAGATTACAGCCCCCATGGAAAAGCAGTTGAAGAAAGATATTAAGTTTGAATGGACACCTCAGTGTCAAGCAAGCTTGGATATTTTGAAGGAAAAGATGGTAACTACCCCTATCTTAGTATTCCCTGACTGGAATAAGGAGTTTCATGTGCATGTCGATGCATCCTCCATTGCTTTGGGTATAGTATTGGCTCAGTCAGGTGAAGGTAATATTGATCACCCTATTTCCTTTGCAAGTAGAAAATTGTCCACAGTAGAAAAAATTATACTACAGCAGAACGAGAAGGTCTAGCTATGGTTTATGCATTGCAGAAGTTTCGACATTATCTGTTAGGATCTCATTTTAAGATGTTCACTGACCATTCTACTTTGAAGTATTTGGTTAACAAGCCTGTGCTAGGTGGAAGGATATGCAGATGGTTGATTCTGTTTTAGGAATATGAATTTGAGATCATAGTCAAACCTGGAATACTGAATCTAGGTCCTGACCACTTGTCGAGGCTTGAGTCAGGAGAAGAGCCCATTAGTTTGGACGAAGGTATTCTTGATGCCCAGTTGTTTTCCATACAGATGGTTGATGATTATTTCCAGGATATTGTTCAGTACTTGTCTACAGGTTTTGCACCCGGTGAAATGACAACACAGCAGAAGAAGCAGCTGGTGGTTAGAGTAGCTGACTTTACCTTAATAGCAGGACAACTATATAAGATGGGACTAGATGAAATACTACGCAGATGTGTCCTAGAGCATGAAAATCCATTAATTTTGGCTAAGGCACATTCTGGAGCAGCAAGAGGTCATTACGTAGGAAAAGCTACAGCACAGAAGATTCTGACAGCCGGATTGTGGTGGTCCACAATTCATAAGGATGCAAGAGAGTATTGCCACAGCTGCGACATCTATCAGAGGACAAGCAAACCATCCAGGAGGGATGAGATGCCTCTAGTTCCGCAGGTAACTTTACAACCCTTTGAAAAATGGGCTATTGATTTTGTTGGACCTATCAATCCCCCTGCGAAGAAATCCGGAGCAAGATACATTATTACAGCAACTGACTACCTTACTCGTTGGGCCGAAGCTCAACTAGTCAAAAACTGTAGTGCTTCTACAGCCACAAAGTTCATCTTCAATAACATCTTGTCAAGATTTGGGTGTCCTAGAATTCTTATGAGTGATCAAGGATCACATTTCTTAAATAAGACTATTGAAGTATTGACTGAAGAATTTCAAGTATATCATCAGAAGAGTACTGCCTATCATCCTCAAGCAAATGGAACTGTCGAAGCCTTTAACAAGATCCTTGAACATGCTCTGACGAAGGTTTGCAATGTTAACAGAAATGACCGGGATCTTAGAATTCTAGCAGTACTACGGGCTTATAGAACCACCTGCAAGAAGTTGACAGGCCATACACCTTTTAGGTTGGTTTATGGACAAGAAGCAGTCATGCCCATGCAGTACATTGTTCCTAGCCTCAGAATATCTGCTTTCACAGAGATGGATGACCTAGATATGATGAAAGAAAGGTTGGCAAAGATACTAGAACTTGAAGAGGATAGATTCATTGCAGGGTTCCAGCAACAAGTGCAGAAAGCTAGAGAAAAAGCATGGCATGATAGACACATTAAGAGGAAGCAGTTCCAAAATGGTGATCTTGTGCTTTTATATGACAGCAAATTCATGAAATTCCCAGGGAAGTTCAAGACACATTGGAAAGGACCATACACAGTGCAGAGAGTTACTGATAGTGGCACAGTCCACTTAGCTAAATTGAATGGAGAAATTTTACCTTCCATGGTGAATGGAAGTAGGTTAAAGAATTACAGGGACAAGCCAGGACCCTTTAATCAGAAGTAACAGCAAGAAAGACAGTCTAAGTACCATGAATAGTTGGAACTGGGTACTAGACTATAATGAAGTTGTTCTCAAAGCTACGAAGTGTTGAAGACTATTAAAGTTTGAAGGATGAAGTTTGGTTGCCATGTGGGTCAGGATGGGTCTAAGGCAAATATTATTTCAAGGGTACTCATTGAGGCAAAGCTGCAGTTAGTGGTTATGTCAAAGAATAAAGGTGTGTTGTAGCCTAAAATGTGACTGATGGGACAAACTCGACTTGGTGGCGTCGGCACGTGAACTGCCTGTCATGATGAGATCTTGGGAAAATCTAGCACCGTGTGGACCGGATTTACCGTCGTTCCATCAGATTTGGGGTCATTAATGCACCATGATGACAGATTTTGTTGCGGGCTTCTATAAGAAGCTACACCGGCCTCCGACTCCTGCATTGTGCACTTCTTTGAGTTTACAATTAGCACCATGTCGAACGATCACAAAGTCCAGGAATTGTTATGAGAGCTTAGGGAGAGAGGTCTATAGAACCTTATGAGCAATCCTCCTTGCAGGGAGGCGTCTCCAGTGCCAAAGCATCCAATGCAGATAGGATCAACCAGAAAGAAATTTAAGGCAGAAGTTTGCTCTAAGTGGAACAAATAAAGGCACAACCCCTCAGGAAAGACTCAGGAGGATCCCGAGATGTATCCCCCTGGCCCAGTAGAATGGAGGCATGCTTTTTTTCTTATGCAAAATTACAGTGGCATGCAATCACAGGGGCACTGCCTGTTAAGGACCCCAAGTTGTGGATGGTCAAATGTTCGATAGGACATGAACGGGAGGCAGTTCGAAGGATGGGGTCGCTGATAGATTTAGAAGGCCCAATGACCCCCATGACCACCATAAATATGATGGAGGCAGACAACAGCATGAGAGATGGTCGTATTCTACTAAGGATGAAAGGATCAAGGATCAAGCAAGCTGCGACCGTGGTAGCAGTAGCAGAGGGGACGAAGATGCAGCCGTAGCAAGCCAATTACTATCTTTGCCAACAATATTATACCACCAAAAAAGCAGCAGAGTGTCCCGGGACAGGACACTGGTGAGTCTTATGGGCCTATTGGGGCACGCACCTTAACGGTCCTTAATTTTGGTAACTCCGCGGTTTTTGTGGAAGCTTGTAAGTGGAGTTGCGACTCAAAATAGTCTTAGGGGTGTCGGGGTTGAGTCAAAGCCCTCTTTTTGTAATTAACCCATGGATTAAGTCCAGGTTTTAGGGTTCGGGGTGCTCATGGTTTAAGCCCATGGTTTTGTAATAAGTGCACTTGTATAAATAAGCACTTTTGTAAAAGAGTCAGGTTAGGATTTTGATGTAAGATGAATTGATGCGAATCTAAGGCTTGTTTTGTAAGGAAGGTTAATTCCTAGCTGTGTGCGTGGATGACCTCTGCAGCTGTGTGCGAAGAGGGTTTTGGGTGATTAAGAAGATCTGCAGCTGTGTGCATAGAGATCTGCAGCTTAGTGTGCAGCTTTGAGGAATTGAAGGGATCTGCAGCTGAGTGCGCAGATCAGAACTGTGGATTTTGTAAAGAGTTGAATAAAACATAGTTCTGTGGACGTAGCCCCTAAACTGGGGGTGAACCATGTTATATCTTGTGTTGTGGTTCTTTTGTGTTGTTGTTATGTTCTTTTATGCATTGATAAATATATAACTGATAAGTAAGATCACTGCTAAATACTAACTTCGCTGTGAATTCCCAGTAAAGGGTTAAGCAAGGCACTGTTTTTTTATCTAAGTGGATGTCAAAGCTCTGTATTTTATGATTATCATTTGTTAGAAGCTAAAGGTATAGTAATATCCCTCTTCTGCTTGCAGAAACCTAATTCTGCAGCACCCCATAGCTGTTTCGGGTGAGACTGCAACATGTTCGCAGGTTGTTGCCAAAAGGGCCAACACTGTGGGTCTTTTGTTGGTGTGAAGACAAAAGTATAGAACCCGGGTCTTCCCTAAGCCCAACAATGCATTTGAATTCTACCTATTTGTAATCTATTGTACACTGGATATTATTATCATGAATATACTGTAAATTCCTGAGCAATACTTGTCTGTTTCCTATGTGGTTTCTTTTGCTTAGTTTGTATGTTCATCCTCCATTCAATTGCTGCAACATAATCATAAATATCTGCTTGAAGATGATATGGAATTAAAATTATAATATGGTATCAGAGCCTTCTCAGGTAGGTTTCATGCTTGTTTCTCCTCATCGAACATCAGAAGCAGCTGGGTTTCCACAGAAGTCCTCTATGAAAATTTGCTAGCTCTGGATTCATTCAGAGCAGCGGAGAGGGCGTGACAGACCCTAAAAACATGTTCATGTTTGGAGGAAAATAATGATTCTAACATTTCTTATGTTTTAGTATTACTTGTAGTGAGATTGATAGGTGCTACGTAGCTTGAAAGAAGTATTTGTCGTCTCCCTGCCAGAGCAATTATGAGTTCTCAAACTCCTGAATCATGGATCCTCACAACTTCTAATTACCTTGATTGGAGGATTGATATACAGATGGCCTTGCACAAGCATGGCTACCATAGGATTATACATAGATGGGAGGTTGAACCTCATCAGCTGGTAGAGCGGAACAAGTTCCTAAACCGTTGTGATGAAGCATTCGGGTACTTATGTACTTATATTTCCAGAGATCTCCTCTTCCATCTAGAAGGATTGAGGATTCCCAGAGAATCCTGGGAGAAGCTTGATAACTTCATTAACAAATAGGATGAGATTTGAGGACACATTTTCTAACTCTTACGATAATAATTGCCATCCAAATTATTGTGCAACCACACACTACTCACATATTCTGTGAACTCTCCATATAATTTTCTAGTTTAATTATAATTCCACAATATCTTTATCACTCTAGCCACTCAAAACAAAAATGTTGTAAAATGCATTAAGTTGATATGCAGACAATTGATTTTAATGAATGAGGAAATCTATTTCTCTATTGAAAGAGATATTCTTGTATTAGAAACACATATATTCTTAGACAAGAAACACATCGACAAAGAAATTTTGCAGTCGATGAGATGTTGTACTAAAATATTAATCAACCTTGTATTCATATAATCGTCATCAACATATCTAGAAGCCATATCTCTGAGAGGAGGTCAAGTGACGCAAATTTGGAGTTGATGGTAGGTCAATCCATGACTCTCTACAATCTAGGTCCATCCATGACCTACAGAGGCCTCATAGTGCAAGAAGGGTAAGAAAGGGATCCTACATGTCCTTCTTGAGATGGGTCCTTACATCTATAGATTACTAGGATATGTTATCAATAAATTACAGAATATATATTGTTACTAATATGAATAAGAAATTGTATGAACATTAGAAATATCATTCATTTTTTCAAGAGAAATATCACCTGCACATGAATTGATTTATACCGGAAAGTATCAACAACCTAACAATCCTTATCTCACTGGAATAATTTTACCAATAGAAAAACAATAAGTTTCCATACTACTAACTTGTTAAGCACGTCCATAGTGGTGAATTTGGTGATGGAAATATCCAGTGCCTTTGTTCCCAGATCTTGTAGCTAAAATTTCCAAGGAATTATATAAAATGCAGTGACACACGATAGGTATGTAAATTACCATCCATGTGCATAGCTAGTGCCCTTTTAAAAATTTCAATGGATTCTACACTTAGTTTCAAATAGAGAAAAAGGAATAAGATATCATGATATAAACTTAAAATAAATCCAAGCCTAGAGTCAAACAACAAATTTAACTTGTAACTTGAACCTTGGTTAAAATGCATAGATTCAATCATTATTCTTAGCAATCATGTTTTGGAGAAGGAATATTCTCCAGAGATAGGAGGATATATGACCATAAACAAGATTATTCTATAGGAAGATCTCGGCATGGTTCGAAGCATATCCATGTTCGTTGTCCATGCAGTGGTTGTGTATGGCTTAAGCGTGGATGTGGTAAGTTGCATGTTCCGACGAGTAATTCATGCGCTTTTTTTTATTAATGGGTCTATTTTTTAACCTGTTAGGATTAAATAATCCTCCCTTTTCCATATATAGTCTAGTTGATCACCTTTCCTAACTTAGGAGTCATTTACTAGAGTTTGGTTCCACCATTATATTGGATCCATCGGTGCCATTGGCGCCATTGGTTCCATTGGTGCCACTGGTGCCATTGGTTCCATTCAGTGCCATCAGTGCCAATCCCTACATTCTAAGATCCACTTTGAGTGCCACTAGCATCCTCCATTAGTTGGTTGTGGTAGGTAGGTAGTTATGCTGATTCAACGTCCAATTACAATCAGTTAGATCACTCTCAGTTAGTCTAGCACTAGTTTTGCATGCATGCATGGGGAGTGGTGCCTTTTTTTACCTACCCCGGTTGTTAACTGATTGTAGAATGATTTAGCCATTGGGAGTTAGACTAGTGGCTCCCATGTAGTGATTTAGACACCCTAAGTTATCTAGTCAGTCAGGTTTAGTTGGTAGATTCTAATATTATCCACATGATTCAAATTCTTTTTATTGTAACACCATTTTATTACTACTGGGATAATAAAGATTAATGTTGTAATTAACTGATAAATTCTTATCACATTTGTCTCAAATTTTTCGTGTTCAGTGTACATTGTTTTTTATATTCCACTGCATAATTATACTTCTCATTACTCTTTTTAACACAAAAAATTGCTCAACTTGCTCTACACTGCCTACACCACATACATACATCCATTCCCTAACCTTTTTTTCCCTCATTTTTGACCTCCACACCTTTGTTTTAACCTTGTTCTCTCTAAAAAAATATCAAATATATTTAAAAGGGCTTTAAAAACCCACAAAAGATCTAAAAGGCTCACAAAGGGGCTAAAAACCTGAAAAGAGATAAAAAAAACAACAAAAAATGGGCTTAAAACCCTAAGTAGGGCCTAAAATCCTAATTAGTGTCCAAAACCCTAAATGAGAGAAAAGGAAAGAAAAAACTATAAATAAAGGGTGGAGGTCCCCATCACAACATGACATATTCCTTCTTTCATTATTATACTTTCATGAGTACTTTGAGAAATCATCATTCTCAAACTACTCATCTCAAGTCACCAAAAATTCCATTTGCCCCACTTGCTCCCCTTTTTGTGTGTTGAGTCAACCTCCATACTACCCAAACCTATGGAGAAGTGGTACTGTTCTTAGTCAGGGCACGATGGCCCTCTTTTGAGCAAATCCAGTAGGTATAGCAGTCTTGTTATTTTTTATTAGTTTTATAGATTGTTTATATGTGTTTATTTGTTTTTCTAATAATTTGTTTTGCAACTGGCTCTTTCATTTCAAACTCTACCCTTTCGTCCCTTTGACGGAAGAGAGCTGCATTTGCACCTAGTCGGGGTTTTTACCCGTCTACAGTTTTGGTGACTTCATCGGGTCGATCCCATTGGATCCTTGGTTTTACAAGTTTTTTGCAGGTTTTCCTTCACATTCATCCCAGATCAGACCCTCACAAGGTCGATTCGATTCTGTACGGCCCCGGTACTAGTTACTGCCGACCACTGCCAACCCAGTTTTTAAATTTTTCCTAATTTTAGCCCCATTCGCTAGTTTCGGGCTGAAAAGAGAGACGCAGTTGCTAATTCAGACCCAAAAGGAGTGACTCAGTAATTATCTTAGCCCAGAAAGGTGCGACTTTCCCCTCATGGAACTGTCGCTATTATTTTCTTCCCCAGAGGAAACCTAGTTGCTACTATGTGGATTGTTTGTGCGACTCAGTCACTGCTGCCCAGCAGTAAGAAGTGACTTGGCTGTATTTAATAAATTTTTAATTTTTTTTTCCTATCTGGAATGACACATTCGCCACCAGTCCACTGTCATTTACAATATGCTTGTTTTTCTATTAATTTTTGTAAGTTATATATTTTTTTTCATTATTAAAACATTGGAAATTATCCATCTTTTTCATCCATTCCTCCTCTACTCAGTCATCACCCTTTGGGGTATTCTAAGATAAGACAGAGGGTTGAATAATATTAGTAATAGGCATCCATTTATTCATTGTTCTTGTCCACTACAAACAAGGGACCTTGGAAGGTAGAGGGAGTGGAAACCGTTGGGGGTTTCATGGAATTTGTGTCCTCCCTGTTGAGCGCCAGGAATTTGAGGAGTGACCTGTGGAACTATAGGTTGACCTGTTTCCACCTTGAAGAGATCCCAACACTCCTTCTTAGACTTGAGGGATACACAAACAGGGTAGTAACACTGCTGATTCGCAACAAGTTACAGTCAGTTTTTTATCATACAGTTTGTATTGCACTTTAGATTTGCTTTATTTTTTCAACTCTATTTTGATCTAATCCCATTGCTTAATATTTATAGAGAAACTAGTATTATTTTCTCACTACATAAATGAAAAAGTAGAAATAACAATCTCATACACAAAGTTCTCACATTCACACCATCTAATCTAACCAAACTCGGTTCATGGCCCTGAGCGAACCATAAAAGTAACCAATTTACTTAATCAAATTTTGCGGTTTGATGACATAAGTCTCAACTTCCATAACTATGGGAAGTGGTTGGGATTTTCCCTAAAACTCATTATGAGGAGTACCACAGGAACCCCAAAGTAGCTGGCCAACTAGAGGAATTGCTAAGCGAAACTATAAACGACCCCTTTCGATTGACTAGAACACCCCTGTGAAGAAAACGCCAAGCGTTTTCTTCTAGAAATCTTGGTGTTCGAGTGACCACCTATAAATCAATAGGAATCCATTAAAATTGGGGTCCAAAACTCATTACCGGTTACTACCAGAAAACAACCATTGATCCACCATGCTTTTCCTCATGACTTAGGGGGGATCCCCCTCAGTTTGGGTCGTTAGACTATCACCATCGAGGCCCTCCTCAACAACCCTCCTCACCATCAGAAGGTCACACAAACTTTGATTCTGATTCTGATTCCTATCAATCCGAGACGAATATTTTCACTGCACCGTCTATCCCGATAGTTGTCGTAAATGTCAATCCCTTCTCTAGAGGGGTAGTTGTAGAAGACCCATGTACCTTCCTCACATCATCATTAACATTGTGGCCAATGATCCTAGTACCACCGTGCATGTAGTTTTAAGTCCTCTACCCATTAGTGGTAGTCCCACACCAACTCTTGTCATTCCCACATTACCACCTTTCATTCCTGGGGGAAGCGACCCTTCTGCAACCATCCTGACTATCCATTTTGTGGGAAGTCAGGAGCAGGTGTTAGGATTATTAATCCTACCTTTTTCATACTTTCTATTAGATTAATTAGCCTAAATTAGGAGCCTCAATTAATTAAATGAGTCCACTAGTGAAATTAGGTCCACATGGCCCAATGGGGCCACATGTACCAATCATTGAAGTGTGGGGGACAATTCTAGAGGTTAACAACCACTTACTACATGTGCATGCATTAGTGGGGGTGCCTCCTAAACCAATCCCTACATTTTAGGAGCCACTGGGAGTCCCAGCACCAACCTACTTCAGTTGGTTGGAGTTAGTACTAGTTAGCCATAGTTAGCCTTTAATTACCTTCAGATGACTCACTATCGATTAGCTAGTTCATGCTTTTCATGGATAATGCATGCATGAATGTGGAGGAGCGTTTTTCTTCACCTACCACACTCAGTTGCACTAAGTTAACTAGTTGCTCCTATATGTTGGAGTTATTGGTCATCAGAGAGTTGATTTGTTGGACTCTGATATTGATTGGGGGACATTGAGTTAGAGATTCAGTTAGATACAATCTTATCAACTTAGAGAATTTGAATTCATTCCGCCTTCATTCAAATTCTACCTATTTGTAATCTATTGTACACTGGATATTATTATGATGAATATACTGTAAATTTCTAAGCAATACTTGTCTGTTTCCTATGTGGTTTGTTTTGATTAGTTTGTATGTTCATCTTCCATTCAATTGTTGCAACATAATCAGAACTCTCTGCTTGAACATCATAGGGCATTCAAATTCTAATATGGCATCAGAGCCTTCTCAGGTAGGTTTCATGCTTGTTTCTTCTCATCAAACATCAGAAGTAGTTGGGTTTCCACCGAAGTCCCCTATGAAAATTTTCTAGCTCTGGATTCATTCAGAGCAGCAGAGAGGGTGTGACAAACCTTGAAAACATGTTCATGTCTGGATGAAAAACATGATTCTAAAATTTCTTATGCTTTAGGGTTATTTTTAGTGAAATTGACAAGTGCTACGTAGCTTGAAAGAAGTATTTGTTGTCTCCATGTCGAAGGAATTATGAGTTGTCAAACCCCTGACCCACAGATCCTCACAACTTTTAATTACCTTGATTGGAGGATTGATATGCATATGGCCTTTTACAAGCATGGCTACCATAGGATTATTCATGGATGGGAGGCTGAGCCTCATCATCCGGTAGAGCAGAACAAGTTCCTAAACCGTTGTGATGAAGCATTTGGGTACTTATGTACTTATATTTCCAGATATCTCCTCTTCCATCTGGAAGGATTGAGGAATCCCAAAGAAGCCTAGGAGAAGCTTGATAGTTTGTTTAACAAACAAGATGAGCTTCGGGGACACATTGTTTAACTCTTACGATAATATTTTCCATCCAAATCATTGTGCAACCACACACTACTCACATCTTCTGCGGACTCGACGTATAATTTTCTAGTTTAACTCCAATATCTTTATCACTCTAGCCACTTGAAACAACAATGTTGCAAAATGGATTAAGTTTAAATACATACAATGGATTTGAACGAATGAGTAAATCTATTTCTCTATTGACAGAGATATTCTTGGATTAGAAACACATATATTCTTATACTAGAAACACAGCGATAAAGAAATTTTGTAGTCGATGAGATGTTTTTGTACTAAAAGATTAATCAACCTTGAATTCATTGTTAAATTTTCATATGCTAAGCTAGATCATTAGTATTTCATTTCGATTTCATAACAAAAGCATATAAATAGGATCACTGAAAGATAGACAAGCACAACCATACGAAAAGAGAACACAAATATTTATCCTGGGAAAACCCTAAAGGGAAAAACCCAGCAAAAGCTTCCTCAATATAGATGACCCAAAATATAAAAGATAAAACCAACAAGGAGATCAACGCCTGATCCTCCTCCTTCTCCAGATACTTCTCTCTCCTCTCCACTAATGCGCTATACAAGTGAGAGTGTGTGTTCAAATGAGGAGAGCTACACCTCTATTTATATTCATCTGTTCACTTCAATTAACTCATCCGACATGTAGGCTCGAGTTAATCATGTAGGCTCAAGTTACACATGTAGGCTCAAGTAACCACACTGGGGTGCTAATGACCCACCTTTACAATTATAGGGGACAACCTCATGAATCTTATTAGTTCTTCCGATTAGAAGCATCAGGGTACAATATAATACAAGTGGTTCTCTCAGTAGGACCATCGGGGACCACAAAAGATACATATAGAATATTCTTCGAAGTTACAATATTTCAACACTCCCCCTTAATGAGAAGGGTATTCTACAACAACATCAACAATAACAATAGTAGGAGAGAGATAGAGGACATCATCAACATCATCAGGCTAATACATCTATAAATCATTGGAATCTTTTCAACATTATGTAGTCTTCATCTTCAATCTTCAGTCTTCATCATCATTAATACTTTGACTGCTTCGATCAACAACATCTTTAGCACTTTGACCTTTCGATCAGCAACATCATCTTCAACACTTTCGATCAGCAAAAACATCATCATCATACTCTGATATTTTGATCAGAAACATCATCATGAAAATATCATCATCACCAAAACATCATTATCATCAAAACATCAACATCATCAAAACATCAACATCATCATCATCAAAACATCAACATGATCCTTCCTTTCAGAATTACAGGATCAACATGTTTGTGGTACTCAGACGATCCTTCCTATTGGAATTACGGGATTTAGGTCTTTACGGAGTTACTAACGATCCTTCCTTTCATAATTACGGGATCAACACATCTGTGGAGCTCAGACGATCCTTCCTTTTGGAATTATAGGATCAAGTCTTTACGGAGATACTAAAGATCCTTCCTTTCGGAATTACGGGATTTAGGTCTTTACGGAGTTGCTAACGATCCTTCCTTTCGGAATTACAGGATCAACACATTTGTGGAACTTAGACAATCCTTCCTATTGGAATTACGGGATCAACACATATGTGGAAATCAGACAATCCTTCCTGTTGGAATTACGAGATCAAGTCTTTACGGAGCTACCAATGATCCTTCCTTTCGGAATTACGGGATTTAGGTCTTTACAGAGTTAGTAACGACCCTTCCTTTCGGAATTATAGGATCAACACATCTGTGGAACTTAGACAATCCTTCCTATTGGAATTACAGGATCAAGTCAATGATCCTTCCTTTCAGAATTACGGGATTTAGGTCTTTATGGAGTTACTAATGATCCTTCCTTTCGGAATTATGGGATCAACATAGTTGTGCAACTCAGACAATCCTTCCTCTAGGAATTACAGGATCAACACACGTTCTCGAGTACCGAAGTCACTGGATCCGTTCTGAACCGAAGTTCAAGGAT
The DNA here is from genome assembly GCA_001517045.1 of Pseudotsuga menziesii. Taxonomy (NCBI): domain Eukaryota; kingdom Viridiplantae; phylum Streptophyta; class Pinopsida; order Pinales; family Pinaceae; genus Pseudotsuga; species Pseudotsuga menziesii. Next base: position 30,464 of record LPNX010756256.1, on the reverse strand, counting down.
GATACAATTCTACCACCTTCTCAATGACTAAAGTTCATCGGATCCGTTCTGAACCGAAGTCCAAGGATGATACAATCCTATCACCTTCTCGATGACTGAAGTTCACTGGATCCATTTTGAACTAAAGTTCAAGGATGATACAATCCTACCACATTCACGATGATAGAGATCTCCGGATACATTTTGAACCGAGGTTCAGGGATGATGCAATCCACCACTTTCACGGGGGCCGAGACCTCCAGATACATTTTGAACCGAAGTTCAGGGATGATGCAATCCTACCACTTTCACGGGGGCTGAGACCTCTGAATACATTTTGAACCGAGGTTCAGGGATGATGCAATCCTACCACATTCATGGGGGCCGAGACCTTTGGATACATTTTGAACCAAAGTTCAGGGATGATGCAATCCCACCACTTTCATGGGGGCCGAGATCTCCGGATACATTTTGAATCGAAGTTCAGGGATGATGCAATCCTACCACTTTCACGGGGGCCGAGACCTCTGGATACATTTTCAACCGAGGTTCAGGGATGATGCAATCCACCACTTTCATGGGGGCCGAGACCTCCGGATACATTTTGAACCGAAGTTTAGGGACGATGCAATCCTACCACATTCATGGGGGCTGAGACCTCCAGATACATTTTGAACCGAAGTTCAGGGATGATGCAATCCCACCACATTCACAGGGGTTGAGACCTTCAGATAAATTTTGAACCGAAGTTTAGGGATGATGCAATCCCACCACATTCACGAAGACCGAAGTCACTGGATCTATTTTGGATAGATGTCCTAGGATGATACAATCCCTCTTCATTCTCGAGGACCGAGGTCATCGGATCACTTTTGGACAGATGTCCCGGGATGATACAATCCCTCTTCATTCTCGAGGACCGAGGTCACTGGATCACTTTAGTGTAGATTCCCAGGGATGATACAATCCCACTGCAACATCAATACTCCCCCTTTCGAGGAAGGTTCTTCCGAACCACACCAATCTTGTCTTAAAAGTGTTCAAACTTTACTCGAGACAGAGGCTCCATCAGCACATCATCATCTAAACCATCATATACATCTTCAGTATGTGAATACCGAACTATCACCATCTGTATCTCTAGTATGTAAATACTGAAAGCATCATCATCTATATCTTCAGTATAGAAATACTGAAAGCATCATCATCTCTATATTCAGTATAGAAATACAGAATCACTATCATATGCATCTACAGTATGTAGAAATACTGGATTTCTATGTTTTATGACAGAACACAGGGTTCTCTATCATCACAACTCTGGTTATCACATAGAATCACGGTAGTGTCCAAATCTAGGTTCAATAATCCTGACATCAGCTTCTGAAGCCATATGGCTTCACAAATAGTAGAGTAAGCTACTAAATATTCTGCTTCGGTTGTGCTTAGAGCAACACTAGACTACTTTCTACTAAACCATGAAATCATAGAAGATCCCAGACTATAACATCCACCTGATGTACTTTTTTCTATCTGAGATACTTCCGGCCCAATCTGCATGTGTGTATCCATACAATCTATACTCATGGCTATCATCATAGTATAGACCAAGGTCTATAGTCCCTTTTAGATATCTTACCACATGTTTTACAGCTACTAGGTGAACCCGTCTTGGTTGAACAAGATATTGACTTAAGGTATTCACGGGAAAACAAATGTCTGGTCTGGTATTTGTTAAGTACATCAATGACCCAATCATCTATCTGTAATGAGTCGCATCCACTAACTCTGATGAATTATCAGCTAATAGTTTTAGGTTGGAGTCCATGGGTGTGACCATGGCTTTGCATTCCATCTCTTCAATATCTCTACCGCATACTTTCCCTGGTTGAGAAAGATTTCTTCTGAACTTTGCCATACTTCTATACCTATGAAATAATGCATTAACCCAATGTCTTTCATCTCAAATTCTTCTACTAGTTTCTTCTTGCTTTCCATGATCTTTTTCTCATTCCCTGTCAAGAATAAGTCATCCACATATAATAATAGGATGATAGGTTCATCTTCTACAACCTTGGGATAAAGGTTATGATCAGCTCTACTCTTGGTAAAGGCCATAATTTATAGGAAATTGTCTATCCTTCCATACCAAGCTCTGGAAGCTTTCTTCAAGCCATAGAGGGCCTTCTTCAATTTACATATATGAGTCCATCTGTCTTCAACTTCAAATCCTTGTGACTATTCAAGGTAAAAACTATTCCCCAATCATACCATTAAGGAAGGTTTGTCTTTACTTCATCATGGAAACAACTACCATCATAGTTATGAAGGAAGTGTACCTTGCTTTCTGGAGTAAGTGTCTCTTCAGAATTAATTCCCTCTTTCTTATACAAGTCTTTCCTTACTTCTATCATCAACATATTTTATCTTGCAAATCCATTTGTAAGATACCACATTCTTGCTTTCTAGTTTGAGTACTATATCCCAAATATCATTCTAGTATTATTTCATCATAACATCTTCCATGAGTTCGTCTTGTTAGATCATCAACATATCCTAGTCTTCTGCATTCAACTTTGAAGGTTGGAACCCACTTTACTCTTGGTAAAGTCTCGATCCATCAGGAAGTTGTCCATCATGTCGTACCGTGTCGAAATCAGATATATTCTATAGTCACTCCCCTTGAAATGGAGTATTATCTTCCTTCTTCATTCTGTACAGGTGATTCTATGCTTGATATATACTGGTCAATAGAGTATGTCATGTCATAGTCTATTCTTTCTGAGGAAAATCACAATTCTTGCTTTGTATACTTGTTCTTGAAAATCCATATGGAAGATACTACATACTTCCCTTTATGTCTCGAAATCATATCGTATACATCATTCCCCATAATCAACTATTATTATTTGATCATAGCTTCTTTCATAGCATTCTTTTCTTCATCTTGAGTTATCTCTCATACCCATGGTGGTATTCATCCTTAGAGGTGGATCTACTACTCTCTGAAGCTCTTTCTTTCGTCATGGTGTCTCTGACCCTAGAAGCTTTAGATTCATGTTTATTGAATTGTCATCACTTGTTCTTCGGAACAAGTCTCATCCTTCTTTTCTTTTAGGAGGTTGTACAGGACCTTTCCTACAATTCAAATGCACTAGTTGCATGGTTATAACTACATATGCATAATGATAAATTCTTATGCATTAGCCAATACAACATTCATCCATATCTCACAGAAACTTTCTATATGCCTTCCATCTCTACCATGACATCATTGAGATTGTGCACTAATCCAATATGTCAGCAAATAGGTTTCATTCTAGATAAGTGACAATGGATATTTGTATAGAACCATGAGTTACTTACCCATCACATGCATGCAAACAACACATCAACTGAATATAATCAAATGCATAACAAAACAATATCATTAAATGACAATTGAATACTTATCTTTTGTTTGTTTTGTGGGTAGACTCCTTCTTGATCATTCTGCTTCATCATCTTCTTCATCCATGAAATCATCATTTCTTATCCAAATGATAAGATGGATAAGAGGTTCGTCAAGAATTGAGTTCTTCATATTCCTCATCGCTTGAGGGATCTTGTTTGAATGGTGAGAGCTTGATCTTCAATTTGCTCCCATCTTTCTTCTTCTCTTCCCAGAGTCAAATGAAAGTAATCACTTCCTTTTGGCACACATTCCTTGCATGAATGAATCCCATAATCATGGGAGGCCATTCAAGGTGGCTATCACCACTTCTGAATTCTCTGCTTCTTCTTCTACCACTTCAAGATGTTATGCATTCTGGATCTTCACATTCTTCAACTGTTTTCTCAAATCCATCTTCTGAATTATGTTCTTATCTTCAAATAGCTTGATCAAGGAACAAACATATTTGGTGTCTTTAGGGAAGACACTTGTGGTACAAGTTGATCCGTGATTGAATCAATAATGATCTTCTTGGCCTTGATCAAGTTCTTCTTGTGTAAGGCTTTGAGGCTCATCTCCCTCTAGAAATGGAACCTCTCTTACTCATGTAGGTGGCCAATTCATTTTCTTCACAGAGATCAAATACTTCCATGCTTGGAAGTTTTCAACTTCACCAAGCTTATCATCAAGCTGATGTGATAGATCACTTTGAAATGAGAACCTCAAATGCAAATAGCAAAATATTAGATCTTACCGATTTGAGGTGTCCGTCCTGCTTCCGGAGCTGGCTGATCTAGGGTTTGTCAGAGAAACCCTAATTTTCAAAACTTAGAATATTTCAGATCTGATTGGATATAAAGATATATCTCTTCAAATGGATCTGTCCAATGTACTCCTTTTCTGAAAACAGTGGAGGGAAGCTCCCGGAACAGGAAGCCCTAGTTTTCCAATATCTTCTGCAGAAATGCTTGTTACTGTTTCTATGATATCTCTGAAATTACTGCTTCTCTATGTCTAAAATTTCTCACTGAGGTAACCTCGCATGTCCCTGATCCAACACCATAGGTTTCATCAGAATTTGTTTCACCAATTTCGATTTATGATCATTTTCCTAAGGTGACCTGTTACAGAACTGTTCAGAATAGTGAAGTTGTACAGAATGCCATGTGTCACTGGTACATCTTCAAGTTCTAAAATTAGGATCACAGAAATTAAAATCCATCATAGTTCTGGAACATCTTCAGGAATTCCATTTGGACCTCTATATCCCATGCTACAGCAATTATACCTAGGTGTCCTATTTAGGGATGAATTCTGGAAGAGGCTGGAACCCTAACTTGGAGGGATCATATCTCCCTGAATATAGTGAATATGAGGCTGAATGTTGGAAACAATGTAAATCCGGATTTCATCTTCAGCCTTTGCAATTTTCAACTCCCGAGACTTCACAAATCTCAGGATATAGCGAAAGTACCAAAACTTATTAGTTTTAGTATTTAGGGTTTTTCCAGATCGGGGTCAAACTAGGGTTTGACTTTCCCAGAGTTTCACCCAACCAAATTTATTCATCCAGGTCTCTAAAATTATATTTTGATGAGGAGAAAAATCCTATGCTGGGATCACTCAAAAATTCTTCTTCTGTAGAAAGGCCTAATTTTCTGCACCAAAACTGAAAATGCTCGGAATCGAATTCCGCTTTGACAGAAAGATGCGCCCTTCAATGGAGAGTCAATCTAGCCTTCTTTTGCTGATCGATCATGGATAGAGACCCAAAAAATAAGAATCCATAGATTCTTTAGCTGCACAATGTATTCTTTCAGGGTGGCTCTGATACCATGTTAAATTTTCATATGCTAAGCTAGATCATTAGTATTTCATTTCGATTTCATAACAAAAGCATATAAATAGGATCACTGAAAGATAGACAAGCACAACCATACAAAAAGAGAACACAAATATTTATCTTGGGAAAACCCTAAAGGGAAAAACCCAGCGAAAGCTTCCTCAATATAGATACCCCAAAAGATAAAAGATAAAACCAATAAGGAGATCAAAACCTGATCCTCCTCCTTCTCTAGATACTTCTCTCTCCTCTCCACTAATGCGCTATACAAGTGAGAGTGTGTGTTCAAATGAGGAGAGCTACACCTCTATTTATATTCATCCGTTCACTTCAATTAACTCATTCGACATGTAGGCTCGAGTTACACATGTAGGCTCAAGTAACCACACTGGGGTGCTAATGACCCACCTTTACAATTATAGGGGACAACCTCATGAATCTTATTAGTTCTTTCGATTAGAAGCATTGGGGTACAAGATAATACAAGTGGTTATCCCTGTATGACCATCGGGGACCACAAAAGATACATATAGAATATTATTCAAAGTTACAATATTTCAACATTCATATCATTGTCATCAACATATCTAGAAGCCAGAGCTCTAACAAGAGGTCAAGTCAAGCAAATTTTGAGTTATACCCCTGAATCTCTACAATCTAGGTCCATCCATGACCTATAGGGTCTCATAGAGGTCCTTCCATGACCTACAGAGGCCTCATAGTGCAAGAAGGGTAGGAAAGGGATCCTACATGTCCTTCCTGAGATGGGTCCTTACATCTATATATTACTAGGATATCTTATCAAGAAATTACAAAAGATATATTGTTCCTAATATGAATAAGAAATTATATGAAGGTTAGAAATATCATTCATTTTTTCAAGAGAAATATCACCTGCACATGATTTGCTTTATACCAGAAAGTATCAACAACTTGACAATCCTTATCTCATTGGAATAATTTTACCAGTAGAACAACAATGCATTGCCATACTACTAACTCATCAAGCACGTCTAGAGTGCTGAATTTGGTGGTGGAAATATCCAGTACCTTTGTTCCCTAATCTTGTAGCCAAAATGTCTAAGGAATATAAAATGTAGTGACACACGATAGGTATGTAAATTGCCATCCATGTGCATAGCTATTTCCCATTTAAAAATGTCAATGGATTCTACACTTAGTTGCAACTAGAGCCAAAGGAATAAGATATCATGATAGAAACTTAAAATAAATCCAAGCCTAGAGTCAAACAACAAATTTAACTTGTAACTTGAACCTTGGTTAATTATGCATAGATTCAATCATTATTCTTAGAAATCATGTTTTGAAGAAGGAATCTTCTCTAGAGAGAGGAGGATATATGACCATAAATAAGATTATTCTATAGGAATATCTCAGCATGGTTAGGAGCATATCCATGTTTGTTGTCCATGTGGTGGTTGTGCATGGCTTAAGCATGGATCTAGTAAGTTGCAAGTTCCGACAAGTAATTCATGCACTTTTTTTATTAATGGATCTATTTTTTAACCTATTAGGATTAAATAATCCTCCCTTTTCCATATATAGTCTAGTTGATCAATTTTCCTAACTTAGGAGTCATTTTCTAGAGTTTGGTACCACAATTATATTGGATCCACTCATGCCATTGGTTCCATTGGTGCCACTGGTGCCACTGGTTCCATCGGTTCCATTCAGTGCCATCGGTGCCAATTCCTACATTCTAGGAGTCACTTTGAGTGCCACCAATAGCCTCCATAAGTTGGTTGTGGTAGGTAGGTAGTTATGCTGAGTCAACGTCTAGTTATAATTAGTTAGATCACTCTCAGTTAGTCTAGCACCAGTTTTACATGCATGCATGGGGAGTGGCACCTTTTTTCACCTACCTGATTTGCTTACTAATTGTAGAATTATTTAGCCATTGGGAGTTATACTAGTGACTCCCATGTAATGATTTAGACACACTGAGTTAGCCAGTCAGTTAGGTTTAGTTGGTAGATTCAAATCTTATCCATATGATTCAAATTCTTCTTATTGTAACACCATTTTATTATTGTTGGGATAATGAATATTAATGTTGTAATTAACTGATCAATTATTATCACATTTGTCTCAAATTTTTTGTGTTCAGTGTACATTGTTTTTGATATTCCACCGCACAATTATACTTCTCATTGCTCGTGTTAATGCAAAAAATTGCTCAACTTTCTCTACACTACCTACACCACATACAAAAATCCATTCCCTAACATTTTTTCCCTCATTTTTTACCTCCACACCTATGTTTTAACCTTATTCTCTCTAAAAAAATCTCAAAAATATTAAAAAGGGCTTAAAAAACCCACAAAAGAGTTAAAAGGATCCCAAAGGGGCTAAAAAACCGAAAAGAGATAATAAAAAAACAAAAAGGGGCTTAAAACCCTAAGTAGGGCCTAAAACCCTAATTTGTGTCCAAAACCCTAAATGAGAGAAAAGGACAGAAAAACTATAAATAAAGGGTGGAGGTCCCCATCACAACATGACATATTCCTTTTGTCGTTATTATACTTACATGAGTACTTTGAGAAACCATCATTCTCAAACTACTCATCTCAAGTCACCAAACATTCTATTTTCCCCACTTGCTCCCCATTTTGTGTGTTGAGTCAACCTCCATACTACCCAAACCTCTGGAGAAGCGGTACCATTCTGAGTCAGGGCACGGTGGCCCCCTTTTGAGAAAATCCGGAAGGTATAGTAGTCTTGTTATTTTTTATTAGTTTTATAGATTGTTTATATGTGTTTATTTGTTTTTCTAATAATTTGTTTTGCAGTTAGCTCTTCCATTTCAAATTCTACCCTTTCATCCCTTTGAAGGAAGAGAGGTGCATTTGCACGTAGTTGGGGGTTTTACCCAGCTACAGTTTTGGCAACTTCGGTAGGTCGATCCCATGGGATCCCTAGGTTTACAAGTTTTTTGTAGGTTTTCCTTCACATTCGTCCCCGATCAAGCCTTCATGAGGCCGATCCAAGTCTGTATGGTCCCAGTACCGGTTACTATCAGCCACTACCGACCCGATTTTTTAATTTTTCTTATTTCCGGCCCCAGTCGCTAGTTTTGGGATAAAAAGAGAGACACAGTCACTAATTCAGACCCAAAAGGAGCAACCCATTCATTGGTTCATCCCCTAAAGGCGCGACTTTCCCCTCATGACATTGTCGCTATTGTTTTCTTCCCCAGAGGAAACCCAGTCGTTACTGTGTGGATTGTTTGTGCGACTCAGTCGCCACTGTCCAGTAGTCATAAGCGACCCAGTTTTTTTTAGTCAGTTTTAAATTTTTTTTCCTATCTGGAATGACCCATTCACCAAAAGCCAACTGTCATTTACAATATGATTATTTTTCTGTTAATTTCTGTAAGTTATATTTTTTTTTCATTATTAAAAAATTGGAAATTAACCGTCTTTTTCAACCCATCCTCCTCTACTCAATCATCACCCTTCGGGGTATTCTAATATAATATGGAGGGTTCAATAAGCTTAGTAATATGAATCTTTTTTTTTGTTCTTGTCCACTACAAACAAGTGACCTTGGAAGGTAGAGGGAGTGGAAACCATTGGGGGTTTCATGGTGTTTGCATCCTCCCTGTTGAGCATCGGGGATTTGAGGAGTGACTTGTGGATCTACGGGTGGACTTATTTCCACCTTGATGAGATCCCAGCACTCCTTCTTGTACTCAAGGGATACAGAAATGGGGTAGTCACATTGCTGATTCACAACAAGTTACGGTTAGTTTTTTATAATATAGTTTGTATTGCACTTTAGATTTGCTTTATTTTTTCAACTCTGTTTTGATCTAAGCCCATTGCTTAATCTTTGCAGAGAAACCAGTATTATTTTCTCACTACATAATTGAAAAATTAGAAAGAACAATATCATACATAAAGTGCACACATTCACACCATCTAATCCAGCCAAACTCGGTTCATGGCCTCGAGCGAACCATAAAAGTAACCAATTTAATTAATCAAATTTTGCGGTTTTACGACATAAGTATCAACCACCATAACTATGGGAAGTGCTTGGGATTTTCCCTAAAACTCATTATGAGGAGGACCATAGAAACCCCAAAGTAGCTGGCCAACGAGAGGAATTGCTAAGCGAAACTGGAAACGACCCCTTCCGATTGAATAGAACACCCCTCTGAGGAAAAAACCAAGCGCTGTCTTCTGGAAATCTTGGTGTTCGAGTGACCACCTGTAAACCAATAAGAATCCGTTCAAACTGGGGTCCAAAACTCATTACCAGTTACTACAATAAAACAACCATTGATCCACCACGCTCTTCCTCATGCCTTAGGGGGGATTCCCCTTTAGTTTGGGTCATTAGACCATCACCGTCGAGACCCTCCTTGAAAACACTCCTCACCGTTAGAAGGTCACACGAACACTGATTCTGACTCTGATTCCTATCAATCCAAGCCAAATATTTTCACTACACCTTCTATCCTGATGGCTGTTGTAAACCTCGATCCCTTCTCTGGAGGGGTAGTTGCAGCAGACCCATGTCCCTACCTCACATCATCACCAACATTGTGGCCAGTGATCCTAGTACTATCGTGCATGCCATTGTAAGTCTGCTACACATTAGTGGCAGTCCCACACCAACTCACACAACTACATTTCGACCAAAAATCCGACGGTTGTATTGTCAGATTTTCGACACCTCCCTGTCGCATGTACGACACTATGATTTTTTTTAAGCGTCAATGGATTGTTGTTGGTTATCCACCATCTTTCCAATCCTTCGGTTAAGCAAGAACTTAGTTTACCGTCGGTTAAATGTAAATTGTCGGTTATCCAACATCTAATTCATGTTAAACTTTAAACATAAGCATTGGTTAAGCGACGGTTCAGCGAGGTCTAGCGACGGTTAAGCTACGGTCTAGCGATGGTTAAGTGACGGACTAGCGACGGTTAAGCGATGGTCTAGCCATGGTTAAGCGACGGTCTAGAGACGGTTAAGATATGGTCCAGCGACGATTAAGCGATGGTCTAGCGACGGTTAAGCGACGGTTCACCAAAGAAACCCGTCTATTAACCGACGGATTATGAAAACTGAAACGTCGGTTAAGCGATGGTATTGAAATAAAAAAAAAATCACCTACAGGTCGTAGCTTAACCGACGGCTATAAGTGTTTTTAAAAAAAAATTACAAATGTTAGATTACTGGAGACACACCTTGATGTTTGTATAGATTGTGAAATTACTACAATAAAGCGAATGTTGCTAACAAAGTGCCCAGAAACAAATATCAGTAAGCTATGCATGAAGTAGCAATCATGAGATAAAATGACAAATGATTAATATCTTTGACCAAATGTATGTGTGCAAGAAATATTTATATGATTCGGATGACAAAGACTTGATTCAAGTTTTGATATGCTCAATTAAGTCATGTATCAAATATAAAGCTCTTCCAAGAGTAATATGAGCACCTATATTAAGCGACTTCATTCTTCGAATCATCTCCTGTCTCCAATAGTTTAAACTTTATATAAAACCCAAGTATACCTAAGGTAGCAACAACTGAAATCAACAAGTAGATAGAACAGTTCATTTGAGCCAACTAGCAATTAAGTATTACCAAGTGTATTACATCCACAACACTCAGCAGAAATTATATAACAAAATTGGATGAACCAATTGGCAGAAGTTCATTAACTAACCCTGTAGATTTCGAAAAGTTTTAAAACTCTATATGAAGAACCTTAAAAAGAACAAGGAGATAGTATAATCCACTGCATTTTTCTATGTTTTTCTATGGACAGTGCCACTAAAGATTTTTACTATTAGATTTTCCTTTGGTTTTTTATGACTCCTAACACAATAACAAGCTGCAGAACCTTAGATATACAAGCGTCAAACTATAAAAGCTAAACAATATTAATAGAACATTAATTTACCAATCAAACCACAATAGTATTCATATTATGCCAAGGCAATTTACTATTAAAGAAAAGTTACCTTTATTATCATGTCATGATACTTTTCTGCAAGGTCTTCAATACTGGTGCCACCCTTTCTGCATGAAATGATAACCTGTATCAACAAAATTCAATCAGGGTTCTAAGAATTTGTAAACCAAATGGCACACATTCATCCAGTATAAATTTCAAGCAACCAGATAAGTCAAGGAATTTGGAGATTAAAGAAAAATTCAAAAGAGGAAGATTACCGTTACTTAAAGATATTCCCATGCTAAATAGTAAATTGTTCTTATCAGAGGAAGCTAAGTAAAAAGTGGCAGTACAGGGTGGAAGGTGCAGGGGGGTACTCCTTGACCATGATGGACAAGAAGTAATCAAGTTTTCCTGGGGATTGGGATTCACCACCAATAACTATGCGGGGAGGTGTATGCCTTGTTTTCTAGAAACAGAATATGTTAAAAACCTTGGTATATGACAAATAACAATCTTTAAAGACTCCTTGCATTTCATTAAACAGGCGAGAACCACCAATAACTATGCGGAGGTGTATGCCTTGTTTCTAGAAACAGAATATGTTAAAAACCTTGCTATATGACAAATAAAAATCTTTGAAGACTCCTTGCATTTCATTAAACACCCGAGAAGCCACACTGTAAGGTCCATAACAAGATTTAAAAATTAAAATAGAATCACCTAGAATCTCCATAGCATCAAAGCAATAAGCTACTTGCACATCAGAAGACATAACAGCCTTGCATATCAGTTAGTGAACACCACTGTCAAGTATGATCAAAGGAGTGGTTGTTTGAAATATAGATCCTCTGGAGCAAAGGTGGTTACCAAAAGTTCATTGAGGATTCTCTTCATGTGGATAAATAAATAGTTTAAGAATTTCAACAAAAAATGTTTATGATGAATATTGGGGTCACTTGACACATGGCCACCAAATGAAGGATATACTCCATGCATCCACCATCAAGACTCATCGCATTAACCTCAAGCAAGCGAGACCTCCCTCCCCTGTGTGCCTTCATCTCTACATGCCTTTACTCACACCTATGGGTGTAGTGGAAATTATGGCTTCCCCTCTTTTCTTCATTGCTCAGGTGGGATAAATCAAGGCATTGTGGGTCTATCAAACCATGAGCTTGATGCAGGGGAGTAGGATCAGCAGGAATACTGGGAAAGTATTCATTCTTGTAGGCACCAGCCTGGAACTCTCTGCTACCCGGGTAAGGGTTTGACTGTTGAAATTGTTTCTATAGCTATGTCTTGCTTGAATTTGGAACCTATCCCATGTTTGGTTGTTTCATAGAGCTTGGGGGCACACAGGCCCCCTCCCTGACTGCTCGTACCATTTCCCTTGCAAGTTGGAGTTACACATCTTTTAAAGGAATTAAGGCTGACATGGCCAAACCTGCGAATTGTGGGTCAGACGAGCATGGCTTTAAGTGAAATTGCAAACATAAAGAAGATTCTGCGCAGGATGAAGATCTAGGTAGATAGAATGAAACAAACCATCAAACACATTAGTACCCACACCGAACTTGAGGATCAGAGACAAGATCACCTCAAATCCAGGGGTGAGGAGTCAAACATAGCTCCATGTTTAATTAAGCACACATTTTCTCACCGAGGGTTTGGAGGTATGCACCAGCTAGCTTACAAAAACCTTCAATCATCATAGTTGTAGCTATTAAAATAGGTATAACGAAGTTCAATGAAAAGACTATGCGAAAACAAAATCAACGAGGAAATCCAAATGGTGTATATCCTTTGGGTGTAGCTTTCGATGGAGTAAGGAATTTGGACCCTAATTTTGGATATTTCCTTGCAATTTCTTTGTCTCAAGGTGAACGTTGTGATTTAAATTTTGGTTCAAGGCCTTTCAAGTACCCTATTGAGGGCTTCCTTCCTGTCCAAGAACCCCCCAAGACAAAGGATGGAGAGCATGTTGCGCTTGTATCAGAATTGGCTACCTACTTGCTAAAATGTTTAACAAGGCTAGTCAAACTGTATAGACAGGATCCTAGTACTTCAACCTCAGTAGAGAATTTGAGAAGATTGAAGAGAGTTACTCCACGTGTAGAATTACTTAATCCTATTGGCAAAGAAATTTGCAAACAATTTTTCTCTCTGTTGGATGGTGATATAGGCATCAAAGAGTACATTGTTTGGGGAGCTTTAGTTCCCTTCATGTTAGAAACATTTGGGATGCAAGCCCCACATGATGGTGCAAGTTTGGATAAGGTTATGGACCTTTTATTGTCTTTTCCAGAATTTAAGGACTTAATTATACCGACCATGCTGGCTCTTTCATATAGTTGCAAAACATCAATGATCACTCTTGTAGACTGTCCATATACTGGATCATATCCATATCTGGCTCTAGCCTGCCATATTCTCAAACGTGAGGAGTTTATGGTGCATTGGTGGGAATCATTAGATTTTGAGTCTTCAATGGAAGGGTTGCTATCAAGAAAAGGACCAAATAAGCTGGATTTGCAGATTTTGATGCCGATTGTGTGGTGTCCTGGTTCTCGTGAAGATTTGTCTTCAGAAAGTAATATGAGATAGATAACTTTTGCATTATCAAGGGAAATCGACAAGGTGACTATTGTTCATTTTTCACATTGTAAGGATATATTATGGGTTAATCATTAAAGTAATGATTGTTTTGAATTCATAATATACTTTGAGTTTGCATACAAAATCTTATTCATAGTTTGACAGAAACAAGAAACTTATATAATTTAGTCGAGTATAGATTTTGTTGGAATTCCACTTGGATTATATTTCCAAGAATGTTATAGGTTTTCTAAAGGGGCTAGCTGATTCAAAACATCAAATAGCAGAAACTGTTGAAGTCATTTATGGCTCAACAAGAGAAACTTGAAAGTGAACTTCAGATTCTTGAACTTGGCTGAGTTGTTCTAATGTGTCTTAACTTCGAAGTTAGACATCAGATTAAATGCTTCAAAATTGGTTTGAACTGGTGTTATCTCCAAGGATCTCAGCGTTTACTCATTAGGTCATATTTATACCATTTTTGGATTTTGGAGGCAATTTAGGGCTTCATTGTTTAAGTTTTCTGTTGCAGATCTTTAATTTTATGTATCACAAAACTTACAGCTTATACATCTGAATGTAATTTTTCCTATTTGCACCCTTAGGTGCATATAAATTAACAATATTCCATATTTGGTATCTAATTGTTTGTATATATATATATATATATATATATATATATATATATAAGCTTTTCCCTCACCTAGTTTGAATAAAGTCAGAGTCTGACACTTTTGACAGGGAATGCCATAAGGATTTGATGTTGTGCTGCTGTTGATCCTTGCTGGTAACCCGTTCTACTATACCCTTTATAATATAAGTATCAGGATTTTGAATACACAAACTATTTTCGAGACTAAGTCATATAAATGTATCAAAAATATAAAAGTTTCAATTAAAACTACCCCTTAAAAGACCTTGCAACAAAGAAAGCAAAACAACAATAGCACTTAGTTGCAGAATTTTTCTCTCTGATATTGATAGGGCTGTGGTAAAAGTAATCACTTTTTGCAATCTTATTTTCTCCATTTCATCACTACCTCGAATATTCTTAGTTCTCTCTTTCATAGATCTTACATAGCAACTTATCACTCTACAACCTAAATTCTCAGTATCATTATAGATCTTATTTCCCCACAAAAAATAATCCATGGCCTATAATATTTTGTGATAACTCAATCTTTATGTGGAATGAGCAGTAGGTGCTCTTACACTGTGCTCAGAATATCAATATGTACATTATACTCCCTTGCAAATACAAACGGAATGATTCCTTGAGGTAGTGCACCCTGCACCAAAAGAAAATATTGAAAAATAGAACTGTTAGTAAAAATTCCATCTGTCAACAAAATAAGCTTAGCTCAACCACTCAAAAGAGATGCCGTCACAATTGTCAACAATGAAACTAATCATAATATGATTCTGGCATGCGATCACATTAAGACCTCCTATGTAACCATTGCCACACAACAACTCATGGTTTTGGGTCTTTCAGTTTGAAGCTCTGGCTAACATGTCTCTACCATGTGACTATAGTTTAGAGATGCTAATAGTGAATGTAAGCATTGTTCTGACACGACTCTTAACTGGTTTGGTAAGGAATATGGTGTATATGTACATAATTATAAACCTTCTCCAACAGGAAATGCATATATGTTGTGTGCTACTGGAGCTTTCTTGAGCTCCAAACAATAGTGAAAAGGAACAAGTAGACTCAAATGTCCTAAAGAGAAGAAAAAAATCATACACTATCCAGTACACATGGGACACAGCTGTAGTTACATCTACATATTATATTTTGCTAGCAAGTGCATTTCAAAGAAAATTCTCAACAAAATTCTTTTGACATAAGTTTCAACACATTGAAATGAGCAAAAGGAAAGAAAACAGAGGCATTATCGAAGAAAACCAAGGCATTATTGAATGAAAAACAGAAGAGATAACCTGCACAATTGCAATATGAAAAATGCGGCCTCGAAGACCAACTGCAATTGAAGCAACTGCCATAATTGCCGGTCCAGTAAGGAATCAAAGAACCATTCCAAATATTGCGTTTGATTTCCCACATGCTATAAGTCTTGTTTGAAGAGCCATGAATAATCCTGTCATCCAAAAATTTATGTGAATCATTTGCAGTCAGCTCTGCATGTTTTGCTCAAAAAAAATTGAGAAGATTCAGAATTCCCACAGCTAGAAACACAGTTTCACTCCTAATGTTGTTTCTATAGTCCTTATAGCCATTGGCCAATGCCTACAATATCTTCTGGAATTGGGGTTAAATCATTGATCAGTCTCTATTTATGTAAGATAAAATCTCTAGGTTATAAACTGTTTAGAGAATAATGAGATGGTAATGGAACCTTGTAGCAAGTTTACTTATTTTTGTTGACAACAGAGGAATACATGATACATCGATTTCCTATTATCACAAGAATAACTATAAGGAACAATAACAATACATATGCATGAAATGATTTTCAATATTCTGTACAATATTATTTTTTCCATAAATTATCTGCAGTCTTAGCAATTCTTCAATTTTTCAGAGAGCAATTTTCTTGAGAGGAAAATGTCAAGAAGATATCAATTGGTAAATACTAGCGAAAACAAGTATTCTTGGCTCAGGGATTCCAATGATCAACAAAAAGTTTTATCTTTCAGAATAAAAAGCAGAGAGATTAGGATGTAGTCTAAAACTAACTCACCTAGACTAAACATGGCCATCCCAAGCCCTGCATCTGATAAAATTGTTATAGAACCTTCAAGAATCTTAGGCATTGAACATGGGTTTTTCCTAGGTAATGTCAACCAGTTAACAATTCCCCTAGATATAAAAAAACAATAACAAATATTGAAGCACAAACCTCTAATCCAACATTAGGATCTTTCACCACAATATCAGAAATTGTAAATATGGTGTTTCCATTATTGCACACTGGTGCACTGCTCTTTACAAAAAAGAATAGAAATGGTTTTGTTGAACGTCCCCAAGAAGTAGTAAATGGGAACCGTTTTTCCTTTTGTCAGGTGAGCTTGCCTTCCTTGATTAAAAGCCAGCCTGCCTCTTTACCCCCTTCCTACAAGGATTGAAAATGACATCATTATATTGTTGCGCTTTCAGGGACATCTCTAGCTATAAATGAGAAGTGCATTCTACAGCCTAGTATTGAAGAGATTGTAACATCAGTCATGTCCATAATGCTAACCTCAACATATATCAACCAATATAATATTTCATACAAAAATAAATAATAAAAATAAATAATAAATTTGATGTCAGCTAAATAATAATCGTCAACAATTATATATATATATATAGAGAGAGAGAGAGAGAGAGATGATTGTTACAAGAGGAATTTGAAAATTGATCACT
The DNA here is from genome assembly GCA_001517045.1 of Pseudotsuga menziesii. Taxonomy (NCBI): domain Eukaryota; kingdom Viridiplantae; phylum Streptophyta; class Pinopsida; order Pinales; family Pinaceae; genus Pseudotsuga; species Pseudotsuga menziesii. The sequence continues at coordinate 13,303 of LPNX010756256.1, read as the reverse complement.
CGTTGGGAAAATCTGTTTGGCACAATTCCTAGCTGTCTTCTATCCACCAATTGTATTAATATTGAACATAGACCCATATAAAGTCTCTTTAAAAATTTAATCTAAACTCTCATTTAAGCCTTAAAATAATTGCATCTCAATTATTTTATCCCATTTGGTACTTAATAGATCTTAAGTTTAGATGGATCTACACTGATTAAATACTTCTCAAGTTGTAGAATGTGTGAAGCAATACTTGGATAAGAGTAATGTTTCACATCATCCAAAGTGAAAGACCCTGTGTGAAAGTATGACGGAGAGCCCCTATTCAGAAGATATAAGTTAACATTGGATCCTTCAGCAACAAAAGATTCCATGTCAGCATCCTTGTCAATATTATTATGACCATTGTAACAATAACAAATATTGAATTCGGGGGGAAATAACTCGAATGGTGAGGTAAGCTTCACACTCTCCCAATCCAATTTCAAATCCCCAATGAGACATTGGCCTAGAAGGGTAGGTGCCACCTTCGAGTAAGACCCCGGATCTTGGGTGTGTCTCCAGACATCTAGGTCCTTGCTAAATCATAAGTTTCCTAGTAGGTGTTGGGTTGTGGGATGTCGGCACTAGCATAGGGTTTGCTAGCCGGATTTTAACCAAGATTCTAGCCAATTATCAACTCCCCTAAATCTAAAAAACAATAAAAAATATTGAAGCACAAACCTCTAATCCAACACTAGGATCCTTCACCACAATATCAGTACTTGTAAACATAGTGTTTCAATCATTGCATATTGGTGCACTGCTCTTTACATAAAAGAATACAAATGGATTTTGTTAAATGTCCTTGAGACCAAATAGAAAATGGGATGAAAATTACATTATCATACTTTTCGCGTTTCAAAGGCATCTCTAGATATAAATGAGAAGTGCATTTAAGTAAGACAACAAATAATATGAAAATAAGTGTGGGGATGAGCTCAGACAACCAATAATATGAAAATAAGTGTGGGGATGAGCTCAGACAACCAATAATATGAAAATAAGTGTGGGGATGAGCTCTTAGTTTTTGCTTCCTGCCTAAGAGATATAGGTTAACTCATGTCACAACCTCGTCATGAACCTTTCATTCAGCTCACACCAGAGGAGACTCCTCTGAAATTCAAAACTCTCAACAATATTATTCATCTTACACCATTGAATCTGTTCACTACTTATTAATGTCATCCACAGAATATGCTGCTAAAAGTATAATATTTTAAGGCTTTTGACAACAAGCTTCAAGAGGGAAGCAGGAAAGTTGCAACATTGGTTCGAGAACTAGGGAAAAACTCAACCATATGCAATAATGCAATTTACCCAAATTGTTGCAGGAGAGGGTGCACTTGGGGTTAGAGCATCCAATTAAGGCAAATCATCATCGGACAACAAAAATGATGTCGAATATCACCTCTCTTTAACTATCAAACCCATCCACAATAGATTTTACTATCACAACAAGACCCTATTGTTAGATGATACTCATTTCTAGAATAATTATTATAAACCCAATCTATTGGCATGAACAGTGCAACCAAAACTTTGCTAATTTTTAGATATGAACTGTTGAGCAATATTGATTATGCTAAACAATATTGAGAGTGGGTCTTCCAGAAACCGGCTGTTTTGAAAAACCTCTTTAGGTCGGGTAATATTAAATAACAACCATATTATCAATGTCCCACAAACCTACCTACCCCACCAAATCAAGGACTTGGACATCTTCATTGTGAGAAGGCACAGTTCTCAAAATAAATCTTATGAATGTTCTTTTAGTAGACCCCATGTTATGACAGCATTAAAGTAGAAGTCAGCATGCGATGCAACAAGGATGTCCACCTTAAGCCAACTGTGTTCCATGCTTTTCCTATTGAACATAGCATACCTCTAACAGGCTTCAAAGTATCATCCACTAATATTCATCATTGCTTCCTGTATTCTGCTATATATTCTAACCTTGTGATGCACCATTGCAGCTTGACACCGACTACTAACTTTGTGAAAAAAAATTGCAAATTACTTATATACCACTCTTGTAGACCCATCGCTACCATCAACACTTCCTTTGAAATAAACTTGCAGAGTAACTTATGCACTTTGACTTGGATCTCTGTGGAACAAGATCTTTCTAGAAAAAATCTACAAATGTCCTAGCAGATATGATCACACAACTAGGTTGACCAACTTTGTCAGCCATGAATATTTGACAGTATCGTCACGTTGGAGGCTATTTTTCAACAAGGTAGCAATGATTCTCAAGTCACTTTCCAAAATCTTCTGTTAAACATATGAAATGCAAAACCTGCATTCGAGGTGGAACCTCCTCATGTGAAGATAGATTCATTTATGTTTTGTGAAGAACAATACACATTTTAAACATCAATGCATTTATACAACTAACCGTTTTGCCACATTGCATGGTAAAAATATGAATCTGTTAAACATACACATCAATTTGGACAAACTATTACAACTTGATGAAGAAGTCTTCTAATACCCATCCTATGGACATGCCTTTGCACCTTCTGGCACAACTCCTTGTTTAAATGTTATGCACCCTTGACCCAATCCCTGTCTTGAACTTACTGATAGCCATCCTAGGGTCTTGCTAAGTTCAATAAGAATTTGAGTGAGTTCACTGCTATACCACAAAATGTGGATAACATGGTTGATGGCAAGTGTTCATGAGTTTAAACTTTATAGCCACCAATAATCACAGGGATACAGGGATTGTTGCAATTGCTACAGCTGCATAGAATATTGCTCTTGAAATTCTTGCAAATAGAATTCAAGGAACAAATAATTCCATGGACTAACCGACCTTTCAACACATTAGTTGTTTTCACCCTTGAAGGAAAACCTGTAGTTATTTTCAGGGCATTTGTTGTATTTTCTCTGAGAAATACAATTTAACCAAGATTGGAAGTAGATCCAAAGGTCGCTGATGATGGTGGTTGACGATAGCCATGGTGTAATTGCAAAATACTTCAAATATATCTTATACAAAGACTTTGAACCTATATTGCTGAACAATGAGCACAATATGCATTAGGTCACCTGGAAGGTTTAATAGTATTCCTTCAAGTACTACGTCACTGCCCAATTGACAAGACCCCTGTGAATTGCTCTATGGCTTCTTATGTTGTTATGAATATAGAAATGAATGGATTATATGCATAATTTGTGTTGGAATACCATAAACAAACTTAAAAACAAAATATCATGCAGAAATATTATATTGGTTATAATAAATACTAAATAGGATCGAAATTCTGACTGAAATTTAAAAAGATGGTTCATGGTAGCTGTATGTATATCAAAGGGACGATGATGGATATATCTATTGAGGACAGAGGATGATTGTGAATGTTTGAGAAGTATGCTACCGCACTGACATGTAATGGCTCATTGTGAAGAACCTATCTTTGGATAGTGAATCTTCTTAAGGAAATCAACTCCCTTCCTTCTTTCGAGATAAATTATTATTACACATCCTCTCTCATCTACCTCGGATTTGAGGGAATCCCTAGAGCAACACATCCAAGGAGGTTGCAAAAAAATGGGGAGTTATTGTTTAAAAAAAGAAGCATTGCTCTATTTATTCACTGCTCTATATTACATAGTAAGGAGATAGATTGGGAATGGTGGCATATTTTAGCCTACATTTGATGAGGAAAATAGATTTACCATCAAAATTAATGTTCTTTCAACTTTCTACTACTGTGTTTGTAAGACCATTCTTTCAACTTTCTACTACTGTATTTGTAAGACCATCATGTTAGCCAAAACTTCCTCAATCCAAAATTTCCAAAATAGAAAAGTGGCCATCGATCAGCCGGAAACCAAATCAATCCTGTAGTTTGTTTGAACCATTCTATTTTTTTTGAATGTGTTTTGCACCATGACGGCCTTTTAGTTTTAAATTATACAGTATCCTTCGATCGGTTAAAGAGGCACAGTTGTAAAAAAATATTACTAAGAAATTACAGATTTCTGTATACTGATCAGTTGACATTGTAGACTGGAAATTTTGATTTTCAATACCTAAAACCATGGATCAAACAATATAAAATTTCTTCAAAATTTTGAAAACTAGAAAGGGAAATTATTGGGAGTTTGATGACCCAAATCCCTAAATTAAAAATTCCAGGAAAGTTTTAGCTTCTTAAAATCCAGGGACTGAAATGATATAGAACGACAGGTTGCTATTAGATTACAACTAAAATGGATTAACATAAGGAGGCAATAAAAAGTAGAAAATTAAAATAACACACATGGATTAACATACTTACCAGTTCCATGATATTAAACAAGCAATTCATAATAGGCGAGAAAAATTGAAGCTAACAGAAACACCTACTTAACTCGTATAAAAACATACAAGCTAAGATGTAACTCCAAGAATATAGCCTCTATAATGGAAGGGATAGCTACGTACCTTTCCCACTTAATCTTAATTGGATACAAATACCTTAGCGTGGAAAAGCTTGGTCAATGCGTCAACATGTAGACTTTGAACAACTTCCAAACCAGAAATCTCTAGCCCATCAAGATTCTCACTCTGCAGTATAAAGAAAATGTATGTCTATAGTTAGCTGGAAGAAAGAAACAACGTATCTGGTCATAAGAAAGAAACATTGTAATAATGCATGCATTTTATCTTATTGAGATCCTCTCTATTTTGAGAATAGTTTAATATTCTCTACTAAACAGGGCCAACCACGTGAAGGTGGAAGCTCATATGGCCCCTCCCCCCCCCCTCACATCACTCTCAATTCCCCATACCCAATGCACGTGCTTGGAAATAAATGATATTTTGTGTGAACATCGTGAGTTTCTTGCCTTAAAGGAATTACGTGCATTCGATCATTAATTAGCTTATAGCATTCATTAATTAACTCATTCATTCATTCATACATAGAAAAAAAAATAGTTGAAGACATTACTCCATAATATCAAAAATAATATCTGAGGACAATGCATAAAAAAATAAAGTAATAGTGTACTTATTACAATCACTACTTTTTTTGGCGCTTTTTTCTCTCCACATATTCTCTAAGTGTGACATCCTCTTCTACCAATTGTTTTTTGTTTCCTATGCCCTCTGTAGCTTCCTGTGATCGTGTTTTTTGACGGGTTGTGTGCTCACGATGTGTATATGGCTGCTATAAGGTGCCAGGATGTATTGGAAAAATGAAGAAATATTAATTACTTGACATGTTTTTATTATTATCATTGTAAGTCCTTCATTAAGAAAAAAACATTAGAGCGGTGCTTTGTACCTGGAAACTCATGGGTGACATGAATTTCATGCGTTTGATCTTCTGATGCTGCCTCAAGTTGCACATGAAGACCCTCTGCATTAAAACATCAACACTTACAACAATATAGTATTTGCAATTTAATATTTGAGACTTTAATCCATACTAGTTTTTTTTTAACACAGGAATATTTATTACCTGGATTTCGATCAACATGAACTCCAATATCTCTTTCTCCTCCATCCTCCGCATTTTCTCTACTTTCGTTGTGCGGCTTAACACAAAGAGACTCAATATTTTATGTACTAGTTTATTAATGAATATAAAACACAATGAATCAATATTAAATAGAATTTGTTTATTGTAGTTACCTGTTCGCAGGATGGATCACTGGAAGACTTTGCTTGGCTACCACAGCTGCTTGTTCGATGTTCAACAACACCTAAAAACCCGTGTTGGTAGTCGATCCTCATGTCTTCCTCTGTTGGAAAATCGTGGAATCTTTGCGCCTGTAATTTTCAATTAGATGATCATTGTTTTTGTTATATCATCATGAAAACAATTTTCAATGCAATCTATAATTTCTATACAATAAAATAATTATTGATCATACTTACAATTCGTGCTTACAGGTTGGAATATCCACCACGACCAAGCTTGTGTTGCCTATGTTTTTCTATTCTTGCTTGGGTGGCCTTCGACGTATCTGGTAGCCTATAAAAGTAATTTTAAATATGTTAAAAATTGCAAAAAAATGGAAAATAAAGTGTAATAAACATATAATTACATTGCCAAAAGTATTGCATACCTTCTAGCTGAATCGGGTACTGGCTTGCCCACTATTTTCGTAGCTTTCTCCCTTGCATCATCCAGCAAGCCTTTCCACTCCCTTGTTGGAATCATCGGAGGGCGCTCATACTTTGGATTAATTGCTAAGTTGTTCTGATATCCCTCCCGTACATAATGTAAATGTTGGCCAACTTTTTTGAGAACCTTTTTTCGGTTGAAGGTTTTGGCACCAAAAAACCCAACCAAGCGAGCAATAAGCTCATCTTTAAAAACTTTACTCTGCCGGTTCCACCATGTGCAGATAGTGGGCCCAAACAGCTCTAAATACCAATCATTAAGATGTTTATAAAAGACATCATTTCCTATAAAAACGAGTATGTGTTAATTAGTGTAAAAAGAATGATGCATAATTACATTCCAATAAAATTATAATATATAGTTAAAACATTTTGTAAATAGTACCTGGAATATTCTCCATATTGTAGGGAATGAGATCTTCGTCCACCAAAAATTTAGTCTCAAATGTTCCCGTGCTAGTGACACAGAAAGATCCAGGAAATGTTGGGACGACAGCATCAAAGTCATGCTCTTCTCCATGTACCGGCCCCTGATCCTCGCCAGCACTCTCATGCCCCTGATCCTTGTCGGCACTCTCATGTTCCGTCTGGGGTGTCTCATTTTGTGTTTTCGACTGGCTAGACGACAACGATACATGATCAGTGGCGAAGGGGGTGTCAATGGTATCAGCATGCCTCTCACCGGGGAAAAAATATTCCTGTAGAAACAAATAATATTTTAGTTACTCATATACTAATAGGAAAAAAAATTGCATTTGGAATAGATTTATAATTAAAGAGTTTGCAGCTTACATCCAAGCGCTTTACTTTAAGCAACACACGATCTATCTTTGCTTGAGTCTCATCCTGCGTCATTTGCGGATCTGATATAAGCAGATTGATGACCTCCTGATTTAATTTTGTTTTTGCTTTTTGAACTGCATCCCAGATATTCTTTGAATTCTTGAGGTCAACATCGTCAAGAATGTGCCCCAAATCCATATCCTTCGGATCCGTCTATAGATAAGTATCATCCGACATAAAAATAGAAAACATTAATATCAATTTGAAATCATTAATATAATTAGATAACATAAATATGTATAAATATAGTTTCTGAAATTCACAACGTGCTATATACCTGCTCATGACCCGACGAGCGTGGAGTGCTAACATCTGTCGACATATCATCTGTCATGGAGCTCTTGCCTCGACCCTCAGCCTACAAACAAAATATTGACCACGTTGATATCATAATTAAACAAATGTACTTTCTAAAGAAGCAGGTAAGTAAAAATGTGGTATATATACCTGTTGCCTGTAGGGGGTTGTTGGCCTCCCAGGCTTCATTAGGGACTTGCCCCGATCAGCTGACTGCAACAAAGTAATTAAAAACATTAATTTTGAACTGAAACCAATACATGGGGAAAATCTTATTTAAAAACATATTTAAATATTGACCACGTTGATATCATAATTAAACAAATGTACTTTCTAAAGAAGCAGGTAAGTAAAAATGTGGTATATATACCTGTCACCTGTAGGGGGGTGTCCGCCTCTCAGGCTCCATTAGGGACTTTCCCTGATCAGCTGACTGCAACAAAAGTAATTAAAAACATTAATTTCGAACTGAAACCAATACACGGGAAAAATCTTATTTAAAAACATATTTTTTTAAAAATTAATGGAAAACATATTGCGAAATTGATAACATAAAGATTACAGGTTTTGTGAAATGTTATATGTACCACTCCCAAAGTATCTGCATATGTATCTATCCGATTCAAATTGTAATTGATCAACAACTCTTCCCCTGAAATCATGCCCAAAAACTTCATGCAAAACAACCTCACTTATAGGGAAAAACCCTAATTCAACAAGCGCATAGAAAAATCAGTTAGCAGATAAAATATAGATCCTTTATTAAATCTTTTGGAATCATTGTGATCCTCTCCTTATGGTGCATTCTATCATGCAAAAATGTTTGAACTTTACCCAAGATATAATGCAAAAAACCCTGATACAAAAGAGGTCTCCTTATAGGGGGACCCTAGCTCAATAAGAGGATTGATTTTTCATCTCAACATAAAGCATGTAGGTCTTCTTAAGAATGTTTTTGCAAAAGCATTATCCTCATCCCATAGTGCAATAACTAATCCAAAGCTTTGGCACTTTACCCCCAAACCATGCCAAAACCCTAATACCAAAAGCAGGTCCCCTTGTAGAGAAACCCTAACCAAACATAGCCATGGGCCTTGTCCTAAACATCAAAATCTACAATCTCCTGATTTCTGGATACTGCAAGCAAGGAAAAATTGAGGAGGCATCAACTCTTCTCTTTGAAATGGAGAAGTGGAGTATTCTGCCAGATGGTTTTATGTTTGAGTCATTGATTAAAGGGCATTACAAAATATGCAATATGGAGGAAACTCTGACACTGTTTCATGAAATGGAAAGGAGAGGAATTGCAGCAAATCTCTTTTTCTACACCAACCTTATTAATGGGATTTGCAGTAAAGGCAGGATGGAAGAAGCAAGTAAACTTGTAGAAGAACTGCTTGAGAGGGATTTACTTCTTGGCATCAATACTGACAGTAGATTATACTCTGAATATTTTAGAAGATTGAATTATGTGGGAACTGATAATTTTTTTGTTGGGCCAGAGCTTGATATCTCGTTTGTTGATTTCATCAAAAGGATTTACCAAGAAGGAAAGATACAGGAAGCATCAACTATATTAAGGGAATTGGAATTAAAGAATCCAGCTTCTGGTATTTCAAGTTGTACTGTGCAACTTGATAGGTCAGTCAATGATGATGACATTGATACAACTTCCATGCTGACAGCTAATACATATGAAGAAATTCCGAAGGAGGTTTTGGCCACTCATGTCAGTTCAGAGGATATGGAATCTATCATCAGGCTTCATAAGGAAGGTAGAATGCAAGATGCATTGATGTTTTATGATGAAATGATTAAAAAGGGGCTAGTGCCAAACTTTAAGACTTTTAGTGTTCTCATTAGGTCACTTGACACAAATGATAAGCTACAAGAAGCAAATAGGGTAATGAAAGAAATGCTAGTATTGCTCAGCCATATCACTTGAAAGAGGAACACTGTAAATTATGGATAATTTATTAATTTCTGAGGTATGGTAAAAATTTGACTACTTGAAAGACTCAAGAGAAATGGGAGAGGATTTAGAATCTATTCCATTGGCCCTCAATTCGCTTAGTTGATCTACTTCTGGAGAAACTGTCTTGACTCTTGATAGTGGACTTATTCTCATTCATTTTTGAGGAATACACAATCAGAGGGAAGAGGGAAAGGCTCTTCCACAGATTATTGTGTGAGATCAGAAAGATATTGCTTTACCTTGTTTATCGATGAGCACCTTTTTCTGTTTGAATGTGTTGGGATGTTGATGACATTCAATTGATGTCTACTCATGAGAACCAATCTCTTAACTTGGCAGTTTGCTTATACATGTTTAACTTGGAATTTATTATACACAGGGCCTATGTTGAAGTCAAGAAAGTTGTAGATATGTTTTCAACTAACTCCCCACTTTCAATGCTTGAATAATTGGTTTCGGTAAAAGTAAGCCTTTTCCTAATGTTTCAGGAAGAGTGTTGAAAATTCTCAGGATTGAGGTATGTCCTCACTTCATGCAGAAAAGTCGACATACCTGATGAATAGTATTTCAATCTTGAGAACTGCTGTTTATTGCTGACTAATAAAAAAATTGAGCATCGTGCTTAATATTCTTGT
>LPNX010756245.1:248540-296508 GCA_001517045.1 Pseudotsuga menziesii | reverse complement strand
AAGTTTTTAGTCAAAGACTTGAGATTCCAAAGAAACTGAAAATTATGAAAATTATGAATTAAAAGGCCAAAGGCAAGTTTTTAGTCAAAGACTTGAGATTCCAAAGAAATTGAAAATTATGAATGGCTAAAAGCTTGCAAAAGCTCTGAAGAAGTAATGGCCAAAGATCTGAATCAGCAGCAATGCCCAAGAAAATGGCTTTGATACCATTTGTTCCATAAAGCTTTACGAGTTGTAGCCCAATCCACTATTTTATGATTTTAGTAGTGAATCAAATGAAATACTTCTGCTATGCTTTGCAGAAATGAAACGTATCTTAAACTAATCCAGTACGAGTACAATAAATTATAATATGAAATGAACCCAATGGAATAGTGCAAAGAGGGGATAATAGTTCATTAACCGCAATCGACACCGAACCTCAAGGGCATGCTTTATGGATTAAGGAAAGGCTGCGAATTCCAAGAGAAAACCAACTTCTTATTTAAGCATAGGGTAATAAAGTATATATATATATATATGAGCATGAAAAATTCCATAAGCCACAACATTCACAGGCCACACATTCAGGCCACACATTCACCCCCTATAAACACCAAGAGAACTAGTAAATGAGAGAGTAGTTCAGAACAAAGCATAGATCTCAAGGTTTTTATCCTAGCAGTCAACACCTTGTTTTAGTGGGTTCTGTCTCCTGTCATATTTTTTAGTTGTGTCGACATCTTCAGTCCCCTAAGTCTAGAACATAAAAGTGCAACTTAGGAAGGTTAGATAGGGTACTTGCAAGGTTTCTTAGAAGGGCCTTGTCCTTGATCCCTCTTCCAAGAAAACCCTTGCAAAGGTATTTCGTTACAAACAAAATACAAGTAAGGAGGGATGTTACATGAGCTCCATTAGAGGGCAACAAAAATAATTCTTCGGTATGTTTAGGGTACAAAGAATTTCGGGGTGCATTACACGGCTAGTTCCTCACTTCAACTAGCTAGGTTTTCTTATTAAGATTGGGATGGAGATCCCACTGACAGGAAATCAACTTCAGGTTTTGTCTTTATGCTTACTGAAGGTCCCATTTTCTGTTCAAGTAAGAAAGAGCACACCAATTCACTTTCATCGGCATAGGCCGAGTACAAGGAAACAATCAATGCCACTACCCAATGTGTTTGGTTGGAGGGAATCCTTAGGGAATTTGGTGTCACAATTGATTCTCCAACCAACATTTGGGTAGAAAATAAAAGTGCCATCAAAATATATACTGATCTATTTCAGAGGAAGAGGAAAAATCACATTGATATCCATATGCACTACATCCGGGGCTTAGTGCATGACAGGGTGATTTCACTACAATATTTCCCATCCACCAAGCAAACTGCTGACATTTTCACCGAGGTTTTCACAGAGAAGACCTTCACTTACCTGAGATATTTTCTTGGGGTGAGTGAAGGATGGTGATTTGATGCTATTTATTGTGGGTTTCAGCCCCATGTCCATTCTTGATGGAAGGTTCTTTGCTATGTGGTTTTCCTTCTTTTCCTCGGTTTATATGGGCAAATAAAATTTCTGAATTATGTAATTGAGGTGACTTGAGCCATTGTTTCCAAGTCCTCCATCATTTTGTGGGATATACTTAGTTTTTGGATTAAGGGAGGCTGTTATAACAGTAATCCAACTCATTAGTAACTTAGTTACACTACTTAGTCAATTTTATTGCATTTTTGCATTAACATTATGTGGTGGACTAAGGATGCTTAGTTGGACAAATGCCAAGTCATATTGGGAAATTCACACCCACATGAGCACTCCAGCTCATTAAACCAGGAAAATTTGCACCCTCATCATTGCTTTTGCGCTCCCATTCATTGAATGTGAACAACTTGGTTGACTAGGAGCACTAGAGGTGGATTTTGTCCATTTTTGGCTTGATTTGGTGCATTTAATGCCACCTTGAGACTCTAAACTACCCATATTTCCACACCCACGCATTCCAAGGTATAATAATTGACCCACATCATCTCAACCACGTCCATTCAGCAATTCATGGTTGTTTGGGATGATTTGGGGCGTGATTGGCCCACCTAGGGGGGATTGATGCCACATTGGAAATTTTGACTTATACACTCACATTGGGCTTCCAAAGCCTCACGAAACATTCCAAATGTAATATAAACCTTATAGTAACATGTTTTATGTTATAAAGTTAAAAATAACTTGGTTTTGTTCACATTTGTGTGTGTAAATTGCTTCTCAATTAATGGTTTTTGTTGGTTTTCGCAGCAAATTTGATTTGTGAGTTTCACTAACGCTCCTAGATTCTTGTGTGGTTCAAATTTCTCACAAAAACTACATATATTGTATATGTCTAGTCCAATATACAAAAAAGTATGTGAAGATACGATGTAGCTACAAATTATATACAAATAAAATACAATGATCATAACAAAGGAGAATCGATGATATTGACGGAAGGCCAAAAGAAGCAGGGAATATTGTAGAAATAGCACATGACCCCTGACAACAAATAAGAACCAATTGCATATTTGACGGTTGTGGAGGAAACCGTGTATTTGTATGTGCAATAAAATCAATAATTGTAAGGAAAGAGGTTTTGATCGATTGAAATTTGAATTGAATATATACAGAGGTACGTATACTAATTTATCCAACATATAAGCAATGAATCTGGTATTATGTATTTAACATTTACTGTAAAATGTAGTCATGCGTTATGTTGATAAACTCAACATCTGAATAATTCATGGTTCTTGAAAAACGCTACTTTTGGTATAGTTGAGACATATTTAATGTTACTTTCATTCATCATAAATCCAAATTTGTTTGTATTTGGACTTAATATGAATATTTTGTTTTGTTTGATTTTTTATACAAATATAAGGAGAAAAAGTAATAATTGACAAAATGCATAGATTCTTGTACATTTCAAATTGTCATAACCAATTTGTGAATGTACTCAACCAATTTGTGTGAAATGGTGGATGCAATATGTGCATTATTATGTATGCTTCCATGTTGATCAACAGGGCTACAGTGGGAAGGCACTAGCATAATAGAAGTCCATATATGCTACTGAGGAAGTGCCAAGTGAAGAAGAAATTTTTCTGTCGGTTGGCCCTGTGTACCTTGTAATGAAGCTTTTAATAATAAAAAAATAGGGAATTCACTTCTTTATTATTGACTCTGTCAAAGACATAAGATATAAGATATATAATGGATACCCTAACACGTGAGATCTGTGAGCTTGGGGTAAGAAACATCTTCAATTATCCCATTTATTTTTATAATTATTCATGATTATAAATATACTATCACTTTATAACAAAACTCTTTTTTTATAGGTGTTTTTGGAGGTGTGGGGTGATATGTATGGTGCGAGGACTAGCGGGTTCAACGCAGGTAGCAGCATCATTTCTTCTCTTGCAAATGGCATGCTAGCCACTCTGATCACGACACTCCCTATCTCTGATGCCACTAGTAGCACATCGCTGTCGGCATGGCACACGTCAAGATCTGCACAAGATGCAATTGATACAAAGCATGATTCCATGGCAGATTGTGAAGGAAGCTTTCCAAGAGATACCTGTGTTACTAGCACAGGAAAATTAAAGGTTTCATTTTTGGTAGACGATAACCTCATCCCCATGAAAACTAATAAGCTTACAGGTATTTAGGAAGTATTTTCAATATTATCTATAATCCAATTCAAATTTACATATAATTATCGATTATTTCAAACTAATGATAATATAAATTTCTAGGAAACGATGTATTTTATGGACCCATGAATTATCTCTCCTTTGATATATTTGTACCCACCATACGAACAAGGTGGAATTCCCAAAGTCCCAAATTAAAGGATGAGTTGATGAACAAGTTGATTGGTGTTGAATATATGTTGTCCTTAATGTCAAATCTCAAAGATGAACAAATTGAATATATGATGTCAAAGATAAAATATGAACAAGGCAAGTTGAATATATGATGTCAAATATCAAATATGAGCAAGCTAAATATGTGGTGTCAAAGATTGAAGATGGACAAGATGGATCAAAGGTGTCAAAGATCAAATATGGACCAAAAGTCAAAAGATGTCAAAGATCAAGAGGTTAAAGGACCACCATGGCATTGGTCGCATTTGTGCACATAAAAGAATAATTGAAAATAACAAATATGCGCAAATATTAATTGTGAGATTTGTAAATTAAGACAATTGTGTGTGGGATAATCCCACAAGGAAGTCGGTAAAAATATTTGTTTAACAAAAGTTGTGTGCGAAAGTCCCACAAAATTATTTGCATATGTGTGTCTTAAACTACAAATATGGCACACCGACGCAAACATTAACTTGTTGGAGATACAAGTCATTGGGATGATATCTGAATTAAATAGACTTCACCAAGTGGACACATATCTTGAGTCAAGAAGATTATAAATAAGAAAGAGATGGATGTGGTGAAGTATCTTATGGAGATGAAGTTCTAACTGTTTGACAATCTTTGGAGTTTTGTTTTTTGGGGTATCAATGGCTCGTTGATCACAATTGAATATCTTTTTGTAGTGGATCCACAATATGATATGAGTAGCACCGGATGATAGGATACCCAAAGTCTGGATGTGCGAATGATTTTTCTTAGTAAGACATTGTTCGCATAAAAGAAGTATAACTAAGCTGACAGTCTTCTATAAATGCAAAATGTAGATTAGTTGAGAAGATGTAGATCATTGTCATCTTCACATGTCACGTCTTGAAGAACGGTCTAAACCTGACACAAATGTAGATATAAGTTTGTTTTTATTTTTAGAAACTATGTAATTCAAATACAAAGACGCGGATCAAGAATTGCGGCAGTTGCATAAGGTGAAAAAGAAAGACACATATAAGAATTGTTTTTGGGAAACTTTCTGACATAGATACATTTATGAAAATAAGAACAATTCAGTAGTTGCAGAACTTGAAGAAAATATATTTTCTCTACTTTCCATAAAATCATATCTCATATCAGGGAGGTCAGATGCAGCAAGGAGCAAGGGGTCATAGCCTCCTTCCAGTCGGTGTTGGAAAATACAATCAGGGTGGAGCAACATCCTTTCTATGGGTGTAGATAAAATTCAAGGGGTCATGATCCACTTCCATTGGGTGTTGGAGAAAAAAAGGAAGTTGTAACTTCCACACCTGAAGAGCATAGTTCTTCTGTAGATCGGAGCTTGAAGATGCAGGTCATAGTTTGAATAACTAGACTGATATCTGTTAAGGTCGATTCCTAGAGATCCTAAGTTGAATCTTACACAGATACAAGTTGTTGTAGGTTGGTGCCAACAAACCACAAGTTGTACTTGAGATCAAGTTAACATGTGAAATGAGTGAGTGCTCATGTTCGAGTACTTTAATCCCCCATTGATGTAACTATTCATATTCATACATGTTTATAGATATACATTTGTTCTCAAATTGTTATATTCCAAATTGTTAGATATTCATATTTTGAATGTTTATTGTTGTGATTGTTATAATTCTAGAAAATCTACCTAAATTGTACATATTTGCATTATTATTGATTCACCCCCCTCTCAAAATAACATAATACCAACAACTGGTATCATAGTAGGTGTCTTCAATAAACATACTAACATTTGGAATACTAATCTAGCCTATATATGGATGAAGCATCATGGTTGCGAGAAAATGACAGTAAAAAGAATCCTTCAATTATGTCAACAAGAGATATCATTTGCACACAAAGAAATATTATAAAAGAATTAAAACAAGTTGCGACCAATGTCATGTAGACACTAAAGAGAAAGAAGAAGAATCAAATACATCAACAACATATTTTACCAATAAGTTCTAGGAAATGGATTAATAGTGTAAATCTGAAAAACTCAAGATAGAGGCACTAGAAGACAAATTGGAGCAAGTTGCAATAGAAAACCAAAAACTATCTAAGGAAATCTCTCTTATTCGAAAAAAGTTGGAAGATATGGAGGAAGACAAAAGGAAGGATGTTGCAAAGTCAACTGAAGTAATTTTGTTGCTAAAATACCAGCGTCAAAAACTTCAACAACAAAGTGATGAAACCTGCAGAATGATTCGTGAACATCATAACAAGGTTCAAGCTGAACAACATTAGATGATCATGCTTAAAGAAAGAAATATCAGGTACGAAATATCGCTTGATGAAAAGGAAAGGCAACTGAAATTAAAAGCGCAAGAAATTGAAATACTGCAAACCCAACTTTAGAGAAATGATAGGTTCACCAAAAGCACAAAAGTGCTAAGTGAAATTGTAAGAAAACAATGCTTTCCTACTCATAGATTTAGTATATTATGTAAAGTAGAAAACTTCAAGAAATAGAAGGAACCAAGTAAGGTCATTGTGTTCTAGAAGTGCACAAAAAATTGACACAGTGATAAAAACTGTAAAATCCTTACATGTTACAGATGCAACTAAGTAGTTCATAAATTTAGAAACAACAAGTCATAGAAAGTATGGAGAAAGAAGACAAGTGAGGACTTATGCTAATATATCCTAAGAGAAATTACCCAAATCAAGAGAAGAATATGGTCTAGAGAAAGAAATTTTGTAATCCTAATTCTTTCTCACCAATGGGCAGTTTGGAGAACAAGTCATTCTACACTTCACCCCTTGACTAATCCACAAGTATACAAACCAGTCACAGTAGGACATGTGCGCTCAAGTATACTGCGAAAAAATGGAATGGAGAAAAGATTCAGTAAAAGTTAGTGGAAATCAATATCAGATGGAAGTTTCACTTATTGAAGGAAGGTAATCAAATCTGGACTAGCTTAACCAATTCTTGTAAAACTTGAAACTTTCCAATTTTCGAGAAAAGACCAAATCCAAGTAAAATCTTAAAGCATGGATCTTATTAATAATAAGCATGGCATGTACGAAGGAATGAGAGATCCTGGATAGCATAAATAGTGGCAACAACAGTAAGTGACATAAATGGAAATAAATTGCCAATCATGAATAATCCTCACTTCAGTATAGTGAACTTGGACTATCTCAATAAAAATCTTGAAAAACTAAAATCTTTTAAAATGAGGAAGGGTTGCATGAAGAAAACCCCAGGGTTATTATTATTATTACCTTCATATATTTAAGACATATTCTGAGTAAAAAAACATTGTTCTCATTAATAATAGTCACTGGAAAAACATCCAAGATGCAAACGACCAAAGTCTAAAAAATTATGGCATCTAGGAAACAACCTCAAGATGCATCCTTTTTAGTCCATGTGTAGGATTATTATGAATATATCCCATCTGAAATATTGGATGCTCCAATGATCATTCTTTCATAATTAGAAAATACAATTTACGAGGTCGAAAGGAATCTAAATGTGTGCTAACCGAAGAAGAAGTACATGGTCAATTGGACAAACTTGTCATTGCATACTATGATATTCAGGACTCGATAAATTTTATTGAACTTAACAAGAGAAAATATATAGATAAAGGAGCATCAGGAGAACCAGTACTACAAGAATGGGTTGTTGTTTTATCCAAGTCGGGAGTATTGAATCTACTGGAAATTTCCTTCTTTGGAAAACTCCATATCCTTGAATGTGTGCAAATTTATTTTTGTATCAAATGCACGAAGGGTACATGTGGCTAATAGAGAAATATCCATTAATAGTGAATTTATTGAATCGGTCACTAGACTAATTGCAATTGGAGAATATATCAACCTCCTTTTGTACAAGAAGAAAGACAAATATTTGAGAAAAATGGTGACTGGAAAATATGGAAATCAACAAGAAAGCAGAGGTTTTTTTTATTTCCCAAATAAAATAATTTGTTGTAAGGTTTGTCATTTAAATACTCACATGCAATATATTATGGAATGGATGAAAATATCAGGTTCCAGTACCAGTCATCACAGTCACGGAGAAATGTGTAAAAGGAGCTCAAATGAACTAGTTGACATTTCTGTTGAATGAATTCCATGAGAATTTCCTAAAAGCTCAAGAAAAAGGTGATACTTTTAATTTCACCTAGTTTCTATTCTGCATTACTTTGTAGGTTGGAAAGAACCAGAAGGAATTCAGTTAATTGAAAGAAACAAAAAACCCTTTTTGGGTGCAAGTTATTTGAACTTATGGTTTTCTACAATAACATGAAGGCAAGAGAAAAATGACATCAACTTTTTGCGCCTGCTATGAAGAAATCATATTTGTTCTCCAAGAAACCCCACGAGTGGCACCTCATATAGTAAATGCATGCAAGTTAATAATGTGTTTCAATACTGGTATGCATTATACCTATATACAATCCAGAAGAGACTATAGTAGACAGTGGTTGCCTACCAAATTCATGTGCATTGAAAGTGACATAGAGAAAATAGTTCATGAATGGGGAGAGGAATGGAAAAGACCACTAATAGGGTAATATGAATATGTGCAAAATGCCAACAATGTATTTTCTGAAATACCCCCTAAGTCTACACAACAATCACTCCCCACTAAAAAGAGGAAGGAATCCAGTCATCCAAAAGAGACAACAAGGAAGAAGAAAAATTCCTATAAACCTAAATCAGTTCATGCACTCACTAAGGATGACTTTGAACAAATCAGTGTATATATTCGAAATGGATTAGAAGAATCCATGGAAGAAGCAGCCACAAGGAAATATGTAGAAGAGCTCACATTTCAACAATAAGAAAATGTGTCGGGGATATAAGGAAAAATTGTGGATCTAAAGCAGCACATATTGTCCGCTAAAGAAAGCAAAATAGATGACTCTCTTCCTGATGGAGCACAAACAATCAAATTGTTGCATCAAACTTTGAAGATTCCAACTATTGCGTTGGGACAAAATCATGTAAGTCATGTAAAATTATTTCTCTTCTATTTTCTGCAGATGAAATACATGAGCTACATGCATCCACCACGCAAGAGATAAGACAAAAACTTGAAGTTGTCTTGTCATAATGGCACAGTTATATGATTGAAAAGGAATCTCTATCAGAAGAATGTATGAAATGAAAATAGAGGAAGGAAAGATGGAAAAAAATACATTTTCTCTTGAATCGAAAGTAAAGGAAGCAGTTGAGCAAGGAAATCATCTGACGTAGGAAGATGAAAAAGAAAGACATAATGTGTCAAGGTTAAAAACTATAATTGAGGAATTATTCAAACTAGTTTACAAGGTACAAGATATGAAGGATTCCTCTCGCCGAAAGAGTGGAAAAATTAAAATAAATCGTTCAAAAACTTCGAGTCAAAATTGAATAACTATCTCAAGAACCTGTAACCTCTCCGAAAGTCCAGACACATTATGACAAAGCACTTGAAAGTGTCAAATATTCCTTTGAAAATATTGAGGCTCTCGATGAAGAATGTACAAAATTGCATGAGGAAAGTGTTCAACTATGGATGGATCTAATAGAAAATGAAAATCTAAAGGCGGTAAGGAAAAAGGATACAAACTACGTAGGAAAAAGGGAAAATGATTTGTGTAAGTGTGGTTACTCTATTTGGAAATGGCAAAATTTAAATTGCAGCAACTAAAAATTACATAACTAGGGAATGAATACAGCAAATTAATGGAAATATTTGGTCCTCTATAGGAGGAATATTACAACTTAACAAATGTCTTTCCACATCTGCAAGAAGAATCCAAGAGTGTAATCAATGACAATATAAAATATTTCGAATATGTATTCAATCTAGTCAAAACAACTCTAGAATCCAAAGAAAAACAATTGGAGGAAGAATTCTCTAGCATAAGAAAGAATCTACAAAAAGGCTCAAATCATATCACCAACTAAAATGGACAAGGAGAACACAAATCCAGGGGAATATAACAATGTATAAGGTCCCTTTACCATTGATGTCAAAGGGGGAGAGAACTTTAAAGAAGGATAGTATGAGTGAAGCTGGAAGAGGGAAAGAAGCTGAAAATGAAGAAGATCCCAATGATAGGGGGGTCCTACTTGTGTTGACATCAATGTAAAAGGGGGAGAGTGTTGAATATATGTTTCATTGATGTCAAATATCAAAGATGAACAAGCTCAATATATAATTCCGAAGATAAAATATGAACAAGTTGAATACATGATGTCAAATATCAAATATGAACAAGATAAGTTGAATATATGATGTCAAAGATCAAATATGAGCAATTTGAATATATGGTGTCAAAGATCAAATATGGACAATATGGATCAAAGGTTTCAAAGATAAAAGATGGACCAAAATTCAAAAGATGTCAAATATCAAGATGTTAAAGGACCATCATGACATTGGTTGCATTTGTTCACATATTCATGCACATAAAAGAATAATTGAAAATAACACATATGCACAAATGATAGTTGTGAGAATTGTAAATTAAGACAATTTTGTGTGTGATAATCCCACAAAGAAGTCAGTAAAAATATTTTCTTAGAAACATTTGTGTGCGATATTCCCACAAAATTATTGGCATATGTGCATCTTAAACTACAAAGATGAATTGCAAATGTGGCACATTGATGCAAACATTAACTTGTCGGAGACACAATTTAGTGGGATGATATCCTGAAGTAAACGAACGACTTCACCAAGTGGACACATCTATTGAGTCAAGAAGATTATAAATAAGCAAGAGATGGAAGTGGTGAAGCAAGCTTGTGGAGATGATTATCTAACTATTTGACAATCTTCAAAGTTTTATTTTCTGGGGTATCAATGGCTTGATCGCAGTTGAAAATCTTTTCGAAGCGGAGCCATAGTGCGAGATGCACAGAAATGGATGATAGGATACCTAGATTATGGAATTGAAAATGATTATTCTTAGTAAAATTTTGTCTGTGGAAAAGAAAGTATAACTAAGATGAGAATCTTATATAAACGCAGAATGCATATCAATTGAGAAGATGCAGATCGCAGTTATTTTTCGCACATCATATCTTGAATAATGGTTTGACATAGATGTAGACACACAAATGCGGATCTCAATTTTTTTGTATTTTGGGAAATTTTCTGATGCAAATACAAAGACGTGGATCAAGGATTGCAGTAGTTGTCTAATGTGAAAAAGGAAGACACGAATCTGATTTTTTTTGGGAAACTGTCTGACACAAAGACATAGACGCGAATAAGAAGAATTCAGTAGTTACTAGATTCTAAAAGTATATTTGGTGGAAACTTTGGATTTCCAATCAATATTAGATACTCAGATGAGTCTGTATCAAATTTGATGGCAGAGAGCAAGTGTCAGCGTGAATGGATAGGATTGCTTATCGTGAGTGAGGGTGAATTGATCCATATGATTGGCGTGGGGAATCATTATCAAATATCACGTATAGTAACCATAATAATTTGAAGAAAATATATTTTCTCTAGTTTCCATAAAATCATCTCATATCATGGATGTCAAATGGGGAAAGAAGCATGGGGTCATATCCTCCTTCCATTCGGTGCTAGAAAATACAATCAGGGTGCAGTAGTAACCTTTCTATGGGTGCTGATAAAATTCAGGGGATCATGATCTCCTTCCAATGGGTGTTGGAGAGAAAAAGGAACTTGTAACTTCCACACCTAGGGAATGCAGTTCTTCCACATATCGGAGCTTGAATTCGTAAGTCACATTTCATTTTGTGTGACCAGAATGATATTTGTTCAGGTCGATTCCTGGAGATCCTGAGTTGAAATTTATGCATATAGAATTTGTTGCAGATCGGTGCCAGCAGAATGCAAGTTGTACTTGATATCAAGTTAACATCAGAAATGAGTGGGTTATCATGTTCAGAGACTGTAATCTCCCATTAATGTAACTATTCATATTCAGACATGTTTATAGATATACATTTGTTCTCAAAAATTTGTGAAATGTTATGTTTATTGTTGTGATTGTTATAATTCTATAGAATCTGCATAAATTGTACATATCTACATTATTATTGAATCCCCCCCCCCCCACCTCCCCCCCCCACCCCCCTCTCAGTAATAACATAATACCAACAATTGGCATGTTTGGTTAGAGTACCTTCAACAAAGTTGGATTTACTACAAAGGTGGGATTTTATTTAAGATATCTTTGTGACCAATATAGGGTTCATCTGAAAAATGACCCTAACTATGAGCACCCTCCACTGATACTAAATATGGAGTGGAAGACTCTCGTGTGTGATGCATAATAAAAGGCGCTCCAAAAAGAAGGCAAGACACCACTCGAACCAGGAAGGTATGAGTCACTTTTAATCATGTATTTATGTTGCTTTATAATTATTGCGAGAACTAACCAAGTATTTGAATATTTTGAATATAGGTTCCCAGATACATCCAAATCTACCAAGGCTATGATAGATAAACATAGGCTCCATAAACTTATCCCGGGTGGTTTCTCGAAAGTGGTTGCATGATTTGTAAGTATAGAATAAAATAATTTTCTTCCAAATTATAAATCGTTAGTAATTTTAATTTAATAACGCAAAAGAAGCAAAAATCATGCCCTTATGCATAATTGTAGGGTGCATAATTCAAAGAGGCTCCTATGAAGGAAGACCTCAGGCATGCCTACTACCATGGATATAAAGCCTTGGTTGAACATAGGAGAAGCTTGGGGCAAACACAGCCTTCTAGCACCCAACCTGACGCTCATGTAATTAAAAGAAACAAAGAGGATTTATTATTTATTATTTGCACAATCTAATATTGGTTATTATTTTTTACCATAAATTAATGTGTTTGTTTAATTTAACCATGCAATCAATCTAAATATAAATGCCCCAAGTACTGGATCAACAATTGATCCCAGTGACGATGGAGTTCCACTTGAAAGTGGTGCTCAGCTTGGTATTGGAGGTATTTCATGTGTAAAAAAAAAATTTAGTATGTATTACAATTAAAAATATTTAATTTTAAATGGTATATGAATTATACCCTTTCTTATTTCAAATGTAGAGCATGTAGTGGATATCCCATACCAGATGAGGAACATATTGCAACATTTGAAACTACTCGGCTTGCCTCCACTACTAAAGTGGGTAAAGAACACTCTACTACTCTTATTATTTATAAAATAACATTTGTAATAATAATAACTAAAAATGTCAATTTAATATTTCTTTCTTATTGTAGTTGTTGCCTTGCCCCCTTTGTAGCAGTCTCGATGTAGCATTAGGTTATTAACAAAACATACAAACATCACAATAATTGAAGGGGGAGAAGGAACATATAACATCCTTGAAAAATACATGTTGCAAAGGAAAAAGAAATCGAGAAAGAAAATTATTGTACTTGGGCTTATGGAACTTGTAGCCTACATTTTTCTTGTCAAGGTCATACACAATTTTCTTATTTAAATTTCTATACCTCACAAGATATTTGTAGTGATATTGAACAATGAATTAAGAAATTGGTTGTTTTCTTAATTACCATAGCTTGAGTTATTAAGTATATTTCTTAGATTTTGATTCTACAATCTAGGTTTATGCCCTTAAGTAAGGGCTAGTACATTCCATGAAACAGGTGATTATAAATTTATGTCATAAAAACATTTTTGCACCATAAAATTCGTGGCACCAAAAGCACTCTTTATGGCTAAAATCTAAGGCATGAAGTCATCAATATATGAGATATAAAATGGATGGTAATTTTTTGCATTTTTAGGCTCCGAAATCATGCTGCATGTGGATGGAAAAATATTTCACATGTGGTGAGAATCTCAAAAAAAATGTTTAGTTGGAATTTTTAATTAGGTACTCGATATTTTTATTGTTTTCTCTTATTTTTGAAAATCAGATTCTGGCATAACCTAAATGAGGATCACATCTTCCAGCTTGAACCCTTCCTATATAGTGATGATAAAATTTCAGTCATTGCATGGGACTTATGTGGACCACATATCTTTGAGAGAGAGTCTTTCTATGTTATGTTGAATTTGTCGTTATCCGACTTGTTCTATTATGTTAACTTTGTGGTTAGACCACTTGTTATGTTGTGTTTGTGGTTATCCCACTTGCTATGTTATGTTGACTTTGTGGTTGCCTCACTTGTTCTGTTATGTTTGTGGTTATCCCTCTTTGTGTGTTGACTTGTGGTTAGCCCTCTTGTGCTTAGCTTTTTCATTGACCCTTCTTTTAGCTATGCACCCTCCTTAATTTGGTCACATACCACTTTGATTTGACTTATAAAGTGATGACATCATGCCTAGCCTAATTTTAAGGGAAGCCCTAACATCACTTAGAAGGACCTTTTGGGAGGTCTTTGAGAGGCTATAAGAACTAGTATAGCCTTTGCTGAGAGTAGTGTATTTATGGAACTTTGAGCTCTATTTTGGCACGGTTGATCTAGGGTTTTCAGGCACACTTCTTTATTTCATCAAGGGTTTGAAGGTTGTCTTTGCTTGAGTGTTATTTGGTTTTTTGGTATACTTACAACACTAAACCTATCCTTAATTAGAACTATCCTTTATGAGGGTTTCTACAACAATTTTTCGTTCTCCCTCTTTCATGTGTGCAAGTCCATACTACTACTTGTTGTGGCTGCTTTTTTGTTATGTTGACTGCCTTTAACTGTTTGAGGGATACTTTGGTGTGATGGTTTATTTTTTGGGGTTGATATTTTTTTGTCATACCTCTTTGAGTGGTTGGTTCTTCTATTGTACTTATCTGTACTTTTATCATCATTTATGGTCTCTCTCTTTCAAGTATGTTTATGCCCTGAACTAAGGGTCAGTTTGTTCCAGCTATTAACTTTCCTCTGAAAGGAAAGATTTGATCGAAAAGTTAAAATATGAGTACAAGGAAGGTTCTTCCCATCAAGAAAGTCATCAGTTCTGATTTTGTCATATTTCTTCTGCAATTTTGTTACGTTGATTGTATTTGGTTGTTTGAGGGATACTTTGTCATGTTGGTTATGAATCCCACAATACTGTACAACATAGTTACCAATCACATCACAAGTTAAAGTTGCAATTCACATAATTTGACTCTGATTGGACTCCAAATTATTTTATTCGGGATCTTCTCGACTCATACTTGGTTTGACTAGTAACAAATCATGAATCAAAATTTGACTCATGATTAATGACAATTTAATCATGTTTTTCTTGAGCTAGTCTCACTTAATTTAACCTTTGTTGGGAACATGTCAAAATATGTATATATTGGGGAAAAGAGTTGAACTTTCCATGTTCTATGATATTCTTTGCAATGTGTTGTTTTAATGGCACATACAAGATTTAATGGCACATAGAAGCTATTTAAATAACTAAATTTAGGACTATATAACTCTCCTGAATAGTAATTGCTAGCAAGGAGTGTTTCTTACGTGAACACAATATTATCATATAATACAATAGCGGTGTACATATTATGAGCATGACTAACATAGGATACAAACATAAGAGTGCATATCAGTTCATTTTTTCTTAAGTGGAAGTTTTCCCCGGTTTCCATTTAAAGTGGGGCAGTGATGGCCAAAAAATGGACTAAGAGATTGGATTAGCTTGTGAAGGCAAGATTTCTTTTCTTCCAACTAGGTAGGCAGTAGGATGATTCCTCTTGGTAAATTTTGTCTTGGTATCTTGCAGCATGGTATGTCTTGGTAGGTGGTAGTATGATTCCTTGTTATCGGTTTCTAATTTTTCAAGTGCTAAGGAAATTGTATAAACACTGAGGTTCCCACACTTGTCATCAATCTACAACACTTCATTCACGGGTTCCCTCTTTCAAAACATAATTTTCATCTCTTTAAAATTTAACACATGGACCTCTTGGGAGTGTTAAGGTTGAAAGAGATGAAAATTATGTTTTAATGGAGTAGATGAAAGAGATAAAAAATGTGTTTTAATGTTACAATTGTACTATCTTGGTTCACAAAGCTTGTTGGTGCAAGTGTATTGGGAATTTTTTATTCTTCATTAGGCCTAGGATTCCATGTTTTGTTTCCCCTTGGTTGGGTGTTTTGCTTAAATATAGGAGTAAATTTCATTTGTTGTTCTTTCTCCTTTCCTAGATTTGTTATTTTGTTGTTTGATTTGTTAAGTAATTAGATTTGTTGTTTTGTATTGTGAGTTAGGTCTATTATTGTTGTTATAATTTTGTCTAAATATTCATACTACTGTTGTTGTCATTTACATGTTATTGTTACCGTATGTTTCAACTTTGACACAGGGACAACATTGGAGTGTTAAAGTTGAAAGAGATGAAAATTATGTTTTAATGTAGTAGTTGAAAGATATGAAAATTATGTTTTAATGTAGTAGTTGAAAGAGATTAAAATTATGTTTTAATGTTATAGTCGTGCTATATTGGTTCACTAAGTTTGTTGGTGCAAGTATATTCGGGATTTTTTTGTTCTTGATTAGGCCTAGACTTTCATGTTTGGTTTCCCCTTGGTTGGGTGTTTTGTTAAAATATAGGAGTAAAGTCCATATGTTGCTCTTTCTCCTTTTCTATATTTGTTATTTTGTTATTTGATTAGTTAAGTAATCATACTTATTATTTTGTATTGTGAGTTAGATCTATTACTGTTGTTATAATTTTATCTAAATAGTCATACTATTGTTGCTATCATTTACAGGTTATTGTTAATATATGTTTCAACTTTAACACAGTCTGTTGGGGGTGTTAAAGTTGAAAGAGATGGAAATCATGTTTTAATGTAGTTGTTGAAAGAGATGAAAATTATGTTTTAATGTTACAGTTGTGCTATCTTGGTTCACTAATTTTGTTGGTGCAAGTGTATTGGGAATTTTTTTTTCTTGATTAGGCCTAGGTTTCCATGTTTAGTTTCTTCTTGGTACGGTGTTTTGAAAGTTAGATTATGGCAGAACCTAAATGAGGATAAGAGGATAAAATATTCTAGGTTGAACCCTTCCTATACAGTGATGATAAACTTTCAGTTCTTGCATGGGACATCTATGGACCACATATCTTTGAGACAGAGTCTTGTTTCGTTGTGTTGAATATTTGTTTAGCCCATTTGTTATGTTATGTTGAATTTTGTTATGTTTAATTTGTGGCTATCCCACTTGTTATGTTATGTTGAATTTGTGGATATCCCACTTGTTGTGTTCTGTTTGTGGTTAGCCCTCTTTGTGTGTTGACTTGTGGTTGGCCCTCTTGTGGCACAGCTTTTTGGTTGACCCTTCTTTCAGTTATGCCCCCTCCTTAATTTGGTTACTTACCACTTTGATTTGACTTATAAATTGATGAAGTCATGCCTAGCCTAATTGTAAGAGAAGCCCTGACGTCACTAAAAATGACCTTATAGGAGTTCTTTGAGAGGCTATAAGAACTAGTATATCCTTTGTTGAGAGCAATGTATCTATGGCACTTTGAGATCTATTTTGGCAAGGTTGATCTAGGGCTTTTAGGCACACTTGTTTATGAAGTCAAGGGCTTGAAGGTTGTCTCTACTTGAGCGTTATTTGGTTTTTGGTTTTACTTGAAGCATTGAACCTATTCTTACTTAGCACTGTCCTTTACGAGGGTTTCTACAGCAATTTTCATTCTGCCTCCTTCACACATGTGTGCCCATACTGCTACTTATTCTGGCTACAATTTTTCTATGTTTACTTTCTTTGACTATTTAAGGGATACTTTGGCATGATGGTTGAAATTTTGGGGTTAATATTGACTATGCCATACCTATTTGAGTGGCTAATTCTTATGTTGTAAGTGTATGCCCTTTTTATCAGCATTTACGGTCTCTTTCTTAGGTATGTTTATGCCCTTAACTAAGGGCCAGTTTGTTCCAATTGTTGACTTTCCTCTTAGAGGCAAGATTTGATTTAAAAGTTAAAATATGATTACAAGGAAGCTTCTTCCCTTCAGGTAAGTCATCAGATCTGATTTTGTCATATTTCTTCTGCGATTTTGTTGCATTAATTGTGTTTGATTGTTTGAAGGATACTATGGCGTGTTGATTATGAAGCACACTATATTGTACAACATAATTATTTTGTTATTTGATTTGTTAAGTAATCAGACATGTTCTTTTGTATTGTGAGTTAGATCTATTGTAATAAAGCAGATTGCATAGCTACCAATGATACATAGTACAGATTTATATAAGCAATGATAGACAAGAGTCAAGGAATGACAAATAGAAAAATAAGTGTTATATTACTCAAGAACACATAAAGGGTTCAGCACATCCAATCGAACCGAAAATTTATCTGGCTCTCTAGCCTATTTATATGATTTGCAAGAGGTTGCATAACTACCTGTCAGTTCAACTAATTGACATGACCTGTTAGGTCGACATAATATATTGTTATACTTTACAATTATTCGACTGCAATACCTAGTCAGCTAGCTGACTTAGGCTCCTCCAACATCTCCCCCACCTCAAAATCTTTCTTCGTCCTGAAGAAATGAGGAGATGAAAATTGTTATGTCTCGGTAGCTAAAACATGTATTGTTGTTTATTATGGACTGTTATGACTGGTAGACTATTGTTGTTGAACACATGCTTCTACAATGGCTTCAAGAGATACTAATCGTTGGTGTTGGAATTCTTCCCAAGCGTGGAGGGTATTGTGTATATCGATTGTAAGAGTGGTGAGACTCGACAAGTTCTCCATATTTTCATGCATAACCAAGTCTAGGATTTTAATCATGTCAGACCCTAGTAGTTTCATTTTCTCCTCATCAGTAGAGATCATTCGTTGATGTTGTGGTCTTATTTTTTTGATGTTGGAGAGGCTAACTCGGGCTTGGCTGATCCACTGATGTTCTTGATTCTCCATTTTTTCAAGTTTATTTCTTTCCAAAACAAGTAGATCATCAATGGTCTAGGCCACTGCTTCAATGGTAACTGGTTGAAGGTGTTGTAGTGAACTGATGAGTTCATGTGTCTTTTTCATTTCTTCAAAAACATGGCCGTAGTAGGTGTACCAATTCCACAATATGTTTGTAGTGACAACATATTATGCAACATATTGTACTAACATGTTGTGTTATTCTCGAAATGTTGTGTATTGATTTCTTAGTAGGACATTTGTTTCCTCATCCTTCTCTTGTCGTCTTTTGTTCAACCGATCCTGAAGGTCAACACAATGGTTTCAAATATGAGGCATGCTTTGTCTAGGGGCTTGTCAAAGTCGGTCCCTGTCGGAATTGTAATAATATGTTGTGTTAAGCTCTCACACTTGGCTAAAAATGTGATTTTTTTGTTTTTAGTTGTTCAATTTGTTCTTTGGCCTCTAATCTTCTATGTTTGTATCCTCGATCAATTTCATATGTCAGTAGATCCAGTTCTTCTTCTTTAGTTTTCTGTGGGTCGAATGTAACTGCTAGATCAAATTGATCTATATGAATAACAGGTGTGATTGTTGTTGTAACTGTTATAGACGTTGTTGTTGTTTCTGATGTTCTTTTTCTTGTTTCTTTTTTTCTTTTCTTTGTTTCATTTTTCTTCTTTCATGTTCTTTAATCTATTTGTCAGTTTCTATCTATTTTGCTGGTGTATTTTCTACTGTTGCTTTTTATCTCTTCTCGGTAGATGGGGTTGTAACAATAGGGATATGGAGGCTGATGTTGGTAATGTTGGGAGAAATTGGAATATTGGTGGAAATATCTTTGTTCATAGGTGATGATAGTGGTGGTAGTGAAGTAGGTGAAGGATGCAATTTAAGGTCGACAGTTAGGCTTACTCTCTCATGTGGTCAAGGTTTCTCAACATTGTTTGTCGAAGTCAGTTCAAAAGTTGGTTGTAATACGGTATCCAAGGGATCAACAGTGGGGTCATTGGAGCATGGTTCAAAAGATGAAGGGTTTTTTGTTGGTGTCGAATGGTCGACATGTCAAGGGATGAAAGAGGAACTTTGCTCTGCCACAATATTGCTTGTCGAGTCAGGATTTTTCTGTAGAATGGTTTCATTGTATCTAACACTTTGTGCTTCAGAGATGGATGGTTGTGAAAAGTCAGTAAGTTGAGATTCGGGGATGTCTAAGGTAGAATTTTGTGCTTCCTTGACTAAGACTGTTCTTTTTACTATCATCGTTTTCCAGTCAGGTAGAAGAGATGGCAGTTGAATGATAAAATCTTGTAGGTCATTATCCTTTTGAATGCATTTTATTAATGGCACCGGTAACTTCTGCAGATACGGATGGATTAGGGGTGTGGTAGTTGTTGAAGTCTATATACCTTCTCATTCAACAACTAGGGTCGGTGATGGAGGCAATGGGCTATGGCAATGGGCTCTGGGTGAGGTCGACAGATGTTATAGTATGGGTGAGTTCGACAGGTGGTGTAGTAGCAAACCTTAATTTCTTTGAGCTTGCTTTTGGTCGTCCCGATTACTGCTCCTCCTATGTGATAAATTTTCCTATTTGTTCATCAACAGGGATGTTATTTTTGGCAGCATCTTCTAATATTTGTGTTGCACTATCATATATGCATTCTCATATTTAGTGGGTTCCTGAATAATAATTTTGTGTTTCCCCTTTCCTTGTGTTGTACTCTTGCTTTTATGTCATGCTTTAAATAATTCATCGGCCACCGGACAGATATTTTTCTTTGTGAGGGCATACTATGGTAGCGGGGTATCTAATTGAGTGCTTTCGTCTTCCTGTTCTATTTGATCTTATGGTTGTTTTGCAACTGTTAATGAAATATCAAGAGGATTGATATCACCAGTCTGGTCAGGATGGAGTGTAAATGTGTTTAAGTGGACACAAATTTCATAATATTATTATTTCTCTGCATCAGTTAAAGGTTCTACCATTGGTTGATCATCTCTTTTCACTAAGGAGGTATATTTAATCTTGTGTTGGATTGCCGACAAAGCTCATCAAAAGTTTCCTCAACTGAAGGGTAGAAGTCGAGTTATTTTGTTGCACATGTGGTACCTTGTAAGTACCAAACCAGCGTGTGGTCCAACGTGAGATGGATATGTGCGGTCGGTGGTAGACTGTGTCGAACATTCTTGGGTACCATTTATCTAGTTGTTTTTATTTTTAGATCTTGAAATCAAGTGTCTAACCAATTTTGTGTTGTTCTTACCCCCATTCAGCAGCCATTCAGGGAAAATGATTTGAAATCCCACATTAGTGGCCCTTTTGGTGTAGTGAAGTCCTTGTATCCAACTGGTCAAATATGGTACATATCTATCCATAGTATTAATGAATTAAATCAAATATGAGCACCCTTCTCTAGGAATTTTATACAAATATTCTTGATAATATCATCTAGGTGGTTTACACAACAATATAGTTTTTATGTTTCCGCAACATTTTAGACTGTGTCAAGCATGTCGAGCTTAAGTTCAGAACCTCTTCCCGTACTTGTGAGGGCCATTGATACAATCTTTGTAGTTATATTTTGTGTGCCATATAGGATTTGGTTAACTACTAACCCTCTTGAATTCTTCCCCGTCGACGTATCAGTTAGTTCTTTGACCAAGATCGGGTTTAATCGAATGGGTACAAGGTCACCTTTGTTCAATAATACTTTGATTTGGTTAATTAGGTCACCATTGATTTCAATAGGTGTGTCAAAATATAGCTTTCCATTATGGAATTGGATGATGATACACTACACAATAACTTCCTTTGTTCCTGCAAAGCTATCCATTAAAGGTGCATTCATATAATTAAGTATTGTGTTGGCTCTTAATTTTTGTGCTTCCTCCCTCGTATTTCATTCCAAACCCTTTTCCATTGTTGTTCAACCACTTTAGCATTGTGGATATTATGTAATCAACTTTCTAAGGGTGTGTTGGATTTTTCTAATTGTCTAATTTTGTTTGATGTTGATCGAGTAGATGTAGCCAACTTCTTTGGTGCCATTGTCTCAGTTAGATGCTCTAGTTCAGTGGGTTTTTTTATGGGCTCTGGTGTTCCAACACTTTGATGCTCACTTTCTTCGCAGAATAACATCCAAGTCTCTTTCAATGTGGTATTTATAGTAAACTTTCCTTCGGCAAGAGAATGCGTAGTGGGTGGTGATATTAATTGTGGTATTGATAGTGGACTTAAATTAGAAAGAAAAATTGTCGGTGTTTCTTTCGAGGCATGTCATCTTTTTTGCTTTAGGTGTCGATGTTCATGATGCCTATATTTGACCATTTTTTCTTCATGGTGTTGGTGCATTTCTTAATCATGATGGTTTTAGTAGGTTTTGTGTCGAGTTCGTTGGAATTATTCATGCCTTCTCTTCTCATATCGATGATTGTGCCTCCCAATTTGGGTTTTACTACTTCCTTCCTCATCCCTATCGATAAAATTTATCCAGGTTCTTGTCATGCTATTTTTTTCATAAATTTTCTTGTGTTTGTTTATATTTTTATAGTTTTTTTTAATCTTTGTATCATTTTAGTCGAGCCCCATTGACCAATTTCTGAAATACATTTCCTTGTATCATTTTTAGTCGGACAAATTCATTAGTGTTGATTTCTTCCGCAATGTATGGACCCATCCATTCAGTTTGTAGTTTCTTAGGTTTCTGTTTTACTCAACTATTGTACAGTAATGCAAGGTCCCCAACTGACAGATTTTTGTTTTTGATATTTCTATCATGCCAAGCTTTTTTTGTTGTTTTTGGATTTCTTGGTATTGTATTGCGATTAGTCGGTGTACTTCAAGTTTGTAAAGTTGCATTAGTCTTTATTTTCTTACATGTTTGACATCGATGTGCAATATGTCGGTAATCATAGGATTTTGATGACGAAAGTGTAAGGGTACAACTGCTTCATGTCCATAGACAAGTCAAAATGGTGTTTGACATGTCGATCGTTTATATGTTGTTCTATATGCCCATAATGCGAGAGATATCTTGTCATCCCAATCATCTTTGTCAGTATTAAATATTTTTCGTTAAGCCTCTAGTTAATGTTTTGTTGAAAGCTTCAATTGCACAATTAGATTGAGGATGATATGATGTGATTTTCTGGTGCTCAGTCATGAATTATTTTGTCAAAGTGGTGATTGTTTTGTTTACAAAATGTGACCCCTGATCGCTGATCAAGCTCAGTGGACAACCAAATATTATGATGATGTTCTCATATATAAACTTTGCGTCTATCTCACTTGAACAAGTTTCGACAAGTTCTGTCTCTGCCCACATGGTAACATATTTGACCACTATGACGATATATTGCACTCCTATTCGTCTACCCAGTGTCAAAAATGGCCCTATGAAATCAATCACCCAAATTTGAAATTTTAATCTTGGATTTACGGATATTAAAGGAATTTTCATGCTTGGTAGAGGCCAACCTAGTCATTGGTATCGGTCACACTTGTTCACAAATTCTTGACAATCTCGACGTATGGTCGGCCACTATAATCCCGACTATTGGATTTTTATTGCTATCGTGTGGGGATGAAAGTGTCCTCTGGCTAGACCGTAGTGTGCTTCATTGATTATACTTTGTCTTTCATGGTCGATAACACATCATCGTAAGATCTCATTTAACCTGAGTTTGTAGAGAAATTTGCTTACTATGGTGTATGGCGCAGCTTTCATCGCTAGGATCTTATTCTTCTTTTCATTCATTCCCTCTGGATCTTGTCCTTCCTCTAGGAATTGAGCAATTTTTTATAATTTGAAAGATACATCTTTAATTCAAAATAAATGAGCATCTAGTAGGTCGTCTTCAATTTTGGTTAGTTCTTCACCTGTGTCTATTTCGACAAGTGGTCGAGTCCAACATTTGTTTTCCGTAGTCGAACTACGACTTCAAAATCAAATTACTAGAATAATTGCAACCATCAACAAATTCTTCCATGATGTAAAGGTTTATTGACCAAGTATTTGAGTGCTTGGTGGTCTGTGTAAAACACAAATGGGTTAGCTAATAGATAATGTCGATATTTCAAGAGTGTGACTACCATTCCAAGTGCTTCTCTTTTTTTTTTCGAGTAGTTCCTCTCAGCTTTATTTAATTGTATGTTGTTGTATGCGTTTGGATGGTCCATTCCATCATCACAAGGTTGAGTTAGGATTGTGCTGATTGCTATTCCAGAAGCATCAATATGTACATGGAATTTGATTAACCAATTTGGAAATCGTAGCATGGGTGCTTCGACTAATGTTTCTTTAAGATGTCGAATGATGTGGCGCATTCGTCGGTCCAAAGATATTATTGATTTTATTTTAGTAGTTCTTCCAAGGGGTAAGTCATGTAAAAGTAGTGCCAAATGAATTTTTTATAATATCTCATATGTCCGAGTAAAACTCTTACTTGTTTAGGATTCACTGGTGGTTTTAAGTCAAGAATGATTTTAATTTTTTCATAGTCTTCTTTAATTCCTTCCTTGCACACTACATGTCCCAATAGGATTCCTATTGGAGTTTAAAATATGCATATATTGGTATTTAGGGATAATTGGATTTGTCGACATATTTCTAACATAAGACTTAGCCATTTATAGTCATTTTTCAACATAGAGGAAATTGTCCAGTTGTCGAAATATACATCCATAGGTCTGTAGATATATTCCTGAAATGCTTTAATGACAATTCTGGAAAATACAGTTAAGGAATTTTTAAATCCGAATGGCATGAATTTGTATGCGAATGATCCAAATTTGCATACAAATGTAGTATTCTTTTGGTCTTATTTAGAAACGGGTACTTGATTATATCTCGAAAATCCATCTGTAAATGAATAACACTCGTGTATGGTGACTTCATTAAGAATTTCATCTACAAATGGGCCCTGGAAATGGGTATGTAAGTGTTACTTTATTAATTTCCTGAAAGTCGACACAGATATTTAGTTGTGTTGGCTCGTGTTTCTTGGGTTGGACCACCATTGGGCTTTCCCATTCCGACTAATCAATAGGGTAAATGATTCCAGTTGTAAGCATGATGTCGATTTCTTTCTTTACTATTTCCTTATATTTGTGCGCAAGTTTGTATGGCCTTTTCTTTATTGGTTTTGCCTCGGTTTTTATTATTAGATTCTGATGGGAAGATATTAGGCCAAAAATAGTCTTCACATAGATTGCACAAGATAAATAAGAGAAGAATAATTGAAGAACGATATGAGAAATCTTCCATTTTCTATATCCAGTAATACAATGGTGTTACAATAAATAGAATTCCAATCATGTGTATAGGATTCGAATCTACCAGATAAACCTGACTGACTGGCTAACTACTAACTAGAAGTGTCTTAAATCACTATCGAAGCTCACTAATCTAACTCCACATGTCTAATTCAGTTAATAATCGGTTAAAACTAGTTAAAATGATGAGGCGGGTGAGAAAAGGCACCTACTTCCATGCATCCATGCAAAATTGGTGCTAACTGAGCTGAAAGACATCTAACTGAATGTAAATGGAGATTGACTTAACATAACTACATACCTACCACAACCAACTGAGGGAGGTTGCTGGTGGCACTCAGAGTGGATCCTAAAATGTAGGGATTGGTCTCAGAGACACATTATATCATGCATGCACATGAAGTAAGTGGAAGATAAACTCT
Organism: Pseudotsuga menziesii; assembly: GCA_001517045.1. Classification (NCBI taxonomy): domain Eukaryota; kingdom Viridiplantae; phylum Streptophyta; class Pinopsida; order Pinales; family Pinaceae; genus Pseudotsuga; species Pseudotsuga menziesii. The sequence continues at coordinate 271,097 of LPNX010756245.1, read as the reverse complement.
TTATGTGTTCCCCACACTCTAGTGGTTGGTAGCAGTGGACCCAATGGCACTAGCGGACCCAAAGGCTCTGGTGGAACCAATGGCACCAAACTTAAGTAAATGACTCCTAAGTTAGGCATGATGATCTAATAAACTATAAATGGACAAGGAGACAAAGGGAAGATCAATAATAATCCTAAAACCCCCCTTTAATCCTAAATTTGGATGACCTAATCCTTGGTAACTAAGACCAAAGGTCACCCATTACAATCTAAAATGAATAATTTTATTTGTCCATGAAAAATTGAGGGAAAAGGATAAACCACATGGGGAAAATCCTTCCTAAAAAATGGACATAGCACAGAATTTAAAAAAATATCTTCAATCTGTATTTTTTCTTCACTTGAATAAGCTGGATGAACTGCTTCTTTGTGAAAAACTTTGTAGATTTGTTGTAGATTCCTTGATCATGGATCATATTTTCAATGGTGTGTAGACAAAAAGCATGAGGAGAATCTCGTTGTAGCTCATATTCTAGTGATGAAGAAGAATCATGTGAGTGATATTTGATGTGAAAACATAAAATATCAGATCTTAACATAAAATCAGAGATGTAAAAGAGATATGTGCAATCATCTCCTAACCAAAGAACATCAATGAAACCGGCAGGCACAATTTCTAGTGTAGCTGCATAATTATGAACCCGATCATGAACCTTTTTCCCAAACTAAAGTGAAACCTTTCAAATTTTGTAATAGATATTATTAGTCTCTAATATATCAGAAATTAATTCATATGGAGCAGTAAGAAACCAAGGTATAGTGGCTCCAAAATCCAGTTGAGTCACAGTAGGAAAACTAGGTGCAACTAGTCTACATTGACAATTGGGCAAATATGGTGAGCATAAGGATCTAAAATTTGACCTAATAAAGGTTATATATACCTAAATGTTTTTAAAAGCATCCCACCTACATTCAATGATAAGGAAAACCAACCAATGACAAAAAACAAAGACACGATAACAACTTTCACCGGTGATACAGTATAGGAAACCATGAAATTGTTTATTTTACCAACTGAGGAGTTTGGGAGTTGTATGGTCTTCTGAGTATCAAATGGATGGGATAGAGGTGTCATTACATGAATATCAGACTGAAAATAATCTTATAAATCAGATAAATAATAATATGAATGGATTTTGAAGGATTCGGATGAAGACAAATCAGAAACTAGTGGTAAAAAACTAGTATTGAGAGGAGATGGCTCTAGGAGACTGATAGGTATTTTTTCAAGGGAAGGAAATGATATTTTTTATTCTGATATATCAGAATGAGTATCAAAATCAGAGATATCAGAAACATACTTTATTCTAGTAACCAATTCATGAGCATCATTACCTTTGAATTGCGCAGTGTTACAATGCCCCTGGGGATCAACATATTTTCCCTTCTTGCAAAATCTGGAACATACTGTTGTTTCTTTCGAGCAAATGAGTCATGATTTAATTTTATTTTTAAATAAATAATTTTCATTGTAATAATATTTGCTTCAATAGGTACACTGTGATCTTCCTTTCTTGTTACCCTTCTACTGGAAATTCAAGCCTTCATCAATAGAGTTAGAACCTTCATCTTTGGAGTCTGAATTTGGCTTTTTCTCCTTCACTTTTAGATTTCCTTTGGACTTGAGATTATTTCTTTCAGGAGTAGTAGATGCAATATCCTTTGAGGTTTTGAGATTCCCCATTTGAATCAGATTTATCTTCTCTTGTGTGAGAGAATCTATGAATGCATCCAAGGATGGCATCCTCCAATTTCAAACTGCAAGCTTAGTAGGATAGAATGTTGATACAAAAACTGAGTATTCCAAACCCAGATTTGATAGAATGGAGAGAATTAGTTGATCTTATTCCTCCATAATCCCACACAGCTTGAGCAAAATTACTACTGACTTAAACTTGGTGGTGAATTCCTCAATGGTTTCGAATTCACTTGGTTTCAATGAGATCAACTCATTCTCTAATTGGTGTCCTCTAAGATAATATTGATTTCTAAAGAGGGATTCGAGTTTGAACCATACTTCATTAGGGAATTTCAAGCCATCAAGATGAAAAAGAAGTTTAGGAGAGAGAGAGAGAGAGAGAGAGAGAGAGAGAGAGAGAGAGAAATCCATAAGCTTCATCCTTCCTGTTATGCTCTCTTGCTTTCTCAACAAGTGCATTAGACTCAATTTCTAAGGCCATAGTAACACTGTAGAGAAATTTGTTGTGCAATAGTATCTCAATCTTGGCTTTCCATTAATAATTAAATGAATTCAAAGTTACTATATTATATAGATCCATGCTCTGTTGCTGTGCTTCTAGTGAGAGAACTAAATACTTGCACAAAACTAGAAAGAGAATTTTTGTAAGATGAATCAACCTGCTCTGAGGAAGATTCAAATAGCATGGCCAGGCTATGATACCATATTATATTATGAAAGGTAGATCTTAGGCCAAAAAAAGTCTTCACATAGATTGCAAAAGAGAAATAAGAGAAGAATAATTGAAGACCAATATGAGAAATCTTCCATTTTCTATATTCAGTAATACAATGGTGTTACAATAAATAGAATTCCAATCATGTGGATAAAATTCAAATCTACCAACTAAACCTAACTGACTGGCTAACTTGAAGTGTCTTAAATCACAGTCGGATCTCACTAGTCTAACTCTACATGTCTAATTCAGTTAATAATAAGTTAAAACTAGTTAAACCAATTAAACTAATGAGGTAGGTGAGAAAAGTCACCTACTCCCATGCAACCATGAAAAACTAGCGTTAACTGAACTGAAATAAATCTGATTGAATGTAACTGAAGATTAACTTAGCATAACTACCTACCTATCACAATCATCTGATGGAGGCTGCTGGTGGCACTCATAGTGGCTCCTAAAATGTAGGTATTGGTCTCAGAGGCACATCAGCTCATGCATGCACATGCAGTAAGTGGAAGATAACCTCTCTATGTATCCTCCACACACTAGTGGTTGTTACTGGTGGACCCAATGGCAGTGCTAGACCCAAAGGCTCTAGTGGACCCAATGGCACAAGCAGACCCAAAGGCTCTGGTGGACCCAATGGCACCAAAATTAAGTAAATGACTCCTAAGTTAGGAATGATGATCTAATAAACTATAAATGGACAAGGATATAGAGGGAGGACTAATAATAATCCTAACATTTATGTCGATTTTTATTTCACCCATTTATTGAACAAGTCCTTTCAAATCTTTGTAATCCCGAGCAAAAACATCCTGAAATTATTTTAATAAGTTGACGATTTCTGTCATTTGTTCTTCATTCCAATAGTCGCATATTTTTGCGATTTTAGGTCTGTCATCATTGGATATATCTACTTCTTTCATCTTAACTTTGGTGTCCATCCAATCCGGTGCTTTTATTTCATTGATTTGTCGACTACCTTCTTTGAATTATGAAGATGCTAGTGGAAAGTCTTTTGATGTTAATATTTTAGGGTCCTCTTTCTTTGATATTGTTTGAATTTTGAATATTGTTCTAATTGGTTTTGAAGTATATGGGTGTTCTCATTTCCATTGGAAACTTTTCCCTTTTGTGTTTTCTGCTTCTAACCGAAGTCTTGTCCAGTGTCGGGTTTCAGTTGACCTAATATGGTTACACGTAGAATTTTGTTGGCTAAGTCGATCCTGTATTGCAATTTTGTTGTTGGATGGTTGTAGGATGTTTTTTATTTGTTTACTTGCTTTGACCAATAATTCATCCTGGGGCGAGAATTTGAAGTCATTGAGAAAATTATCTTTGATTTATTTCCATGTGAACGTTTCTCCTCTTGATTCTTTGATTTTGTACCACTTATTTGGTAAGTTGTCTTGTGTGTTTTGGAATAAGTTACGCCTGACTCGTTCATCTTTGAAGCCTAATATTCTCCATTCTTTTTCATATATGTCAATATTTTTCTTAGAGTCTTGTCCTTGTGTGAAGTTTGGAAGGTTCGCTCGTGTTATTAGTTTCTTTCCTCTGAACCTTTCGATAAAGTATGTTGATGTTGTTTTCCAAGTTTGTAATATCGAATGATGTGGATCCCACCATTGTGCGGCCTGACCTGTGAATGTCTCGACTAGAGTTTGAAGTTGGCTATGTTCACCTACGAGTTTTTAGACTTCTTTGACATGAGACGATGGGGATTCTCGATCTTTGTATCTTATTAGTAGTCTAGTTGATGTCTCATTTTTTACTGGTGTTAGAGTTGGATATTATCTAGTTTTTCATTCAAATATTTTTTGGATTACATTGATAGAAAAACATTGTCATGTTTTCTTTTTGGGAATATCTTGGATCGTCCAACATTCTTGCGCTTGCAATTCGTAGTTTTCTATGTTTCAATTGTAAAGCTCATCGTCGGAGTTATATCCGACCGAATCGGGATTTCATAGATGGAGTTCTCGATATGCATCAGGTTCAGTATAATCTTTGTTGTTATTTATTTGATATAGCTGTCAAATATCAAAATCATCATCGATTGGTTCTATCCAAGGTTATCCTTGTGATGGATGGATTGGTACGATAACTTTTTCCCATTTCCTTTGAGTTTAATTCTTTCTTTTTCAAGTGATATTGATGCTTTAATTTTTATTCCCCATGGTCGAACTACTAAAGAAAGGAAGGAACTAGATCCTTCCTTGGGATTGATGATTTCAAAGTTGACTTTAGTTGAGATACCTATGATGGTTGTGTTGACATTTTTCCATACCCCACTTGGTTCAATTAATCATTGGTCAGTTAATTTTAGGTATATGTCTTATTCATGTAATCATGGTTTTCCAAGTTGTTCCCATGTGTCCCTAGTCATAATATTTACCTGTGATCTAAAGTCAAGAACAATTTGTAGGACGTGGTAACCTTTGACTTCAAGGTCAACTAGCAGGTTTGCATCGTTTTTGTGTTTTTGGTTTAGGCTACATATTCTTTTATCTTGTTTATCTTCACGAGATTGTTTTTTGATATTATACAGTAAATCTATTAACTTTGTAATAGATTCATATTTAGTTATTGTAATCCACCTAGAACTGAAAACATTTTATTTTTTAGAAGACGTTCCTTTAAAAAATATTGTAAAGTTTTATGTTCTTGACCAAGGATGGTCAAAGATGACTATAATTGAATTATTTTATTATTTTAAAATTAAACTAAGAGACACCTATCCAAAGAAGACTATTGAAGAGTGTTCACTGACCCACTAGGAGGAATGATCTGTTGTAGAAGGCCAAAATGACAAATGGAAGCAACAACATTCACTTTCTAGCTGTTGTGGGAGGAAACATCCCTATAATTGCGGTCATGTTCCCAAGAAAAGAGGAACTGAACATGTAGCTCATTTAATTGCAAAACTGACCCAAAGACCTAGGAAAGCTTATATATACCATCGAATGAGAAGGAGGCTCACTACATTCTATGTGAATAGAGCCTTTTGGTTTTGCTGGAAATTGAAAAGTTAGGCACAAAAGAGGAATTCGATGAGGGGAAAACTAGAGTGAATTGCTATGAGTTTATGTCTGCAAGTGTGACCGCTAAGTTATAGAGAGTATTGTATAGGATTCTACACAGCATCTTCATTATGGTGGTTCAGTCAACAGGATCAGGGTCCTAAAGCAAGAGGTCTTGGCTGATTTCAGGAGACGGTTGGGAGGAACGATATTCTTTGGGTGTTTGTCCACATATGAAGTTAATAGGTTCTATATTATTCTGGTTATTTATCTTTAATTCAATATTCTGATTATTTCTGAAGGATTTTATAGATGAATGGTTATTGTTTCTCAAAAATAAGGTAGGAAAGTTTTATCTTCTATAATTTATAAGTTAGAATAGAATATATTGTTGTAACAGTTTTTCCATTCTAGGAATTGCAAGTTATATCTTCTTTTTACTTAGAAATAGTATTTTATTATAGTTTAACTAGTGATATGTATATTACTCGATTGGTAAATATTTAGCATTTCTATAATGTTCTTATAATATATACAGAATTTAGATAAATTTGTTATCTTACCCTCTTCCCTATAGTTTTCAAACAAAAACTCATTGGTATGTCGATCCATGGCATAAGTTTGGTTTAAACAAGGTCAAAACATAGTTTTTAAAAAAATGACCGTTTCGTAGCCTTGGTGCCAAAGTCACCTTGAACTCGTAGATTTTCTTTTAGGAACTTTTAGTTTTTCTTAGGTTGCTCGAGATGGGGCTAAACCCTTTTGTTGAACACATATGCAGTAAAACAATTTTAAAATATGTGTTAGCTTTTAGAAGCTAAGTAAGACCTTCAACCTGTAACCCTAGCTATTGAATGGGGTTAGTAAGCTAAGGGTTGAAAATATAAAGAAAACACTACGAATCTATACAAGATGAACACCTAAACTGTAAAATTACGACAACATGCTTGATATTTCAATATTTGAAAATGTGAACTTTATCATAAGTCTCAAAAGTCATATTCAATAGAATGTCTTACAAATCGTTATGCAGAAATCATATTCGAGTTTTTATTTTTCGCGGAAGTTCTTTTGTATAAGCTAAATCCTAAGGTACTTCGAGACGAAGGGTTTATATTATACAAGAATAGGTCTTTTAATGATCTAAATCTTACGTATTAAAAAAAATTTATTTATGGGTATTTTGGAGTTGTTATATGTGGTATCAGAGTGAGTTTTCAACACTCGGCCTAAAGTTGGATCAACTCACATGCTCAACACAAAAATAGAAAAACAAAATACTGACTATGTTTAAAAATTGTTTATGTACAGAACTATAAATTTTTATTTTTTAGGAAATGGAAGGAGTAAAATCGTCTGTTGAAGATGGATCACATCATAATAATCTAGATAATATATACATGGAATTAAATAATCAACCATCTGAATTACTTGAAACTGAAAAATTTCTTAAAAACTGAATTACAAAATGTCAAGGAAGATAATGAAAGAATTCTAAGAGAACTGGAAGAGCTAAATCAAATACTGCTGGATAAATTACATAATGAAGGAAGGGATAAAAGAAAAGAACATGAATCCGAATCCGAAACTATATCCTACAAGCCTAAAGGTAAGAAGTTAAAATTTTTTGATAATGAAAGTAATTCCTCTTCAGGAATTAAGGTTAGGTCACACAGATAAAAGCATAAATATTCCAATGAAAGTAGTGATAGCGACAGCATTCCTAAAAAGAGAAAACATAAACCTTATGAAGAAATTTCAGGAGAGTTTAAGAAGATAAAACCTCCTATGTTTAATGATAAGGTGGAAAAAGGTGAAGAATCTGAGGCATGGTTGTCATGTATGAAAAAAGTATTTTCAAATTTATAATTACTCAAATAGGTGGAAATCTAGAATGGCTATCTATAACTTAACTAGAAAATCCGCTATCTGGTGGCACGATATAAAAAGACTGAAAAACATTAAATAAAGGTATGTAACTTGGAGGACTTTCAAGAAATACTTTGAAAGAAAGTATTTATCTAAATAGTATTACGAAGAAAGAGATAATGAATTTTATGATCTTAAGTTAGGTTCAATGTCAATGAAGGAACTAAATATAAAATTGGAGGCACATAAATCTATGAATCAAAGACAAAACTCAGAATAGATTTCACAAAACAATTTTACTCAGAAAATGATATGAAAGAGTGCAATAAGGAGTTACAGTTGTATAATTGCTTTCATTAATCAAAAGTAATCTAGATAATTGTTACAATGTAATACAATGGAATTAATAGCCAGACAAATCGAATCCATGAGAGGTAATTCAAATGGAGTGCATGAGAGTGGCTTAGTTGTCAATTAGACACCACTCAGCACATCGGTTAACCACTTAACTCAACCTTAATTGACTCTAACAGACTTGGAAGTAGTTTAGACTGAGTCTAACTGAATAGAACTCAACTGCATGTCAATCAGTAGGTGAGGGTGCCAATCTGACTTCGGTTAGGATAGTTGAACTGAACTGCACTGAACTGAGTCACCAAAAGTAGGTGGAGGTGCCTTTAATCACTCCAATTAGCTGGAATTAACCAAAAATTGGCCAAATAATGATGAAGGTGACCATGCAATTTCCTTTTAACTGAAAGGTAGGTGAAACAACCTTTAGTTAAGTGAGTGGGGTGCTTATCTCATGCAGATCAACCCATATTTGCTCCTAGATTGAAGGAGGAGGATCAGTTAGGCTTCATGATTGAAGGAGGATGTCTAGATCACTAAGGTTGATGACATGTTGCTGATGTTAGCACATGTTTGATTCAATAACTTAGTATAAGTGGTAAATTAGATTGATTTAGTGAAAGGGAGGATTGTTTATCTTAACAACCCCCTTTATTAATCATGACTTTGGATAACTTGGGCCCTGGTAAATAAGACAAAAGGTCACCCATTACAACTTAAACCCAAAAGTAACTTCTTAATACAACCAAGTAAACAGGGAAAAGCCTCATGGTAAAAATACCCACCCTTAAACTAAGCAGGTAAAATCAGGAGAAACAAGTTAAAAACTTGCAAAATCTTTTGTTGCAATTTGCAACACTATGCAGCAACAAGGAAGTATCACGGTTCTTATGTGCAACAACATCCTGAGACTATGCATGTGAACCTCTGAATCCAAACTAAATTATTATTTCTAGAGGAATATTCCTCTTTGTAAGAAGAAGAATATGCTCAACTAAATCAGAAATATAGATAGTTGTTGGATGAAAACCGGACCCATGTAGAACAACTGAAATCAACTGATAAGAGAGAAAAAGTGCTTGCAAATTTGAACCATGTGAGGAACACCAAAGCAACTGATATATTGCAGCCTTGAACATCAAACCATGTGAGCTAAAATCAGCCCCAAGTGTTAGGAGTGAGTGTCTAGTTGGATGCAGAATGTCTCCCTCTTTACTAGTTATGTGAGGAGATGAACATATGATCGAAGGTAGAGAATCCCTGGGAATGTGGAGAGTGAATGCGTGAGATCCATAATATTATATAGCTTTATAAATAACGAATGATTCACAAAATACAATATCAGAAACATCATAAGAGGAAACTAACATCAAATCCACAACATCAAGTTTGAAGAAGACTTGCGATACTTGATTTGTCACACCAAAATTGATGAGACCAGCTACAAGCATGACTGAAGGATCTCGGAAATTAAAAATAGAACCAAATAATATCATATCATATCATATCATATCCAAATAATTTCATATAAGATCCAAAATTGTGGAATGACATCAAATCCCTAGCAGCAATTTTGAAGGAGACTTGCGGTACTTGATTTTTCACACCAAAATTGATGAGAACAACTACAAGCATCACTGAAAGCTCTTAAAACTTAAAACCTGAATCAAATAATATCAGATCAGATCCAAATAATATCATATAAGATCCATATAGGTTCATATCATATCCAAGAGTGTACTCCACTGAGATGGTAGATGCACAGTTTTCTCCTTCTTCAAAATTTTGAGTATTTGTGCATGCAATCCTGTAGGAATTTGTTGGAAGCTGTAGATAAATAAGAGTGAATGGGTCAATACTAAAATCTAATATTATTTCCAAAATGTCCAAATTATTACTTATCTGCACACCAGAATCAACATTAGAGGGAGAGAAATCGAATACCTCTTCACTTTCTGAAGCAATCACTGGCAAATTTTGCACAGAATTTAAAAGAGAATCACTAAAGAATGTTTGCATAGAATGGAAGGAGAGTTTTTATTCAATATTATAGATTCTAATGTATTCTTTTGGATCATCCATATGATAATATGAGATATCATATATCTCATAAAATTTCGGATCAGCAGGAGAAGGAGTCACTACAAGGATACTTTCTTCAATTCAAATTGACTGTGTGGAAGATTCTGCTTCTTCTTCATCTTGAACAGCTTCATTAGAGAGAGTAGAGGATGAAATTTTTTAATAAAGGACTCTTGTGGTGATGGGTGTACTCTCCAAATTGCTATAATGATCCTCATTATTCTTCCCAAAGGTTCTATCCAATTTTTTCCAAAGATCCTTTGGGTATTCAGCAGAATCAATAAGGTAGCGCAAGCTTGGAGAAAGGGCCAGATATATTGTTCCAAAATCTCTATAATTGTCATTTATCTAGTCATTCTCATCTTCATAAGACTCTTTACCAATTCCAATAGACACCTCATAGAGATATTGTCTCTTTAGAGATGAAATCATCTTCAAATTCCATTCTGAATATATTGTGGATGGAGTAAGAAGAGGAACTGATAATCTCGAATCCATATGAAGTTTTACCCACAATTACACAAAATAACCAAATTTAGGTTGAATAGCATGCACTTTTAGAGTTTGCATCACACCTGGCTTAGCCAATCAAGCAAGCTTGATCAACAATGCTAGTTTGTCCAAGAATTATGTGGTAAACTCTCCGCTTCTGGTGCAGTGCTTGAATGATTTTGAGCAATTTTGCTCAAATTTATTCATAGATCCAGCAAGAAACCTGTGGAATAATTTCCTTGTCCTTCAATGGCTCTGATACCATATAAAATTGGAGGCACGACAATCTATGAATCAAGACAAGACTCACAATAGACTTCACAAAACAATTTTACTCAGAAAATGATATGAAACAATGCAATAAGGAGTTGCGGCTGTATCATTGCTTTCATTAATCAAAAGTAATCTGGATAATTATTACAATGCAATGAAATGTCATTAATATCTAGACAATTCGAATCCATGAGAGGTAATTCGAATTGAGTGCATGAGAGTGGATTAGTTGTCAATTAGACACCACTCGGCACAGCAATTAACCACTTAACTCAACCTTAATTGACTCTATCAAACTCGGAGGTAGTTTAGACTGAGTCTGACTGAATAGAATTCAACTGCATGTCAATCAGTAGGTGAGGGCGTCAATCTGACTTTAGTTAGGCTAGTTGAATCGAACTGCACTAAACTTTGTCACCAAAAGTAGGCAGAGGCACCTTTAATCACGCCACTTAGGTGGAATTAACCAAAAATAGGCCAAATAATGATGGAGGTTCCCATGCAACTTCAGTTTAACTGAAAGGTAGGTGAAACAACCTTCAGTTAACTGATTAGGGTGCTTGTGTCATGCAGATCAACCCATATTTTCTCCTATATTGAAGGAGGAGGCTCAGTTAGGCTCCTCGATTGAAGGAGGATGTCTAGATCACTGAGGTTGATGACATGTCGCTGATGTAAGCACATGTTTGAGTCAATAACTTAGGAGAAGTGGTAAATTAGGCTGATTTAGCCAAAGGGAGGATTATTTATTCTAACACTAAGTAGTAAATTTTTAAGTTTATTGCGATACATACCTTATATTATTGACGAAAAACCTAAGATACAGAGGTTTCTGAGTTGTTTACCTCTTAGCTTGAAGGACAAAATTGAATATGACAATCCAAAAACCCTTGAGAAGGAGATGAGGAAAATTGATTCATGTTATGAAAAAAGCAAAAATAAAAAAGAAGGCATATGTAACTGGAAGAGTAAAAGAACAAATAATTTTGAACAAAGAAGGAAAATATTTAAGCCCAACAGAAATTTTGGAAATAATTCCCGAAACTATTCTAAGAATAATTATCAAGGAACATATTTTAAAAGTAATACACAGCAGAATTTTACAGTAGCAAGGAATAAAGATATACTTAATAATTATGGTAAAAATAATGAACAAAGAGAACCTATAAAATGTTGGGAATGTCAGGGACCTCATTATGCGAAGGACTGTCCAAACAGAAAGAGGAATTTTAGCAATGTGCATACAATTCAGGAAGAAGCAATTGTTGGTGACGTAGCAAACGATATGCCCAAAATTAATGCAGGCTTGTAGAATCGATGAGTTGATCATCAAATATCCATAATTGAAATAGAAGGTATGATACAGAACAAACCTGTTTCTATTTTGATAAACCCAAGTGCTAGTTTAAGCTATGTGTCACCTAATGTAGCAGAAAGTTGTAACTTGCATTTGAAAAAGTTTGAAAAATATTGGTTGGTTTAGTTAGCTACAGGAACCAAAAGAAAGGTAGTTAGCTATGTTGGTGAAGAAATCAGCTTTCGGACACGAGATCCATAATTAAATAATGATTTATGATATATATATTGAAGATGTTTTATATTTACAATTGGCACTCGCCTTTATAGGCTTGAGCGTATAAAACGAAAGGTTACACCCTTTCGGGTAACAGTTAACTAATTTACTTAATATTTATTTAATATTGGTTACATTTCCACTCACTTTAAGGGAGCTTTGTCCTCAAAGTTGTGGTAGAGAAAGATGTAGTTGTCGGAATTGTTCGGATTCCCATGTTGCATCTTCTTCTGGGAGATTTTTCCATTTTATAAGGTACTCTTTAATTACTCTTGTCCTTAATATTCTCTCTCTGGTAGTGATGATATATTCTGGTTCAAAAATAATTCTTCCTTCATCATCTAACATGGGAAGTAGTGTTTGTGCATGTTGGTGTTGACCTATCATCCTTTTTAAGCATGAAACATGGAAGACATTGTGGACATGACTTGATTTCAGTGGCTCCAATGCATATGCCACATGGCTGATCTTGTTATTGATTTGATATGGGCCATAAAATCGAGGAGCTAATTTATTCTTTCCACCCTTTTTTAGTGAGAATTGTTTATAGGGTTGTAATCGTACAAATACCCAATCTCCAACTTCAAATTCCCGTTCTATTCGATGTCGATCTGCTTGTTGCTTCATTCTATTCCTTGCGGTGTTTAGATTCTCTTTAAGTATTTGTACAACCTTTTGATTTTCTTCTAAATGGTATTTTACTGAGGAAACCCTTGCTTGGTTGGTAATGATATCCTTCCATTTTTGGGGTGCATATCCATAGAGGGATTGAAATGGTGTCATTTTTTCTGATGTGTGATAAGTAGAATTATACCACCATTCTGCAAGATGTAACCATTGAACCCATTTATTTTGTTTATCAGTTACGAAGCAACGAAGGTAGGTCTCTAAGCATTTGTTGATGACTTCTATTTGGCCATCTGTCTAAGGATGATAAGATGAGCTAATGTTAAGTTTCGTTCCAATTTTCTTGCAGAATTCTCTCCAAAAATTACCTTTAAATTTGGCATCCCTATCACTCACGATAATCTTGGGAAAACCATGTAACTTGTAGATATTTTTACAGAAAGCTTCTACAGTTTCTTTTGCAGAATCAGTTCTCTTTACTCCTATAAAATGTGCATATTTGGTTAACCTATCTACTACTACTAGTATTTTGTCTTTCCCGTCTAATATGGGTAGACCTTCAATGAAATCCATGGAAATTTCCTCCCACTTATGGTTTGGAATATGCAATGGATGGAGTAACCCGGGGCTTGAGATATTCTCTACTTTATTTCTCTGACAAGTGTCGCACTCTGCAACATACTTGTGAATGTTGGAATTCATACCCTTCCAGAAGACTGATTGTCTTGCATTATAGTAGGTTTTATAAAATCCTACATGTCCCACGGCAGGGCAGTCATGTGATTCTTTACATACCTTGGTTTTAAACTTAGAGTTTGCACTTAAGTAGATTCGTCATTTGTACCATAAGAGGTCATTCTTCCATTCAAACTTTGGATACTGATTTATGTTTTCAATTATGGAGCAAACCTGTGTATTCTTAGCATATTCATTTCGGATTTCATCCAAAAATTCTGGGATTACCATTGATACGGCATAGACTTCTACCTCTTCATCTTTCCTTGATAGGGTGTCAGCTACTACATTGTCCTTCCCTTTTTTATGTAAAATGTCCATATCGAAGGTAGAGATCTTTTCGATCCACTTTTTTTGTTCAGTAGTTAACGTCTTTTGTTGTAATAAGTGTTGTAGACTATTATGGTCTGTTTGGATTAGGAACTTGCTTCCCAACATATATTGTCTCCATTTAGTTAATGCATGCATGATGGCCAGCATTTCCTTGTTGTAGGTAGACTTCAGGAATTCTCTTTTGTTCAATTTCCTGCTTTCAAAAATGATTGGATGACCTTCTTGCATTAGCATGGCTCCTATCCCAAACCCTAAAGCATCACATTCAATTACAAATGGTTTTGAAAAATCAGGTGTTGCCAGAATGGGATTTGAAGACATAATTTGTTTCAACGTTTCAAAGCATTTTCTTGCTTCATCATCCCATAGAAAGGAATTCCTTTTTAGGAGATTTGTTAGCGGAGCAGTGACATGTGCATAGTTCTTGATGAATCTTCGATAGTAACCTGTTAATCCCAAAAATCCTCGTAATTTTGAAACATTCTTGGGTTGGGGCCACTCCTTCATCGATTGGATCTTTCTTGGGTCCACCTTGACTCCTTCCTTTGATATTATATGACCGCGATACTCTACTTCTTGCTTCCCAAACGTGCATTTTGACTTCTTTGCATAGAATTGGTTTTCCTTCAGAAGAGATAGAACCTTTTCTAGTTGCTTCAAATGTTCTTCCCACATCTTGTTGTATATAAGGATGTCATCGAAGAATACTAACACAAATTTCCTTAAGTAGGGATGAAATAGTTCATTCATAGTTGCTTGAAATGTGGCAGGGGCATTAGTTAATCCAAAAGGAATTACCTTGAATTCATAATGTCCTTCATGAGTTTGGAAAGCAGTCTTTGCGATATCTTCTAATCGGACCCTGATTTGATAGTACCCTAACCTTAAATCAAGTTTTGGAAAATACTTTGCATCATGAAGTTCATCCAACATATCGTCGATGAAGGGAATTGGAAATTTGTTTTTAATCGTTATTTTGTTTAATCCTCGATAATCAATGCATATCCTGAATGATCCGTCCTTCTTTCATACAAACACAACTGGAGCTGCATACGGGCTTCTGCTCTTGGTGATGACACCACACTTCAATAAGTCTTGGACTAAACTTTCTATTTATGTTTTGTGATGGTGGGGATAATTATAAGGTTTAACCTTGATAGGGTTTACCCCTGATTTAACCTCGATTATGTGTTCTATACTTCTTTCAGGTGGTAGCTGCATTGGTAAGTCTTCAAATATTTGTTTATATCTCTGGAGTAATTTTTGGATTTCTTCTTTGAGCTTGTTCTGTTTGCATTCTTATCCTTCCATTTGATGGAATTGGATCATGTATGTTGATGCTCCTTTTCGAATGATCTTCTCCATCTGTTGAGATGAAACTACTTGTGTGTCCGGCGGTTGGAAACCATGTAGTTTATAATTTTTTCCTTTCCATTTAAACTTGATAAAGTGTTTTTGGTGATTAGCAGAGTATGTTCCCGATGTTTGTAACCATTGGACTCCTAGAACAATATCCACTCCACCTAACGGTAATGTGTATAGTTCTGATTCCAAGTTGAAATCCTGAATTTGGAGTTTCACTTTGTGACATTTTCTGACTTTTTCGATTTTCTTTCCATTTGTGACCATCACTTTCATGTCTGGAACTGGATGTACAAACAGTTTGAGTTTTCTGGCCACTTTTATATCAAGAAAGTTGTGAGTGCTTCTGGTGTCCACTAGCACTGTAACATTTTCATTTTTTATATGTCCTTTTAACTTGAGAGTCTTTGGTTGACTAATGCATGTCATGGCTGCTAGGGAGATTTTGGGGGTCTCATCACTTACAAATGCCATATATGCAGTCACTTCCTCTTCATCTTCTGACTCTTCTTCTTCTTCTTCTTCTTCTTTAGATTCACTATTTCCCTCTACTGTCCTCGAGGCGACACCTATGTTTAGGATTCCATCTGTCTCCACATCGTCGACATTTTCCTTCCCTCATCCTTTGATTTTTGAGGTTCTTTCTGTCATCCCTTCTAGGTGGGGGAATGTATTTGTTTGTATTGGCCTCTGGAATTGTCTTGATGTTTCTTTGTGAATATGACTTCCCTTTGTATGTTTGGAAGTTGTCAAACTTAGCCTCGGCTGCTTTTGCTTTTCGTCTTGTTGATTCAACATTTGCTATGTTATGCATTTTTATCTCTTTTTGTATGGAAGGCTTTAGTCCTCCCATGTACGTTTCTAGTCGTTGTTTATCTGTTAACCCAAATACTCTGGTAGCTAGTGATTCCCATTGGTGTGTGAATTCTTCGACGTTTCCTTTTTGTTGTAACCTAGTAAGCTTCAAGAAAAATTCGTCTTCATTGATTCCTTGAAACATTTTGAGGAAGTTATTTTTGAACAAATTCCATGTGTATGTGAAGTTGTCACCCTTCCACCACATATACCAGTTATAGGCATGGTTTTCAAGGTGCATAGATGCATACTTCACCTTTTCAATATCTATTGCAATGTTATAGATATCAAAGTATTCTTTTGCTTTATTTAAACATGCTACGCATTGTTCCTCATTTCCACTGAACTTTGACATTTCTATTTTTGCCTTGGGGGGATACACTACATAACGTTGATTCCTTCTTGTCTTGTTGCATGGTGGTGATCCTGAATTGTTGGCTGAAGTACATGACATATCTAAATCTGCTTTTTGTTTCTGGCGATCTTTTGTCTTTTTCTTGTCCATCATCCCCATGAGAGTATTTAGCTTGTCATTCAGTTGGTCTTGTTTTTCCTTCATCCCGTCCAATTTGTCGTCTAGCCTTCTATTTAACACTAAAACGACTTCCTCTCTGATTTCATTTTTCAGCTCTGTATTGCAATTTTTTATTTCTTCCTTTAAATCTTCTTGACTCTTAATAATGCGATCATTGAAGTCCTTCTCCATTTTTTCAATTTAGGCTTTTAACTCCGTCACCATGCTTCTGAGGTGTGGTGGTGAATAATTAGACCCAATTTTGGCTTAGGAGGATGAATTTTTGAATAATAATATATTAATTAATTAATTAATTAATATTATTATTATTATATGTTTTTTTTTATAAACTATATAATAATTTGTATATAGTTTTTTTTTTAAATAAATATTGTAATAATATTATTATAATTATATAATATTTAATTTTTATATAGTTTATAAAAAATAAATATTGAAATAATAATTTTATTATTATATAATATTATTTTTAAATTGGTTTTGTTTTTTTTTTTCTGCTGCAGGTCGTGGAGGTATATGGTAGCGATGGCTCGTGGAGGCAGTGCTGAGGAAGAGTGAATGGTGTGGTGTGGAGGAGGGTGGATGGATGAAGGAGTTGGCGTGAAGGTCGAGGCGCACGGTGGATGTGGGAGGTGGCATGAAGGTGGAGGTGCGCGGTGGATATTGAAGGAGGTGGCATGAAGGTGGAGGCAGGTGGGAGGATGGAGGGGTCAACGTGGAGCAAGTTGGTAGGGGATGCGCAGAAGTGGGAGAGCGGCAGGGAAGGAATATAGAGACTGGTGCGTGGAGGGAGGATTAGGCAGTGGTAGAATAGAGAGCGGAGGTGATGGAGGGGGGGGGAGCATGGAGGAAGATGTGGACATGAATATGGCTACGAGAGGAAGGTTGGCTGCGCAAGAGGAAGGTTGGCTGCTCTGATACCAAATGAAGCAATCAGCTTCCCGACACGAGATCCATAATTAAATAATGATTTATGGTATATATATTGAAGATGTTTTATATTTACAAATGGCACTCGCCTTTATAGGCTTCAGTGTATAAAACGAAAGGTTACACCCTTTCAGATAATAGTTAACTAATTTACTTAATATTTATTTAATATTTGTTACAGTTGAAAATTGTGAAATGTTTATGAATCAATTCAAAACTCAAGTGAGATTAAATGTATCATCGCTAGGGTCATATGATGTTTTAATAGGTATGGACTGGATGGAAAAACATAGAGTAGTTTTTAATTGTTTTGAGAAAACATTTACATGCTTAGATGAAAAAGAAGAAACAGTTATAGTGAAAGGAATACCTAGAAAAGTTTTTGTTAGACAAATTTCGTCTTTGCAAATGAAAAAGTATGTATGTAAAGGTTGAAAAGTTTTTTTCATGCATGTAACGAATGACGAACACATGAATAAAGAATATAAGTTAAAATTCAATGATCTACCAATCTTAAAATAATTTTCATATGTATTCCTAGAAGAGATTCTAGGATTACCTCTGAAAAGAGAATTGGATTTTACTATTGAATTAGTACTGGGAGTTGTACACAATTCAAAGGCTCCTTACCGGATGAACATCCTAGAACTTAATGAAGTAAAACTACAATTACAAGAGTTAATAGATAAGAATTACATAAGACCAAGTGTATCCCCTTGGGGAGCACCTGTCTTATTTGTTAAAAATAAAGATGGTACCTTACGTTTATGTATAGATTACCATCAGTTAAACAAGATGACAATTAAAAATAGATATCCATTGCTCTGCATAGATGATCTTCTCGATCAGATACATGGAGCAACGATATTCTCAAAAATAGACTTGAGATCTGGATATCATCAAGTCAGAATTAAAGATGAAGATATTTTTAAAACTGCATTCAGAACCCATTACGGGAATTATGAGTTTGTAGTTATGCCATTTGGGCTAACGAACTCTCCAACATATTTTATGCGTTTAATGAATATTGTCTTAAGTAAATACTTGGATAAATTTGCAGTTGTCTTCATAGATGACATACTGATTTATTCAAAAATAAAAGAAGAACATGATGAAAATTTACATATAATATTATAAGTTCTAAGAGAACACAAACTATACGCTAAATTTAGTAAATGTGAATTCTTTAAGGATAAAATACAATATCTAGGCCATGTGATATCCAAGGAAGGGATATCAGTGGATCTTGATAAGATAAGAGCAATAATGGAATGGCATGTTTGTAAGGACGTATCAAATGTATGATCGTTCATGGGGATTAAAGGTTATTGTTGGAAATTTATAGAAGGATTCTCAAAGATCGTGAATCCCATAACATCCTTATAGAAAAAGGGAAAAATATTTGTATGGGATTTAAAATGTGAAGAAAACTTTAATAAGTTAAAACAATTATTAACCACTGCACCTATATTAAAAATAGTCCATCCAAATACGAACTTTGTTGTATGCACTGATGCATGCAATGAGGGACTACGTGGAGTATTGACACAAGATGGTCATGTAATAGCATATGAGTCAAGAAAGTTAAAAATACATGAAAATAATTATGCTACCTACGATTTAGAGTTGGATGCTATAATACATGCTTTAAAAATGTGGCGTCATCATCTTATCGATAGAATATTTTAATTAATGTTGATAACATAAGTTTGAAATATTTGTTTGATCAACAAAATATGAACGTAAGGCAAGCAATATGGTTAGCTTTCCTTAGCGAATACAATTTGGAAATCAAACATATAAAAGGAAAAGAGAATAAGGTGGTTGATGCCTTAAGAAGAAATGCAAATATGAATTACATAGCCATTGTTAGAAGCTATAAAACAGAATTAGATGATAAGTTTGAAGATGGAGTAAAAATGGACAAAGATTATCAAAAATTAAGAGAAAAATTTACAGAAAATGAACCTGAAAATATAAAAATAGATTTGTGTTTGAGTGAAAAGGGTTTAATGTTGTATAAAAACAAATTATATGTACTTAATGTACCAGAAATTAAATTGTTAATCTTAAATGAAGTACATAAGAGTCCTTACTCAGGACATCCTGGTTACAAAAAGATGATAACAATGTTAAGAAAAGATTATTTCTAGCTCAATATGAAGAATGAAGTGGCTGAATATATAGCTAGGTGCATAGAATCTCAGCAGGTTAAAGCTGAGCATCAACATCCAATAGGTTTATTGCAACCATTACTAATCCCATATTGAAAATGGGAAATTATCCGCCTTGATTTCATAACAGGACTTCCTAAAAATCAAAATCAAAATGATTATGTGATGATAGTGGTGGACAAACTTATCAAGGCAGCTCATTTTCTACCTATTAAAACTACTTATAAGGCTGCTAATATTGCTGATATTTTTATGAATGAAATCTTTCGTTTGCATGAAATTTCGAAGGTTATAATTTCTGATAGGGATCCTAAGTTTATTGGTAATTTCTGGAAGTCATTGTTTAAAGGATTAGATACTAAACTAAATTTCAGTACTTCTTATCTCCACAAATGGATGGACAAACAGAAAGAGTAAATCAAGTTTTAGAATATATGTTACGGATGTATGTTAGAGATCATCCAAAGAAATGGGAATAATATTTGCACTTAGTCAAGTTTGCTTATAACAATCATTATCGAGATTCAGCTAAACTTAGTCCTTTTGAAATAATTTATGGTAGGAAGTGTAATACTCCCATTTCATGGAGTAATCCAGTTGACAGATTAATGTTAGGACCTGACTTGTTAAAATAAATGGAACTAACAGTGAAACATGTACAAAGCAATCTGAAAATTGCACATGACAAAAAAAAGAGTCATGCAAACCTTAAAAGAACTCAGAAAGAATACCAAGTAGGTGAGCATGTTTTTTTCAAGGTAAAACCTAGAAAAAAAAATATCCTTTAAGTTGGGGAGTTGTGCTAAATTAGAACCCATGTATTGTGTACCATTTGAGATACTGTCAAGAGTTGAACCAGTGGCTTATCAATTAGCTTTGCCACCTAATCTCAAAATACATAACATATTTCATATTTCTATATTGAAAAAGTATGTACATGATGCTACTCATGTAATGGATTGGAATGTTATTCAGGTAGAACCAGAAGGATATTTTCAGGTGGAACTAGATTGTATCCTCAACAAGAGAGAAATTTTTCTCTAGACTCGCACAATTGGACAAGTAAAGGTGCAATGGAAGCACCTTAGTCAAGATGAAGAAACCTGGGAATTGGAGAGTCATGTGTGGGAGGAATATCCAATTTTGTTCCAGGAAGACTCAGATGATACTTAAGAAACATCGAGGACGATGTTGAACTTAAGAGGGGGTGTGTGTAACCCACCTAGAACTGAAAACATTTTATTTTTGAGAAGACATTATTTTAAAAATTATTGTAAAGTTGTATGTTGTTGACCAAGGATGGTCAAATATGACTGTAATTGAATTATTTTATTATTTAAAAATTAAAAGAAGAGACACCTATCCAAAGAAGACTGTTGAAGAGTGTGCACTGGCCCACTAGGAGGACTGATCTGTTGTCGAAGGCCAAAATGACAAATGGCAGCAACAACATTCACTTTCTAGATCTTGCAGGAGGCAACATCCCTGTAATTATGGGCATGTTCCCAAGAAAAGAGGAACTAAGCAGGTGGCTCATTTAATTGTGAAAATGACCCAAATACCTAGGAAAGCTTATATATATGATCGAATGAGCAAGAGGCTCACTACATTCTAAGTGATTAGAGCCTTGTGGTTTTACTGGAAACTGAAAACTTAGGCACACAAAAGGAATTCACTGAGGGGAAAGCTAGAGTGAATTGCTAAGAGCGTATGTCTGTAAGTGTGATTGCTAAGTTATAGATAGTACTGTATAGGATTCTACACAGCATCTTCATTTTGGTGTTTCAGTGAACAGGCTCGAGGGTCCTAAAGCAAGTGATCTTGGCTGCTTTTAGGAGACGGTTGAGAGGAACGGTCTTCTTTCCATGTTTTTTCACTTCTGAAGTTAACAGCTTCTATATTATTCTAGTTATTTATCTTTAATTCAATATTCTGATTATTTCTGAAGGATTTTATAGATGAATGGTTATTGTTTTTTGAAAATAAGGTAGGAAAGTTTCATCTTCTATAATTTATAAGTTAGAATAAAATCTATGGCTGTAACAGTTTTTCCATTCTATGAATTGTAGGCTATATCTTATTTTTACTTAGAAACAATATTTTATTATAGTTTAACTAATGATATGTATACTACTCGATTGGTAAATATTTACCAGCGTAGATCCAAATCCTAGGCTCTATCAAGCGCCGACATGGATCAAATCTCTCGAGTTGCAAACCTCTTATTAGGTATAAATTGATTTGATTCAAACCAAAAGACACATATTTTCAGTGGTGGGAGGTGACACAAAACTGGAGTATATCCATGTAAGCCTAGTATCTTTAGTTTATGTAGTGAAATAATACATTTTAAATACCTACACACAATTAGCAATCACAATCTCTCAAGTAGATTACATGATAATCAATTAAAATAATAAGTTACTGTCATTAGAGGGAGGGATCATCCACTCGAGGATTAGAGGGATTTTCCTACCAATCATTCTCAAGAGTGAATTGTGCAATTAAATTTTTTCATTGCCTTTGTAGGAATTAGAGGGATCCGGAGAAAAAAGATAATTTGAAGGTTTTGGCAACAAAAAAAAACCAAGGATTTTATGACCCAATATGTACCACACCCTGTAAATAAGAATCTATATCTATTTATCCAGTAACTATAATCTTTTTAGAAATTTTAAAGTATAATAATGAATACACAATTTAAGCATATCTTCATTTGTTTCATTACGATTCACCAATAGATGGTACAATGTTCATTAAAAAACAATCTTGAGAAATGAAGCTATTGATTAGTGTTTGAAATAATATATTTTTTGAATTTTTTTTTTTTAAGGAGTTGTTTATTTTTTTTATTTTCATTTTTAATTGAAACTTGGTAAAAAAAA
>LPNX010756245.1:102159-248223 GCA_001517045.1 Pseudotsuga menziesii | reverse complement strand
ATTGTTCAACTCAGTGACACCAATTGGTAAATACTCTATGGATCCGGCATACCATAGGTGAAACTCTGTCAATTGTTTTAACTCTCCAATTGAGTCAGGAAAGCATTTCAAATTGTTGCAGAAATGAAGTCTCAATTCCCTTAAGCACATTAGGCTACAGAAGGAAGCCGGCAGATCTTCCAGCTTAGGGGAGTTTAATAAAAGGATTTCCAAATTGCTCAAGTTTCCAATCGCGTTTGGCAATTCCTTTAAATTTGTATCCCACAAATATAATTTTTGCAGGGACCACTGACGTGTGATTTGCAGAGGCACTACATCCATTTTCTGACAATTTGAAATATCCAAGCTCTCTAGCGTGCTAATATTTCCAAGTGTTTCGTTTGAGAGCGTCAATTTAGAGCAATCTGTCAAACAGAGATGTTTAAGTCGAAGTAAATTTCCAAAGGATTTTGGCAACATTTGCAGATTGGAGCAGCCAGACAAGTCAAGATACTGGAGGTTTGTAAGATTTCCTAAAGAATTGGGCAACAGTTGAAGACAGTTGAAACCACTCAAATTAAGATGTTGGAGGTTCGTAAGATTCCCGATTGCTTTTGGAAGTAACTTCATGCCTGTGCCCATTCTCAAATATTTCAGGGAGCTGAGATGAAATAATTCTTCTCGCAATGTTTTGATATAACAGACAGTAAGCTTTTGGAGGTGCTTCAACTTCCCTATGGAATTTGGAAACTTTAAAAGACGAGAACCAATAATCATCTCCCTCAACTGCACAGGTGCCTGCAATTCACCGTAAAATATCAAGTGTGATTATTTAAAAACTCTTACCAAAACTAATCACAAACTTCCATTAAAAAATTAAAGTATCTAGATGTACCTCACTTTTCCTCTTCCACAATGTTTTCAATTCACCAGTGGCCATCCGAATTTCTAGAACTCTTGATTTTTTTAAAGGAATCCACGAAGGCAGGGAGACATTGGGAAAGTCATTCCAATGGAGCCATAGAAGATCTGACTTTTTAAGCAAGTTGGATATGCTTCCCAAACAATCCCCGTGAGCCCTCAGCAGATGCAACCCGTTGATATCAACATAGCGATTGTTGACCTCCACAGGTTCTTTGAAGGTTTGGCCTTTAACCATGCGAATTCCACGCACCTAATTTGTTATTGACAACTTTCAGAAAAAAAAAATCACTGTCGCCCTCCTTGAAAAGTTTAAGACATGGAATTGAGCACAAAATATTTACTACTTTTTACATTAATTACTTCAATATTGCAAACTTTACATCATGTTACAAGATCTCTCCCATCAGGTTCACTATCACTATTATGTTTTTGCCGACATGTTACAAATGTTACTAATGTTACATCATGTTACAAGATCTCTCCCATAATATTCGCTTTCACTATTTTTTTTTGCTGACATGTTACTAAAGTTACATCACGTTACAAGATCTCTCCCATAATATTCGCTTTCACTATTATTTTTTGCCGACATGTTAGTAACTTTACATCACTTTACAAGATCTCTCCCATAATATTCCCTTTCACTATTATTTTTTACCGACATGTTAGTAACTTTACATCACTTGACAAGATCTCCCCCATAATATTCACTTTCACTATTATTTTTTGCCGACATGTTAGTAAAGTTACATCACGTGACAAGATCTCCCCCATAATATTCACTTTCACTATTATTTTTTGCCGACATGTTAGTAACGTTACATCACGTGACAAGATCTCCCCCATAATATTCACTTTCACTATAATATTTTGCTGACATGTTAGTAATGTTACATCACGTGACAAGATCTCCCCCATAATGTTTACTTTCACTATTATTTTTTGCCGACATGTTAGTAACGTTACATCACGTTACATCACGTGACAAGATCTCCCCCATACTGGGCTGTAGAGCGCCTCTCGGCGCAATCATTTCTGTAATGTTCTTATAATTTATACATAATTTAGATAAATTTATTATCTTACCCTCTTCCCTATAGTTTTCAAACAAAATCTCATTGGCATGTCGATCCATGGCATAAGTTTGGTTTAAACAAGGTCAAAACATAGTTTAAAAAAAATGATCGTTTCTAGTCCTTGGTGCCAAAGTCACCTTCAACTCGTAGATTTTATTTTAGGAACTTTTAGTTTTTCTTAGGTTGCTTGGGATGGGACTAAACCCTTTTGTTGAACACACCTATAGTAAAACAATTTTAAAACATGTGTTAGCTTTTAGAAGCTAAGACCTTCATCCTGTAACCCTAGCAATTGAATGGGGTTAGCAAGCGAAGGGTTGAAAATATAAAGAAAACACGACGAATCTATACAAGATGAACACCTAAACTGTAAAATTATACAAAATTATTGATATATCAATATTTGAAAATGAGAACTTTATCATAAGTCTCAAAAGTCTTATTTAGTAGAAATTCTTATAAATCATTATGTAGAAATCATATTCAAGTTTTTCTTTTTCGTAGAAGTTATTTTGTATAAGCTAAATCCTAAGGTACTTCGAGATGAAGGGTTTATATTATACCAGAATAGGTATTTTAATTATCTAAATCTTACGTATTAATTATTTTTATGGATATTTTGGATTTGTTACGGTTATAAACTTGATTAATTCGTTAGTAGTTTCTTGTCGAGATTCGTCATGTTCTTCTTGTGATGCCATTTATTGAAACATTTTTTATGCATTGTTATATAATCACTTTTGATCAGTAGGGTTAGGATAGTCTTATTTACTTTTTATTTTACTAATTTGTGGATTATCAATACTAATTTTCATTCCTTGTTAGGTTACAATTTGAAAATTATTAGTTTAAATAAAATCAGATTTACAAACACTGGACAAGAGATTAACATTCTTTTTTATTATTGATTTTCTCAAGCATGGTATGGAAATCCTCTAAGAAGTGATCATCTACTCCACGGTTTGTACAGAATTTAAGATCAATTCGATCTTTGTATGGACATTATGCATGCCAATACCCTTCGTTAAGACATGTGTAGCACTGAATGGGTCAACATGGTCAGTTCTCTCGATTTCCGAAATGTCTGAAATCCCCTATACGATTATAGTAATCATTCTGCCAATCGTATATTTGCTTGTCATACCTTTGATAATTGTTATTACTGTCATTTCAGTCGTTATCACCATTTCTTTCATTTTTATCAGTGTTATTGCTTTTGTTGGCAGCATTGGTTTGATATATCACTTGGTAATTCTGTCTACTTTTTAAATTTAGTTGACACTCTGATGTGGAATGAGTTTTAACTTCACATATTGCACACCATCAAGCTTGCTCATTCTTCATGTTATATGGGAAGTCTTTTGTTGCGTGTTAATCGTGCTCTTAGCAGATGTTGCAAATGTCTGAAATCCCCTAGTTGATTGTAGTAATCATTCTGGTGATCGTATCTTTGGTCGTCATACCTTTGATAATTATTATTACTATCATTTCAGTCGTTATTACCATTTCTTTCATTTTTATCAGTGTCATTTCTTTGGTTGACATCATTGTTTTGATATACCGCCTGGTAATTCTGTCTATTTTTTAAATTTAGTTGACACTCTGTTGTGGAATTATTTTTAACTTCACATATTGTGCACCATCGAGATTTCTCATTCTTCATGTTGTATGGGCAGTCTTTTGTTCTGTGTTAATCATTCTCTTGGTAGATGTCACAAAAACATTTTGTTTGAATGAACCATATGTCTTGTTGATAATAGTCTTTTGTAGGACCGGTCGTCGAGCATTTTGTACACCATACTTCATTTCCTTAGAGGCTCATTTGCTGTATGGATTTCTGCATACTTTTGGGTTGTTCTTCAATATGTTGATTGATGAGATTTTACAGGGTAGTCCTCGTCCATTTAAATTTGTAACGATTTCATTAATGCATCTTCGTATGTATTGAAATTATCTAACTTGATGTGCATTCGTATTTTCTGTAATAATACGGCCACGAACCACTAAATTAATAATTGTCCATCAATGTTATATTCTAGTTGGCTCAACAAGTATTTGAATCTTTTATCATATTCTCGTACTTTTTTATCGGCTTTTGAGTAGTGGTTTTCAACTTTTTCGTGGCGAGATGCTTTGCATCGGGAGTTTTAAAGAAGGATGTGAATTGTTGTTTGATATGACCTTTTCTTGCATTTGGTGTTTTTCCTATATAGGTCATGTACCATGTGAGAGCTCTTTTTTGAAGAGCACCAGCAAATTGTGCCATTTGACAATCCTTGCTGGTGATGGAATTGGCCTCCCATATCAACTCACAAATGAACCAATGTCGTTTTGGGTATTTGTCTCCCTCATAGAGAGGAAAATCTGAGGTTACTTGTGCCATTTCTACAGCGACTTCATCTTCTCCTATCGGTGGTGGTGATGGTGGGTCACTTCTTGTAACTGAACTTATTTCACAACTATTTTCAATGGATGCTACTTCTGTGTGCATATTCACATGAATTAATGAGCACTCTTCGCTTTTGTCGATAATATTTTATGTATCCGTCGGTTCTCCATCGACTGTCAGAAGTCAGTTTATGTCTACCGATTCTATTGATACCCAGGTAAAGTTTTGTTCGAATTGGGCTACTCCTCTTACCAATTATACCGACTGATATGGTGAATTGTCTAATGTTGGAATTGGATGGATGGGCACTCCTCCACGTTCTGAATAAAGTAGATGAAAACTGTGATTGGAGAATTCGGGTCGAAAGGTGACCCAATTCCCTTCCCGCGATCAATGAATTAATAGTTGGTCTACTTCATTTCCTTCATCATTTTGTTGGCTCCATATACCTACTTGGACAACATTGAGTCCTAAATATTCTTGAACGATGTCTTACACTTGGGCACTCTGAGTAAGATGTAAGGGGGAATGTAGGATTATATTTTCAAGAAAAGTTACTTGGAGATCTCTACCCTGCTCTATCCACAAGTCTTCTTCCATAGGTTGCATATATTCACCAATGCCCTTCTCTTCTCGGTCCTGACTCAAATATGGCATATTTTCTTTTGTTTCTGTCACTATACTCATCTTTCTTTCTTTCTGGAGTGCAGCAGCCTTCTCCCTTATTTCTTCACATCTCTTCCTTCTCTTTCCTATTCAATCTTCTAGATATCTGGAGTGCTTTTGTGTGTCATTGTTTTATTTTTGTCCTTTTTTTGTTTTATTTTCTATTGTTGGCCATGTTCTGTTCTTCATTTGTTGACGGTTATTTCTCTACTTTATCAGAATGTGATCAGCTACCCCCCCCATTTCCGAACCAGGATATTTTTAGTAAGCTACGGGTGCAAATATTCATTTACTGAGGGGGTACTCCTACTCTTTCTCTTGCATGAAATTTTCCCACTCTTTCTATTTTGCTTCCCAATTCTTGTTTCTAGGTGGTGTTAGCTATAGTGGTCGAGGTTCGACAATATGTCTTGCTCCTTTGTCAATCAAAAAACTCAACAAAAGTGTCGGTAATGAACAGAGAAATTGTTTAGTGAGGTCGTTGTAGAATCTCTCCTTGATGTTACCAATAGAAACTTGTTCCTCGATATCCCATTCTTAACAAAATTCATCAGCAATTCTTTTGAACCACTCTGACATATTCATACGGCCTCCTCTGTTCAGTTTCTGGCGTAGTTTTCGTTCATTTTCATCTACCGTATTTTTCATCCATAAGCTTCTTTAGTGCAAACGGGACAGATTCAACAAATTTTTCATGTGTTTCAAATAAAAACTTATCCTTTGCTCGAGCAATAGTTATCTTGTTTCTTCTAGCGTAATTTTGTAGGTAATTTTCTATTTTGCACTCCCACCAATCCTTAATCTCTTGCTTTGATATGAAATATAGAACAACAAGTATTATATTACTCAAGAACACATAAAGGATTCAATACATCCAATCGAACCTATTCTTTATTTGGATCTCCAGCCTATTTATATGATTTATAAGAGGTTACATAACTACATGTATGTTTAACTAACTGACAGAACCTGTGAGGTCGACATAATATATTGTTATACTTTAGAATTAGTCAACTGGAGGACCTATTCGGCTAGACGACTTAGGCTCCTCCAACAAGATATATTATTGTTGTTATAATTTTGTCAAAATAGTCATATTGTTGTTGTCATTTATATCTTATTTTTACTATATGTTTCAACTTTAACACGGGGACCTCTTGGGAGGGTTAAAGTTGAAAGAGATGGAAATTATGTTTTAATGTAGTAGTTGAAAGAGATGAAAATTATGTTTTAATGTTACAGTTGTACTATATTGGTTCACTAAGTTTGTTGGTGCAAGTGTATTGGGAATTTTTTGTTCTTGATTAGGGCTAGGCTTCCATGTTTGGTTTCCTCTTGCTTGGGTGTTTTGAAAGCAATATTATGGAATGAACTAAATGAGGATGAGAGGATCACATCTTCTAGGTTGAACCCTTCCTTTACAGTGATGATAAACTTTTAGTTCTTGCGTCGGACATATGTGGGCCACATATATTTGAGAGAGTGTCTTGTTATGTTATTTTTAATTTATGTTAATCCCACTTGTTTGTTATGTTACATTGACTTTTGTTATGTTGACTTTGTAGTTATCTGACTTGTTATGTTATGTTTATGGTTATCCCATTTGTTATGTTATGTTGACTTTGTGTCTAACCCACTTGTTCTGTTTTGTTTTGGATTATCCCTCTTTGTGTGTTGACTTGTGGTTAGCCATCTTGTGGTTATCATTTTTGTTGACCCTTCTTTTAGCTATGCACCCTCCTTAATTTGGTTACTTTCCACTTTGATTTGACTTATAAATTGATGACGTCATGCCTAGCCTAATTGTAAGAGAATCCATAATGCCACTTAAAATGCCCTTCTAGGAGGTCTTTGAGAGGCTATAAGAACTGTTATAACCTTTGTTGAGAGCGATGCCTTTATGGAACTTTGAGATCTATTTTGAAACGATGGATCTAAGGTTTTCAGGCAAATTTTTTTATGACTTAAAGGGTTTGAAGGTTTTCTTTGCTTGAGAGTTATTTGGTTTTTAGGTCTATTTGCAACACCGAACCCTCCCTTACTTAGCATTTTCGTTTATAAGAGTTTCTACAACAATTTTCGTTCTCTCTCCTTCACGCGTGCAAGCCCATATTGTTGCTTGTTGTGACTGCATTTTTGTTGCATTGACTATCTTTGACTATTTAAGGGATACTTTGGCATGTTGGTTGATTTTTGGAGGGTGATCTTGATTGTGCCTTACCTCTTTGAGTGGTTGGTTCTTCTACTGTACTTGTCTATCATTTTTATCAACACTTATGGTCTCTCTCTCTCAGGTATGTTTATGCCCTTAACTAAGGGCAAGTTTGTTCTAGTTGTTGAATTTCCTCTGAGAGGAAAGATTTGATATGAAAGTTAAAATCCGAGTACATTGAAGATTCTTTCTATCAAGTAAGTCATCAGATCTGACTTTGTCACATTTATTCTACAATTTTGTTGTGTTGATTGTCTTTGATTGTTTGAGGGATACGTTGGCATGCTGGTTATGAAGCCCTCTATATTATACAACATATTTATCTTGTTATTTGATTTGTTAACTAATCAAACTTGTTCTTTTGTATTGTGATTTAGATCTATTATTGTTGTTATAGTTTTGTCTAAATAGTCATATTATTCTTGCTTTCATTTACATGTTTTGTTATTATATGTTTCAACTTTAACATAGGGTCCTATTGGGAGTGTTAAAGTTGAAAGAGATGAAAATTATGTTTTAATGTAGTAGTTGAAAGAGAAGAAAATTAATTTTTAATGTTACAGTTGTACTATCTTGGTTCACAAAGTTTTATAATATTATAAAACCACTTAATACTTAGGATAACAATAATTAATCATTCTGGTTAATTTCCTATGTACCAGCTTAGATAATTGGCATCCACTTGCACCACTTGGTCAATACTTTCCATATATACCCCAAGAGCACCTTTATACTTATTTTGGTTAGATTATGCCAACTTTATTGACTATCCATATTAGTAAATATACCTTCCTACAAATTTTTTATGTATACTTCTTTTTTCCTGCTTTTCAATGGATAAGGTAAAGCTAGTCAACTAGGAAATCGCTATCTTTTGTCATCAACCCATACTCCATGATTTTCTCTCCAAATTCCATGGTTCGAATTTTTTTCCATCACTCATGATAACACACTCATTATTTATCCAATTCGTGAGCTCCTTGACTGATTTGGAAAGTGTTTTAGTCACCTATGGGGGTTTATCATATTTAGTAAGTCTGTTTTATGAGCTAGCATGAGTTGTCTCCTAATCAAATTGATTTTACCACTCGAGGGTTTATTATTTATGTACAATATGTTGATCAATAATACATGGAAATATTTATGGATCATTTCCACTTATCTTGTGATTCAGCCTCATTATTCCTCTCTCTATTCTTCTTGTGCATGCTTTCTGACAAATATCTTGTAGCTATATATTTATCTTGTATTTCGACATGGTTACAGAGCTTCAATTTCTACATGGTATTATAGATCTTAGGTGTTCTAGTTCTATGGATTTGAGGAGCAATCATTTCTCTACATCAAAGCACATCCAGTCTCCTACCCCTCTCTGAGAAAGAGCTTGAATTGAGCTTCCAAGTTTTTCTCCTAGTTTATATTTGTGTAGGTTGAAAAGAGTATCTCCAAGAGAGAAACAACTTGTTATCTCCCAAAATAAATTTATTTTGATAGAATGAAGAATTCGAGTCATGTTATGAAATATTTAAAAGATGACTAACAAATTAAGGGTCCCTGGTTTTTGCTATATTTGAGAAAATTGGAAGTTTTATCTTTCGGTGGCTTAGGCGAGGTTCTTAACAGCTCATTAGCCACCAAAAATATTTGTTTTGGTAGCTAACAGTTTAACGCAGGATAAAGATTAACCACTGAAAGCTGGCCTGATCGATTAGTTGGTAAAAGCACTTTCGGTGGCTTAGGAGAGACCTTCAAATAGCTCATTAGCTACAGAAAAGTGTTGGTTTCAGCAGCTTAGAGAACAGTTGAAGGAGGACGTTAACCACCGAAATTAGGTAAAAGGCGTTGGGGAAAAATCTGTTTTGGTGGCTTAGGAGAAAGCTCTGATGGTTCGTTAGCCACCAAAAGGCCTATCTTTCAGCGCTTAAAAGCAGATATCTGGAAAGACCACAATCCGCCAAAAGCCAACTTTTACAGTGCCATTTGGAAATCGGTTTTGGTGGCTTAGGAAAATACATCAACATTTCATTAGCCATCAAAAGCCTTGTTTTCGGAGGCTAGCAGACAATGTCCTGAGGGCCCTTAACTGCTGAAAAGGTGAAAAGAAGAAAACGGTTAGAAACCTATCAAATCAAGGCTCGTTAGTGCAACAGCGATCATTAAAAGGCATGATAAACCACTGAAAATACAGGAGACTGCATTAAGGCACAAGTAAATGATTGAGGAGGTCGTTGTTCTGCTGATGAGGACCGATGTGATTGGAAACCCTACTCTTCCCTCCATCTATCCAAAGAACTACAGAAGATCTCCACTTGGAATCCAGGTCGCTTTAAACATAATTGTTGGGCAGGGGGTCTTGAAAACATCAACCAAATCCATCATCCTCTGACCTAAGCGCCACTCATACATTTAAAAACCCTTACAATCAGCACCCAATCCTTCAGTACACTCCACCATCGATTATAGAAATTCTCACCACCAGAAACTGTCTCTGAGAGTTAGCCTGCTAAAAACACTCTTCCACTGAACTTGAATTGATTTTTGCAGGTACCCAGGAGTAACATTCATCAAATGAAGAAGGGAGGGCCTACTCTTAGGCAAGATTTGGGAGACATCAGCTACCTGGAGGCACATCCAGAAGTCTTTCAGTTATTCAAGGATGTTGGCTGCTATAAGTTTTGTGAGAAAATTCAAGGTTCACAGCAGCAGGTGGCTAAGCCATTTGCTCTCTCTTTCGATGGCTCCAAGGAAATTATAGGTAAGGAAGAATTTCTGATAGATGAAAACCTAATTGTTGAATTGACTGAACTCCCTAGCATAGGGGAGAAGTGGTTTAAAACCACCATTCCAAAGGATGTAGAGTTCAGATCTTATCTAAAGCCTGAACATAGAGGGGTGGTGTGGAAGAAAAGTGTCCCATCCTCCTAGCTAGAAGAGATGTGGCAGCAATTACTGAAGGTCATTGTGGTCTACATAAATTGTGAAGGGAGATACAACAGGGCCATGATTTACCATTTCAATTTGATAAACCACTTCATAGGAAAAATCCCACTAAATTTACCTTTCTACTTACACAGGAGCTTGGGAAGAATGGCACACCAGGTGAAGGCTCAGCCAACCAAGATTGTTGGGATATTGTCTCATCATGGTCTTATCCAACTCCTGATCCAAGAATTGCTGAAGAAGAGAAATATGGCATGGGCATACTTCTTCTTTTGGAATGGCTTTGAAATAGGCCTACAGCCAGAAGAAAATGGGAAGTCTCCTTCTAAAAAGTCTAGCACACCAAGGAGTGGGAAAAGGAAGAGAAGGGCTATATCCCCAACAACAACAGAACAGCCTCCTTCCTCTTCTAAAGCCAAGAAGGTCAAAAGAAACCTGGATTTCAGTGAAAAGGGCCAGGAAGTCACAACACATTGTGGGAACATTTTGAACCTGCCCTACTTAGATTCAGAAGAGGAAAGAGAGGAAGGTGCTGACCTAGCATTGCAAGTCGTAGCAGAGATTGAAGAACTCCCATCACCTACACCAAAGGAGCAAGATGAACCAGTAGAGAAGGCTTCCTCTGGCAAGCCCAAGACACAAAAGATAAATCAATTGCTGAGGCAAGTGTATGAGCTGTAAATTTTAGAAAGAGAGATAAAGAAAAACAATGCTACAATGACCAGGAGAAATAAGCTGCTGCACAACTCTTACCTAGAGATGAGAGAAAGGTATGTTTTTCTAAAAAGACTAAACAAAAGATACCTGAAAGACAACACGAGGATGTATAGAATGATTAGGATTTAGAGGATGCAAATGAAGGAGGCTAAGCCAAACCCTAGCACTCACCTCACATTGGAAACCCTAGATGAAGCTGCAGTAAGCCTTCAGCCTCTAGAATCAAGCCAGGTTACTATTAACCTTCCTGACATAGAGCCTGCTGAATCAAAAGATAAGCAAACAAACTTGAAAGAATGATTTTGGAGGTGGCTTAAGAGTTTTTTGAAAAATAGGGCTTTCGATGGCTTAGGAGGATGTTGTGGCAGTTCATTAGCCGCTGAAAGCATTGCTTTCAGCAACTAACGGTTCCGATATTTTGACCTCTTAACCACCGAAAGCAGAAAGAGGCATAGGATCGAATTTTAGCATGAAGGACCAGTTTTGGGCAAACATGAATAGCTCAAGGACGAAGTATAAATATGAAGGGCACTGAAGAACAACATTAGGGAAGGTATGCTTCAGTTTTGTAGTGACATAAAGGAAGAAAGGGTCACCAAAACTAAACTGTATAAGTAAAACAGTGACTTATCCAGCAGAGGCCCAGTGGCAGTTATTTCCAGTACTCACTTTAGTTATCAGAAGGTTCAAATAGTGAACGAGTTCTACAGCTAGATAGACTAGTAGTTAAATTAGGGTTTTTGACCTAATTATGAAAAAACAATTATTTTGTCTATTTTTAGTAAATCAGATCCAATTTTTCAGGATTTGAATATTTTTGTAAAGGCTATAAAGCCTAAGACTTATGTTATTGAAAAGGTTCAACTTCATGGACTTGTAGACCATTACTATTGTCAAGCTTCTCATATTGCTCATGACCTAATATAATCTCTTTTGCTTTCATATGTTTAGCTTCCATTTTCTGTCTATTTTGTGCTTATGCTTGAATGTGTTATTCATTTATTGATGTCTGATAGTTGTCATCCTATTGGCATATTGATGATTTGAATTATAAGTACCTTCCTTGTTATGATTATCCATTTATATATATATCTATTTTATGTATGAATCTGCCAGCATGATAAGTTCTCCATCTCTGCACCATATTATCAAACCTCTAAATAGTGGTAGTTAGAAGCCTTATCCCTGATTGAGTTTCATGCATGTCTTGAGAGTGTGAGGTCCTGTAGGTCACCTGACTTGATCCACTTAGAAAACCATAAAACCATTTAAGTTACAAGGAATCCTCGAGCTGCAATCTAGAGGAGTTTCCTGGAGTGATAACAAATTGGCGCCATTGTCGGGGAGAGAAGACTGAAGCTCATCTTCCCTAGGAGATGACATAGATCCTAATTTGATGATAGACAAAGTTTGGACACTATTCTGGTTGTAAACATCTATCTGGTGACTCCATTGAATTAAGGTGGCTTCAAGAAGACCAAGTGCCAGAGCAAACCCTCAAGGGCCACCAGCAACACCTGTTTCAGATCCAGAAGAGATTCTGAGAAGAGCTAGGGCTTCACTAAGGCAGACCAGCAGTGCTGCAAAGGAAGCTACATCAAGCATTTCAAGGAATATTTCTACTATTATTTCTTCTACTGAAACATTTAATTCTCAGAAATTTATAAATACATCAGAAAATTTTAGGGTTTGGATATCTTCAATCACTGCTGCTTATGAAGATCCAATCCCTGGTGACTCCACTGGGATAATTTTACCACCATCACCCTTTTAGCTACCACCTGCACTAGTAGTACCTTCCTCGCCCCTTTCCATACCCATTTCCAATATGGCTACCCCTCTGACCAAAATGGAAAGGATCCTGGTAACTAGGTATGCCCCCCTAAATTTTCCTAACCCCCTCTCGTCCATTCCCACTGGAGACTATGTCAGATACATGCCTAAATTTACAGGAGAGGGAGATTTCACAGCTGAAGAACATCTAGAGGAATTCTACAGTTATGCTGAGAACATTAATATAGAATAGGAATATGTGTGGACTAGGGTTTTTGTGCAGAGCCTAGATGGTGAGGCTAGGAAATGGTTCAAAGAACTGCCTACTGGATCAGTAGCAGGCATTGAATCCCTAGATGAAATCTTTATAAAACATTGGGGAGAGAGGAGAGACCACCTCTATTATATCAACGAGTTTAGCAACTTGAAAAGAAAGAATGGGGAGTCTATCTCCAACTTCACCAAGAGATTCAACAATATGTATAGCAAGATCCCCACTGAGATCAAGCCCACTAATACCTCAGCCAGAATAACGTATGCAAATTCCTTTGACTCTGATTTTTGCTTCTCAGAGAGAGGATGTCTGCCTCCTTATCACTCATGCAGGATGCTTCCCTAGAGGTAGAATCTAACATTGTGGCATCTCAGAAGGTCAAAGGAAAGATACCCCTAGAATCGCAATTTTTTTAGGACAGTTAATCATCGTATATCTGACACATATAAGCATCGGAACCATAGAAAAACCATCTGGTATCATTTGGAAATACCATTATATTTGATGTTGTTCATTGGATAATCGAGCCCATTTATTGGTTATTTGATGAACTGATAAAGTGATGCCAATGGATTTTTGACGAACTAACAAGGGGAAGCATCGGATAGCTGAAAAACAGTTGTTGGGTAGTCAACGGTACAATAAAGCAGTTGCATCACGTAGCTGATGTAACATCATCAGTTTTCTAACAAACCAACTATTATAGCTTGTTTTTGCTTCTCATTTTAAAGCATTTGCTTGTGTTTTGAAGTTTGGTTTTGTTCATTTTTTAGAGTTTGGATTTTAGGATAGTTTAAAACTTTTTCTTTAATTTCTGTGTTTATGTTTAGGTGATTTCATAGGTTTTTTCCCAATTTTGGCTTTATTTAGCAAAATTCATAGTTCAGGGGCTTGTAGGATGTTTATAAGGATTAAAGGTCCTAAAAATATCATAAAGTTTTGTTCTTAGTTATCTAACCAAAGTTAACCCTTTGTTATGAGTCGTATTTTTTAAAATTGTTGAAACAGGTTTTCTTGTAGCGCAAGCCTAAAAAAGTTGCACACGCGCGCTACAAGAAAATCGCGCTGGTTGAAAATCATGATTTTTGGTTCAATTTTTTGGAAATTCGTGCATAGGAGAGGTTTTCACACTTGTTAGAGGATTTGATACGTGTTCAATGCCAGAGTGATCATTGTGACAGGTGTTAACAGTTCAAGCAAGCCATCATTAGGGTAAGTTGTGGTGGTCTGGAAGATACAATGCAGAGTAGTGTAATAATGATAATTAACCATGATGAGGCAAATTCGCCTTGAATTACGCATCTCCTCAAGCGCGTGAAGAGCATATGAGTCCATGGCGAAGTGTTAGCAGTTTGTAATCAAGTTTTCAAGCAGGTCAAAAATTTAGGGCTTTGAGGGGCGACTGTTTGAAACTATCGTGGCGGTCAAAGGAGGTTTAAAGTATAAAATTGGACACCTAGCAGATAGAATCACATGATTCTATCAGTTGAATTCACTATTCTAACAGGCAGGATGTGAATTGCTCTCATATTCCCTGTATTTGGGTTTTCATTGATAGAAGTTCAATTAGGGAATTAAATGAAGAATGCCAGTATATAAACCTAATTGATACTGAATGTCGAATTTTCTCTGTCAAGAAAATTAAAATACTTCTCAGTCTAAGTGATTAAGACCAGTTTGGGGGTTTGGTTTCCCAACATAGCACTGTTTGTCAAATTGCCAAGATTTGAATAGAGCTAGAGTTTGTTTTACTGAAAGAATCAATTTGACAGTCATTTAAAATGAAAAGAAGTGGTAAAACCAATAGAGCTGAACCTTCAGACATGTCTTGGGTTCAGACTTTTCCAGACTGTGCAAGATTTTTTTTAGAGGCAGGATGGTTAAGCTTTTTTGAGAGAATTGAAGGGTATCACACAGAGGTCTATTATAAGTTTGCTCAGTGTTTGGATAAAGATATTGTTACTTTTGATACTTTGAAGTTTGAGTTGACCAGAGAATTGTTAGCAGAAACTACAGGGATCCTAGATGAAGGCGAATACTGGTTTTAAAAAGTACCTTTTACCTTTGATGCACATAAATACTTACTTCCAAATGTGGTAGCAGACTGGGGTAAAGGAGTACATATTCAAAAATTTAAACCAGAATGGATAGAGCCAATTAAAATCCTGCAAAGTTATATCACTTGTGAAGGGAGATTTGCATGTGTTTTTAAGTATCATTTCAGGTAATTGCAACATCTTAGACATGAAGCAAAAATGAATCTTCCATTCTTTTTCTTTAAAAGTTTACAAAATATGTCTAGCAGGGTGAAGGAGCATCAGGACCACACTAAACAATCTGTGTTTCATCATGGGCTTATAAAACTAGTCATAAGTACTATGCTTCGAAAGAAGGAGAAAACATGGGAATATTTTCTATTTTGGTCTGGATTTCAAACAAAGAAGGAATATCAAAATCAGAAAAGACAATAGAATAAGGGTCATAATTTGGTCAAGAAGCTGAAAAAGAGAGTCACAGTTAAGATTGAAGAGGATAATGTACCAAAGAAATCTATGACTCAAGGACATGAAAATGTTGAAGTTGAACAACAGACCAATTTTGAGGAAAATGAAATTTCAAAGGCAGAAGTGAAAGAAATAGAGCTTATAGAAGCTACTTTTCATGAAGAACTAAACCAAGAACTAAAGGAAAATCTGAAAGAACAGGAACAAGTTCCTATTACAGTGCAATCTGAAGATGAGGAAAAGTCATTGTCTGAGGAAGTTAGGGTTCATATCGAACAGAAGATACAGAAACAGTCTAAACAGGAGGTAATGTCACGAGGGATAAAAAGAAAAGTTATCTAGCTAGCTTCTATCAAACATCAAGGGAAATTTTTAAGCATGTTAGGAGAAATTGGAACAGCTTGGAGGCCCAAGACTAGACCAAAGAACAAACTCAGATTGAATATGAAGAAACTGTTAAACCCTAAATTAGCTAAAAAGAAGATTACAGTAATTGAAGACTCTTCATATCAGGAAGAGTTAGAAGAAAATGAAGATCGAGATAAAAAGGACATGAAGGGTAAAAAGCAAATGGTTTCAGAAAATAAATCAGCTTTCACTGAAGCCAAAATTTCAGAGATATTTGAGGAAGTTTGAAAGAAGGTAATTTTAGACCAGCATCAAAATTGTTTAAAGAGCTCTTGTGCAGAGAAAGGAAGGGTTGTTGAGCAATCGGCCCAATGCAGTATTGAAGCCAAACAGTATTCAGAAATCCCTGTGGCCATGACAGAGCAGATGGAAGAGATGAGGATATTTTTAAGAAGTTGAAAATCCTTTGGATGCCAGAAGAAATGCATCCAGTATCATAAGGGAATTGCATTGATTCTGAAAATGAAAATTTGCAGAGGAGTATCTATAGCAGGGATTTCTCCCTTGCTATAGGGAAAGAATGCCTACCTTCCATCTATAGGATGGAAGGATAGGTTCTTGGATGGAAATGCAGAAAAGAAAAGTAGAAACGAAACTAGACAGTAATGAAAAACAACAAATAAAGAACCCCTCTGCAAACACGGTTAGGGTTCCACTCCAATAACCTGCAAAAACATATTAGAAAACCTGCAAAGAGAAAATGAAAACCTGCAAACAAGCAATGGATTAGATAAAAGCAAATAAACAAAACAAAATACACATGTATACCTTCTCTTTGGTGGAATGG
The DNA here is from genome assembly GCA_001517045.1 of Pseudotsuga menziesii. Taxonomy (NCBI): domain Eukaryota; kingdom Viridiplantae; phylum Streptophyta; class Pinopsida; order Pinales; family Pinaceae; genus Pseudotsuga; species Pseudotsuga menziesii. The sequence continues at coordinate 231,574 of LPNX010756245.1, read as the reverse complement.
GCCACCATGCCCTAGCTAGGAGAAGCACCTCTCTCTCTCCTAGCAATGGAGGAGCTATGTCTCAATGGGAGAATGAATGGATGAGAAGGGGGTGTGGGTGGCTTGAGAGACAAAGGGTCTCAAGGCATCCATAGGTAGCATAACAGTATGCAAGGGAGAAGTGATTTGAGAGTGACCCCCACCCCTCTATTTATAGCTTTTTTAGGGTTCTAAGCCCTTGGTCAAGGCTTTAGCCCCTTTTTTGGGCTTTTAGCCCCTTCCACCCTAACTTTAGCTCCTTTTAGGGTTTTAGGCTCCTTTGAGGGATTTTATCCCTTTTTTGGAGGTTTTGGCCCCTAGGAGAGTTATTTAGGCTCTTTCTTGGGGGTTTTAATCCCTTTTGCTCATTTTTAGGCCTTTTTGAGGGTGTGGGGGTCTAATTGGGTGATACGAGGGTCGTGCATGGGTGTCCTTGGGTGGTGTAGGCCATGTAGATTTGAGTGAGGGATTTTTCGGATTAACATATTGCCCCCTGATGTGTGAGGGTAGGAGCTCATCGTATGGCCGATGGACATCATAGGATTTGCTGTGGAGAGGTGGTGCTTTCGGGGCTGGGGCATGGTGGATTTTGGGTTTTGTATTAATATGGTTCCCATCAATGGGTGAGATACAAATAATGTGTGACATGTATATGGACGAGGCGGGTATCCCCATGCTCGTGACAATGTCAAAATAATAATGTGATCTATGCTCTAAAATACAAGAGCCGATCATATACAACTAATGATACATAGTGGTTGCCTCAATGTGAGGCTGAATACAATACTGTTCTGAAGAACTGCTACATTAGACCCATGGCATTCTCATGGAATGCTATATCTTCATGGCTGATGGCCTGCTGGATCTGGAATGGTACATAGCTGTATGGACTCACTGATGGAAATTCAAATTCGTTGTGGTACAAGTATGCTGCATCAATCATAAATCTATAGGGATTCTGAACATTCTCTCCAACGCAACCCAGAAATCATAAGGGACATAACCTGTTTAGGTCCCTCGAGTAGACTCATCAATGTGTTAGATTCAGGTGACATCCGGGGTCTTCGACCAAGTACTGTGCGGACCAAACCCTGTACGAATATCAACGGTGCGATGATGAAGTTGGAGTCGAGCACGTGAGAAACAACCATCCCAAGAGGCACTAAGGACTCCTCTCAAGTGGCTCGAGGAACTCATCAATGAGGTTAATGATACCAAGATACAGGGACCTATGGGTCTATCCTCTGGAATATGTGTGTTGTTGTTGACAAAGGGAAACCTGCCCCTGGTCAAGGCAATGATGTTTCCTTGACCAGAAGCGCAAGGGAGATAACCAAAAGATGTGAGACAATCTGCAGACTGACCCACTGAATGGGGGGGGAAGGGAAAGAGTTGAACAGGGGCAAGGGGAGTGTAGTAGACTCAAACTTCCTTTTTTCAGAGTATGACGGCAGGGTGGACCAGGCATCGAATGAAACTGACTCATGGGAATGGGATCATAGCTGCAATACCGAGAATGTCACTACAGATGGGAAATACTTGGAGGAGGTGGACACTTTTGATACTGATGGGATCCAAGGAAGACACATTGCAGAGTACTCTGAACAAAGGAGACCCAAAGTGGGAATGCTTCTAAACTATTTTCTGTGGTGTGGTGTCTAAAGACACCATTGTGGTATGATATCGTGTATTTTTTGGTGAGCCCAAGAAAGTAAATGCTCTATGGTGCTTTCAATTTTAGAGAGTCTGAAAGCACGAAGAAGACTCCAGAGGGGGCTCTTTTTCATTGGTAGTCTCTTGTGCCCGAAAAAGGATAAAAGTATACATAGGAAAGATCGCCCATCCTTTGGGGGATGAGAGACTTCTTTACCATTGCTAGTCCAATCAGGGTGGAAAAGGTTAAACCTATACTAACTAGACAGTCATTCAGATACTTTTACGAGCATGAACGAAACCAAGTTTGCTTGGCAATCTTTTCTTGGTGAGAAGGCTAGAAAAGATCTTAACGACAACCCATAGTGAGCTTTTTCATAAAGTGTGGCCCCTCTGCCCGAGAAAGCATAAAAGTATGCAAAGGGGAACGGTCGTGGCTTGAATATGCCAAGGTGGTCCATTTCATTTGATGGTCTACATAGTCCACAAAAGGAGATAAATGAGATGATGTAGACACCCTTTCCTATACTTTAACGAGCAGGAAAGGAAGTAGCTGCGCTCGGCAATATTTTCATTCTTTTAAGAGTCAGAAAAGAGCTTAAAAGAAACTCTAGTGTGGTCAACGGATTGCGATGGCATAGGCGATGCCCCATGTCAGGACGGTGGACAGTGGTCCAAAGGTCATCCACGCAATATGGACGGAGCAAGTGGCTCTCAAACATACCAATACATGCACAGGATAGATCGCAGTAGAGACACGTGAGTCGGTGCGACAGAGGCATGCAAACTGAGGTGGCTCTCAGACAGAGGTCAGGAGAGTCATGTGTGAGTTGTGGTGGACGAAATTGACTACATGTGATGTGAGTGCAAGTCCAGGGGCACTTATATGCCAAATACATGCAAGAGAAATCATTTGTCTTCTGGACAATGGTCCAGAGATCCGCATGAGGTGCGGTGGATGAAGTAGATGGCTATATGTTACAAAAAAAAATGATGTTCCTTAATGGGTGGTGGTCCAAAAAGCTGCATGATTAGCGGTAGAAAAGAGTGATGCAAGTACAGGTCCGTAGACACTTGCATTGCCATGCTGTGGCTCGTAAATCGAGGTGAATTCCGGGAAGCGGTCCCAAAAAAATTTTGTTAAACATGAGATGATGGTCTCATAAGGAAATGGAAATTTGAGCCCAGAGATGTGAAAGGTGTCTCGAACCGGTTCTGGGTGACTTTTGATTAGCAGCTGATGGTGTTGCTCCTGACTTGTGCTAAAAAATGTTGAAAAATAAGAAAAGAAAATGAATTAACTCATTGGTGATGTTAAGCATAAAATATCTTGAGGTAGAGCCCGTTGCGGGGGTTCTCCATGAGTTGACCATCTGAGTCAGCGAAGAGGTATGCCCCCTTGCCGAGACGAAGGTCATTAGTAAGGCGGGATGACGAAATCTGGTATTTTATGGGAAGAACTGATTCCACACTATGGTTTAAAGGGAATGGGGTAAAACCGAAGGCGGTCTTACATATATCTCCGTCGTCGCGTAAGTGGTGCCAGGATAGATCAGGTGGATCTTCCACAGGCGATGAGACAGAAGGGAAACTGGTGCTAGATATCATGAAAATGGTATTGGTTGTGGTTTTGGTTTCCTTACCCCCAATCTTTGTTGGAGGAAGAGGAGAAGGCTTGGAGATGGGAGGAGTCTTTGATGGACTTGGAGGTAGGTGCAACATCATCTCAATTGGCTAGACATGAGTCAACACATATTGGGGCCTCAAAGGTATGGTAGGTGGTTCAAAGTACCACACAGGATCTCCTAGTGTGAAATCTTGTAGATTGCAGGTTGCCAAGACATACTTACTCACGATCTCGGATGGTAAGAAAAGGAAAGGGAAAAGGAAAAGGATCATGTTGATCAAGAATGAACCCCAATGTTGTGACTGAGGTTGCAGCTGTGGATGGAGCTACGGTTATGGAAACAACGGAAGAGACAGGTCTAATGGACCGTTGGTGGTGGTGGAGATAAGAGGGTCGGTAGAACTGGACATCATGTAAATGGACATGGTGTCTGAAGGAGGTGGGGGGTGAAATTATTCGATTAGGATGATCTACGATTCAATGGAATGTTAATAGAGGTTGGCTAAATCCATTCAAAACTCAGGAAAGTCTTGGCAATGGTGAGAATAGTGTCCATACAAACCGCAGAGGGAGCAAGCATGGTTTGTTCTCAGTGACTTGTTTCTTACTGTTGGCACGCTTGGAAGCTCGACCATAAGGAGTTTTTCGTTTGTATCCATGGCGTCCAGGTGTGCGTGGATCATTAGGATCTTAGGGAAGTTCTAAGTTGGATGGCCCCGTTGCTTGCAGATGGCACAAGGCGGGATCTGCCGAGGTTGTGCAGTAACTTTCACATTCTTGCCCCTGACCCTTTTCAAGTGGGGCGGTGTGGGTGTGGGGAGGTGGTTGGTTTTTGTGAGCTGGGTGGAGGATGAGACTCGACCGTAATGGGTTGAATGGGGGTTAAGACTACCTAGGGCATTGGTGGTTGAGCTGGTGGATCAAGATACCACATGGGAATTCCCAATGTAAAGTTGGGTAGTTTTAGGGTGGCCATTATTAGCTTGCTCATGACACCAGGCGGGGGAAAGAGGAAGGGAATTGTATGGACTGGAGAGGAGCCCAGATAACTCCCTAATGGTTGTATGTGGGGGTGAGGTTGTGGTTGCAGCTGCGCATAATGTTTTGGTTGCAGATGATGTTGCGGCTGCTGTTGATGTTGCGGCTGTGGACGGTGTTGTGGTCGCGGTTGGGGCTACAGCTGCGGTTGTTGTTTGGGTGCAGTATTTCTGGATGAGAGCATGCACAAGTCCACAGTCTTGTTTGGTATCGATGGTGGTGATACTAAGGGGAAAGGAGCCGTCATGGTGGTATCGGCAAACAACCCAGGGCCCACATTCAACAATGGGGAGGTTGGTATGTTGTCAACCATGGTGTTGACTGCAAGGATAACATTCGTGTGTGTGGTCATCCCTTGCGGATCAATGGTGTTGATCATAGGGATAACATTGGCAGGTAACATTAGCCCCTTGTGGATCGTGATAAGTCAGTTGGTCAACCGTCACGATATTCCCTTCGTGGGGGAACATCATGAGATGGAAGATAGTTGATGCGACAGCTCTCATGGCATACATATAAATTCTTCTGAGGAGAAGGTTATAGTCCAATTGAACGTTGACAACCTGTATGTCAATCAGAACTGTCTTCCCAGCTAATGTGATGGGGATGTGGGGGAGGATTCCTTGGGCTTTAGTGGGATGGCCATCATAAGCCCGCAGAGTTATGGAGGATGGTTGTAGAATTGGGGATCCAATTTTCTGCCAAACTAGGGTAGACATAACGCACGTGGATTCCCCCTCATCCACTATGCACCGGTGCACGACCAAATTCCGGATAGACACAGGGATTTGAAAGGCAATAGTTGATGGAATTCGCGTTTCTCCATTCTCTGTGTTGAATGTGATCAACTTGGATTCGAAGGGGTCTACTGCCCCAAGGGCGGCTAGTAAGGCTTTCCGCTGCATTGGGCATGTTTTGAGTACCTCAAGAGCGGACATGGAAGTTGGTGTTTGGGCCAAATCATCCACGATGTTGTAGCTGACAGCAGCTCTAGCCATGGCATTGTTAGTAATCCAGTGTATGGGGGGTGTAGGAAAGGGGGTAACTGAAGAGGTGCATTGATTATTTTAGACGTTGATGCCGCTAATGTGTCAGCGAGTTTGGTGTTGGTTCCATACTGATTTCATCTAGTTTGTAGATTGACCTCTTTAGTTGTCATGGCTAGCAGGTGGTGGACACCTATTTCTGCCATGGGAGGTGCCCCCAGAGCATTGGGATTCGGTTGGGGAGGGGGTGCGGTTGCCACCAATCCTTGGACTGGTAATGGGTTTTGAAGCACCATAGGAGGAGGTCCTTGTGGTGTCGGGTTGGGTTGGGCTTGGTCCATTGTGTTGGTGGTATGCTGAACCTCATTCTGAATGGCCTGCTTAGTGCCACCCATGAAGGGACACTCGAATGTGTAGTTCCTCTAGACTTCACGGAGTGTGCATGGTTGGTTTGTACGCAACGGGACGTTGCGTCTTGGTGCATTTGGTCGTGGAGGATTTTGGGCGGGTCGGTTTGCCGCGGCATTGTTAGGGGGGTTTGGTTGTTGACCACCTCCCTGCGGTTGATTATTGTCCTGCTTAGTGCCACCCATGAAGGGACACTCGAATGTGTAGTGCCCGTAGACTTCACGGAGTGTGCATGGTTGGTTTGTACACAACGGGGCATTGGGTCTTGGTGCATTTGGTCATGGAGGATTTTGGGCAGGTCGGTTTGTCGCGGCATTGTTGGGAGGGTTTGGTTGTTGACCGCCTCCCTGCGGTTGATTATTGCCTTGGTTCCAGGGTCGGTTATTCTTATCTTTCCCTTGTTGATTATTGGGGGCTGGCTGGTTGGGACGGTTTTATTGTGCAAACACTTGTCCCAACGGAGCAGGTGGAGCAGGGGTAGGGGCTTGAACCGCTTGCACTGGTGGTGCATCATAGATTTGGGTGGGTGGCAGTGCCACAAATGTGGTCATTTCCCCTGCATATTGTTGTGTTAACCAAGCCAAGGCTTGATCCTGCTACGGTGGCACAGGTTGTGCATAAGAAGTTGTGGCTCCGGACTGGGACATCATTCTTGCATAGTCCTGAGTTTGGTTTTGGTAAGCAACATTAGCAGTGTTGCTTGGTTGTGGTGGTACTGCAGGTGGTGTTGGACAGTGTTGTGGTTGTTGAGAGACCGAGCCTATGATGCCATCTGCAACATGGGATGCCCCCAATGCATCCTGGTGGGAAGTGCCCGCACGGGGAGCGTCTGGAATGACAGTGTAAAGGTATCCAGACTGTGCATAAATCAGATCAAACTGCTAGGCTTTCAAGATGGCCTTCTCTTTGGATTGGGGACATTCAAATGCAGCGTCCTTTTCTATAGGTGGGAGCAAGGTTTTGAGGAACCAATCTAGGAAGATCATGTCATCAAGTTGGATCTTACACAAAATACGGCATCGCTGCCACTCATGGATGTGGTTGGTTATGTGAGTCGCAGTGTTCTGGTGGCAAGATAACAAGATCTCCCACCCTTCATCATATCTGACAGGGAGTTGGAAATACTGCAGGAACATGAAAGCGAGGGAGCTGAAATTTGGGTACTTGGCTTGTGGTAGCTCAATGTACCATTTGGCCGCAGCACCTGTGAGGGTGCGTTGGAATAGCCTTAGCCTGATTGAATCGTCTGCGATGCTGTTTGATGAGCACCATAGATGAAATGTCATGATGTGGTTTTGGGGCACTCCCCTGCCTTGCCTTCAAACTTGGGAATATCTTAGGGCAATTTGGTTGGCATGGGAGGCCAAAAAATTTGATGGCGGATGGGGTCATTTGTCAACCGAGCCAAATCAGGAAATTTGAGACGTGCCATGAAGGAAGGTTTGACCCCAAGTTGATGTGAGATGGGGAAGCCATGGTAGTGGGGTTTGCAGGTGCATAATGCATGTGCATTGCTAGGGATACTTGTGGCACCATTGTGGATGGGCTAGTGCCCCCAAGCATGGTGGGAGGGACAGTGTGGGTGGAAGGGCCACTGCCCCCATGTATGACAGGAGGGGCGGTGTAGGTGGAAGGGCCACTGCCCCCATGTGTGATAGGAGGGGCAGTGTAGGTGGAAGGGCCACTTCACCCATGTGTGACAGGGGGGGAAGTGTATGTGGAAGGTCCAATTCCCCCAAGTGTTGCAGGTGGGACAGCTTGTCTAGTCAGTATGGGTCATGGAAGCTAACTTATCACAGTTTACATAACCGTGTTAGGGCCACCTGCAGGGTTGGTGATAGTTTGTGGTGTGGACATGGGTCCACTAGCAATTGCTATGCTGGAAAATGGATCCGAGTTTGCACCAACCATGGGGCTTAATGGTGCAATGTGCAGGTCTGGTTCAGACTGATATGGGTCTGAATATGAATCAGAGGCTGTGTGGCCTTCTGATGGTGTGAGAGGTCATCGAGAATGGCCTTGACGATGTCAGTTCAATGACCCAAATTGTGGTGGTTCACCTCTTAGGCGTGAGGAAGAGCATGAGGGATAAATTGTGTTGGATTTATGTATCAAACTGGTGGAAATAATTTTTTGGACCCCAATTTCAATGGATTCCTATTGGCTGTAGGTGGTCACTCAGCCACCAAGACTGCCAGAAGACAGCGCTTGGATTTTTTCTCATAAGCGTTCTACTCAATCGGTGGGGGTCGTTGCACGTTTCACTTGGCAATTCCTCTCAATGGCCAGCTACTTTGGGGTTCCCATGGTACTCCTCACAGTGAGTTTCTGGGCTGAGCCTAAGTACTTCCCATGGTTAAGGAAATCAGGGGCTTATGTCCTCAAAGACTACATCTTTTTAACTTAGTGTAAATTTATAGATTTTAGTGGCTCTTTCAGCGTCATGAACTAAGTTGGGTTGATTTATGTGGTATGGTGTGTATGTCTTTCTATTTTTCTGTTATCTGGTGGCTGTAAATGGTTTATGAATATTCTGCAGATTTCATGTCATTGTGGATGAAAGCAGTAAATAAACAAAAAAATTGTAGACAGATACCATTTTTTACCCTGAATTGTGATAGCCTAACTAGGTGACTACCTTACACCTATATTCTTGTTCAACCAAGAGAAGGTGTTGGGCTCTCAACACAATGGGACTAATCCCATCCATAGATCCACAGGTCACCTCCGGGATGCAAGGTTGGTCAACAGGGAGGATGTTGATCGTCATGAGAATCCCTCCTTCTCTACCCCCTCTACCTTCCAAGTCACCCGTTTTTAGTGGTTTTGAACAATATTGGGTGAAGGGCCTATTATTATACGAGCTGTACCCTTCGTCTTATCCCAGAATACCCCGAAGGTTGATGACTAGGTAGAGGAGGAAGGGTAAGCAATATTTTTTATTTTAGGTAAGTCTTAGTTAAGCTATATTCATTAAGGCATTAAATTTTTAATTTACACTGTGTTTTGTGCATTAAATTGTCATTCATATAAACAGAAACAGAAATAAACAATTCGGATGGACAGAGGTGGCTGAACCACACTAACGGTCCTTAATTATTAAAATCCCAATTTTGAGTGACAAATCGCACGTTTCAGGTCAAATGTGGCGAAGGAGTCGCCAAATTTTTCCAGAAACAGGCGAGGGGTTGCTCAAATTTTGCAGACATAAGCGAGCTGTATTTTTAAAGGAAGTCGCACCTTTTGGGGGAAAAAGCGCAACCTAGTCGCACCTGTGAGGCCCAAATGAGCGACCTGGTCCCCTGTATATGCCCGACAAGTGTGACCTACTCCGGAAAGGAAAATTTTTTGACCCCGAGTCAGATCTGGCCGACAGTAACCTATACTATGGCCAAATGGACTTAGGCTTGCCTTATGGAGGCTCGGCAGTAACAAAAACTGTAAATAAACAAGATTTTAAACTGGATTTGACAAAAAAATTAACCTAGGGCAAAAAATTAAATAGAAACTTGAAATTTTGAAAAACTGACACAGGGATCCTGTGGGATCGACTTGGTATGGTCGTCAGTTCTGTAGCAGGGATTTCTCCCTTGCTACAGGGCAAGAATGGCTACCTTTCATCTATACGATGGAAGGATAGGTTCCTAGATGGAAATGCAGAAAAGAAAAGTAGAAATGAAACTAGACAGTAATGAAAAACAACAAATAAAGAACCCCTCTGCAAACACGGTTAGGGTTCCGCTCCAATAACCTGCAAAAACATATTAGAAAACCTGCAAAGAGAAAATGAAAACCTGCAAACAAGCAATGGATTAGATAAAAGAAAATAAACAAAACAAAATACACATGTATACGTTCTCTTTGGTGGAATGGGCCACCATGCCCTAGCTGGGAGAAGCACCTCTCTCTCTCTTGGCAATGGAGGAGCTATGGCTCAATGGGAGAGTGAATGGATGAGAGGGGGTGTGGGTGGCTTGAGAGACAAAGGGTCTCAAGGCATCCACGGGCAACATAACAGTATGCAAGGGAGAATTGATTTGAGAGTAACCCCCACCCCTCTATTTATAGCTTTTTTAGGGTTCTAAGCCCTTGGTCAGGGCTTTAGCCCCTTTTTTGGGCTTTTAGCCCCTTTTGCCCTAAATTTAGCTCCTTTTAGGGTTTTAGGATCCTTTTAGGGGTTTTAGCCCCTTTTTGGAGGTTTTATCCCCCATGAGAGTTATTTAGGCTCTTTTTTTGGGTTTTCAAGCCCTTTTGCTCATTATTAAGCCTTTTTTTAGGGTGTGGGGGTCTAATGGGGTGATACGAGGGTCGTGCATGGGTGTCCTTGGGTGGTGTAGGCCATGTAGAGCTGAGTGAGGGATTTTTCAAATTAACAATATCAAATAGTACACATATCAGATCGAGTACTTGCATGAGAGAAATGAGGGATTAGTGACTGCCAATAGAAGATTAAGAGAAGATTTGGAAGAGGCAAATAGCCACTATCAGGAATTGATTACAGTTTCTAAGGAGGATTTAAAAATAAAAAGACAAACACAAAGTCTGTTTACAGAACTCAAACAAACTATTCAAGAGCTAACACAGTAGAATCAGGAACTGACAAAAAGAGTTGAAGACTTGGAAGCAGATCACCAGAAAGCAAGAAGGAAGACTCAAGCTTTAGAAGGAATTGCTCTTTTAGTAGAGGCTGCTAAAGACTTGTAAAGTGCTTTAAGAATAGTGGTTATTAGTTAGTTTGTGAAAAAGTTATTTTATTTTTGTATAATGATAGTCTTATTAAACAATTCGATAGTATGACCTAAAGGTAGTTGTTTAGTTATATAACTATTTTTGAGAAAGTAAGATAAAAGGAAGGCTGGGAAAGAACCAAGGGTTCGATTTTTGTTGCAAGGGGAGGCTATCAAGATGTGGTTTATGAAGCTAAGTGTCAAAAAAATCTTATGTATTTTTGAATGACTGATTATGAAATATATGCAACTATAAGCCCTATTTAGCCAATTTGCTGGTTTCATTTCTGATTTGTTAAGTCACTCAATTGATATATTCATTTCTTGCTTAAGGTTATTATTCATGAAATGCTTGTTAACTGTGGATGGGATTCAGTGCTGTGATTATTGTATCTGGTTTATGTTTTATATGTTATGCATCTCAGTCCTTCAATTATGCATGATTTAGTGTTTTCTTTAGCTTTGTGAAGTTTTTACCCTCTTGTTTACAAACTGCACAACCAAAACCCTAAAAAACCTATTTTACTTTATTTTATTTTATGAGATTGTGTTGGCTTGTTCTTTTGTAGTCCAAGAACAATTTCTGGCACTAACATCTATGGTACCATTGCCAGGGACGAAGCTGAAATCCTACTTTCCCTGGGTTACTCATCATTTAACTAGTTTTGAGAGGTGAACTTAAACCAGCAAATTTTAAAAGACTACTTTTCACCGAATATTTCATAGTGGCTACTAAATGAGTTGGAACAAGAAGTAGACCTAGTTCACCTTTACAAATGGGTTTCTCAGACCCAAAATAGATTTTGAAAACAGCTAGGAAAATCAAAAGGTCTCAGTCATCTCCAGCCCTATGTAACCTTGATCAACTAGACATATCATCCATCACCTTTCTGTTCTTAAGGGAGAGGAACAAGATTCATCCTGGTTGAAACCTACAATCCTTGTTAGTAATTTTCAGGTTTTTATTGATCGTCAATATTTCAAGAAAGCAAAGACCTTATCTCCTAGAAAAATCCCTTTATTTCACCTCAAAGTTGGCAAGACTCCTTTTCAACCAAGTCCTAGTTAGGTTTCTCCTTCATCTAAACCAGTCAATTTAAAGATGGCAACCCAAAATCAACCATTAGACATGATGGACCGAATGGTGGCAGCTAGGTATGCACCTCTAGTTTTGCCTCAACCCTTAAATGCTCTTCCTGGTGGAGATTACCAAAAATATTTACCTAGGTTTAATGGACAAGGTGAGACAACAGCTAAGGAGCATTGGGATGCATTTCTCAGCAATGCTAATAATCAGAATATAGAGGCAAAGGATGTGTGGATGAGGATGTTGATACAGAGTCTAGATGGAGAGGTCAGAAAATGGTTCAGAGAGTTACCAGCAAACTCTATTACTATAATAGAAGAGCTTCAGGATCTTTTCATGAGACAATGGGGTGATACTAAGGATCACACATATTACATTACAGATTTTGGAGCTCTTAGAAGAAAGAAAGATGAAACCATAGCTGATTTTTCAAAGAGGTTCAATAAAATGTATGGCAGAATTCCTGCAGAGATTAAACCTTCTGAAACTTCTGCAAAACTCACTTATGATAATGCTTTTGATCATGAGTTTTCCCTACTCTTGAGAGAGAGAAGACCTGTTACTTTACTTAACATGCAGGAGTCAGCATTAGAAGTGGATTCTAATATACTTGCTTCTAATAGACTGAAGGGAAACTCAGCTCGACAAGTGTATGACAGAAAGGGTAAGAAAGAGGCAGCTTCAGTGATTTCAACATCCCACTCTACAAAAGGTAAAATTTATGAGATGGCAAAGCTAGTGAAAATCCTAACAGCAAAACTAAACAAGTTGGAATTAGAGAAAAATTCAAATAATCCTGTTCAAGAGGGAGACAGAAACCCTAATAATCCAAATCAATTCAGAATACAGTTTGCACCCCATTTTATTCCTAGAGAGAGAAGAAACAATGATATACAAGGAGAAAGGAGAGAAGCTGGGGATCAAAATGTTGGAGACATTTACCACCATACACACTCATTTTGGTCAATTTGGCCTAGTTAAACCACTATCCTAAGTATTATTGACTTAATTGACATCAGAGGAGCACTAGATGACATCATTAAGATCACACCCATGCCTACCTTCAGTCAAGGAGGCTAACTTAGCCTTCTCCTACATTCGGGGAGGCTAACTGGAGCACTCCGGGGGTGATCTGAGTGTCATTAATACCCCATATTGCTAACTAATGGTTACAATCAGTTAAACAGAGTAGTGAAGGCACCTTCCTTCATTAAATTGATTATTTATTGATTATTTAATGAAATGGATTCAACAAGGGTGCCTCCAACCACTTCTGATGGTCAGTTACACTTCAGTTAACCTCATCTGGGTTCATTGGATTCATTGATGCACTACCACTTGTTGGTTGGCTTGCAGTGACATGTGTCTGAGCTACTTTCAGTTAGACTCAGTCATTTATTGCACTCCAACTTCAGTTAGGGCTCAGTTGAGTCAATTAGGGATTTGATCAGTGGTTAACCGGAGTGTTGACTATGGCTTACATTCAGTTAAGCTAGACTCACTCATTCAATTCGAATGACCTCCTCGGGAATTCGAATTGCTTTGTCATTCATGCTTGCAGCATGATCATTGTATTGTATTACTCATTCTTTGTGTGAATATATAGAGAGGCTACTCATTTTGTAGCCCAATTACACCATTTTCATGTCTTATTGTTATTAATCTTTTATGAGACTGTGCTTGAGTCCCTAGATCACTGTGGCAGATTAATACAAAAGGTGCCACCACCACTTTAGAATAATGTAACTGATGAAGGAGAAATAGAAGAAGAAGAGTTCTTTGAGGATCCAGATCAGGATATGAATTGTTTTGGAGAACAGTTGACTGAAGGTTTTGTGACTGGGGAGGATTTTTTTAACTCAGAATATTATGATGCAGATGTGTTTGAAACAGAAAATGATTTAAATATTGAAGTGACTACTGTGACTGCTGATATATATTAGACTGATCCAAAGAAAACCCTAAATTTAAGATCAGGACCAAAACAGGTGATTTAAATTCCAAGGAAGAAGGTAATTTTGCCTCCTAAACAACAGTCTAATCCAGTATTAGAAAAAAAATAGAATCAGGATAAACAAAAGAAAATTATTGAAGTTGAAGAGGTGAAAAAGGTATGCAGAATTTTAATCTTGAAAATGAATTGTGCAAAATTAAGATCCCTATGCCTTTCACTGAATTGATAAAGAATCCTTCTTATAAAAATTCAGTCTTGAAAATGATTGGTTCAGCAAAAAGTCAAGTATCCTCCGACACAGTAAATTTATAAGAGGAAAATCCTAAAATTTTCATTGGATCAGCTTTGGCAGAAAAAACTGAAAATGATGCAAGTGTATCTCCTCCTTTTTACATTACACTAACTATTCATGAGCAAATGATACATAAATTCCTTTTGGATTCAGGAGCATCTCATAATCTCATGCCAAGAGCAATCATGGAGGCTTTAGGGTTGAGCATAACAAAACCTTATCATGACTAGTATGCTTTCGATTCTCAAGCTGTAAAACATTTAGGAGTGATAAAGGATATGGTAGTTAGTTTAGCTCAGCTACCTATGAAGAGTGTGATTATGGATGTAGTAGTGGCAGACATTACGCCTAAGTTTGGAATGCTCCTCTCTAGATCTTGGGCCAAGAAGGTAAGTGGAACTCTACAAATGGACTTAACATATGCAACCATCCCTGTCTTTGGAGGTGAAAATAGAAGGTTGTATAGAGAGTTACAATTTTCTTATATTGTGACTGATGACAAGAATCCTACAAATCATCCATTATATGTTGTTGAAAAGGATTTGGGTACTTATATGTTGCATTTTAGTGATGATAATGATGTTGTTGGTTTATTACAGGTTGAAAAAGACAAATCAGTCAAATGTACTAGGGAACGGGAGGATGAACTTTGGCAAATGTATTTTGATGGATCATCATCTAAAGAAGGTGTTGGAGCAGGAGTTGTTCTGATATCTCCTGGTGGTGAAGTGGTAAGATTAATGTATAAGTTGGAATTTATTACCACTAATAATACAGCAGAGTATGAGGCTCTGTTGTTAGGTTTAAAAGCTACAAAATATCTAGGTATTCAGCAAATCTCTGTGTATGTCGACTCCGAGTTAGTTGTTCAGCAAGTAAGGAATAACTATCAAGTAAAACAAGATCTGCTGAAAGTATACAGGAATGAAGTATGGGATATGATAGACAATTTCTTTGTGGCTTTTAATATCACTAATGTTCCTAGGGACCATAACCAAACTGCTGATTCTCTTGCCCTAGGAGCCACATATTTCAGGGTTCCTAAAATAACACAGCTGAAGTATCCTATTGAGACTAGGTACAGGCCTTCTGTGCCAGACAATATAAAGAAATGGAAATTTTTTGAAGATGATTTTGAGATAAAAAGGTTTTTAGAGCTGATTGATGAGTTTTCCAATTCTTTAATTGATCAAGAATAGGATGATGAAATTGAGGATTTTGAAGGTGTTGCAGAAAATGAGATTGCAGGTCACAAGATCATTGAGCTGAAAGGTAATTTCATTCCTAAGGGTTTGGTGCCTTTGGAGAGGATTTTTTCGAAGGATGATACCCCTTTAAAACCAGTTATGTAGTCTTCATAAGAAAATGTAATGGATTGTAATATTGGCACTAAGGAACATCTCAGAATGGTGAAGATCTCAAAGGCACTCACAACAGAACAAAGAAATAGGTACATCAAGTTATTAAAATAGTATGTTGATGTTTTTGCTTGGTCATACGAGGATTTGAAGACATATGATACTAGTATTATACAGCATAAAGTGCCTTTGAAACCAAATGTTAAACCTTTTAGACAGAAATTAAGGAGAATCAATCCAGCTTTGTTTACCATTATAGAGAAGGAGGTTAAAAAATTGTTAGATGCTAAGATTATTGTTCCCCTCCGATATTCTTCATGGGTAGCCAATATATTACCTGTTAGAAAAAAGAATGGTGAAATCAGATTGTGTGCTGATTTTCAAAATCTGAATAGATATTCACTGAAGGATAATTACCCTTTGCCAAATATTGAACAAATATTACAAAAGGTGGTTGGTGCACAAAGAATTTCAATGGTAGGTGGTTTTTCAGGGTATAACCAAATTGCAATGCACCCTGATGATAGAGAAAAGACAACTTTTACTACTTCATGGGGTACTTTCATGTACGACAAAATGCCTTTTGGATTAATGAATGTTGGAGCTACTTTTCAAAGAGCTATGGACATAGCTTTTGTGGGAGGGAGGGATAAGTTTGTAGTAATCTATTTAGATGATATTACAGTTTTCTCACAATCTGATGATGAACACCTAAAGCACTTAAAACAAACTTTCTTGAAATGTAGAAAATATGGTTTGTCTCTCAATCCTAAAAAGTCACATTTTGTTGTACAAGAAGGTAAGTTGTTGGGTCATTTAGTTTCAGCTGATGGCATAACGATAGATCCAGAAAGCGTGAAAGCAATTCTGAAAATTAGTTTACCAAGGAGCAAGAAGGATGTGCAATCTTTTATTGGAAAAATAAATTTTGTGCGTTGGTTCATACCAAATTTTGCTGAAACCATTAAACAAATTATAGCCATGTTGAAGAAGGATCAAGAAGTTAAGTGGACTGCAGAAGATAAAAATTCATTTGAAAAGATTAGGACAGCTCTTACGGAAGCACCAGTATTAGTAAGTCCTGATTTTACAAAGGAATTTTTGACGTTTTCTTTTGCATCAGAGGATACTTTAGCTGTTGTTTTATTACAGAAGAATAACGATGGACTTGAATAGCCAATTGCATTTTTCAGCAAGACCCTCAGAGACTCAGAGCTAAAGTACAGCACTTTAGAGAAGCAAGCTTACTCATTGGTAAAGGCATTAAAGTTTTTCAGAATTTATGTTTTACATTCCAAATTCATTGCTTATGTTCCTAATGATGCCATTAAAGATGTTTTGACCCAACCTGACAGCGAGGGGAAAAGAGGGAAATGGATTGCAAAAATAATGGAATATGATGTGGACATTAGACCTACAAAGCTAGTGAAGGGACAAGGTTTGGCTAAATTGTTAGCTGATTCAAACTGCCAAGCTTTAGGTCTACATCTCATGGAAGAACAGCTAGCATAGGAAGAATTCCAAGCAGAGCAGGAGAAAGAAAAAATTATGGACCACTATGCAAAATCCACATGGTATGCAGATATTGTACACTTTCTTTTGTATTTACAATGTCTAGAACATCTAGACAAGAAAGCTTCTAGGTCTTTGAAGTTGAAAACTACTAAATATTGTTTGATAGAACAGCAGTTGTTTTGGAAAGATCCAGGGGGTATTTTACTTAGATGTTTGGATAAGCCAGAAATTGAAGAAGTAATATTTGAATCACATGAAGGTGCTTGTGGGGACATAAGTATTGGAAGGCAACAGCTTATAAAATTATGAGAGCCGGATACTATTGGCCTTCTTTATTCTCCGATGTATATCAGAAGGTAAGAGCATGTATCCCTTGTCAGAAGTTTGCTGGTAAGCAAAAGTTGTTGTCATTACCATTAAATTCAATTGGAGTAAATGCCCCATTTCAGTAGTGGGGTTTGGACTTCATAGGAGAGATAAATCCTTCCTCTTTAGGGAAGCATAAATGGATTTTGACTGCTACAGATTTCTTTAATAAATGGGTAGAAGCTATTCCTACAAAAAATGCAACAGACAAGGTAATCATAGATTTTATTCAGGAAAATATTCTTAGCAGATTTGGATGTCCCAAGAAGCTATTAACTGATAATGCTCAAGATTTTAAGTCTAAAGCCATGGTGGCATTCTATGAAAAGAATGGGATTATTTTGAAACACTCAACACACTCAACACCTTATTATCCTCAGGGAAATGGGTTAGCTGAGTCAACTAATAAGAATATTATTCAGAGTATCAGGAAGTTATTGAAGCAGAATAAACGATCATGGGATTCAATGTTAAAATATGCATTGTGGGCAGACATAATAACAGTTAAAAAGGCAATTGGAACTTCTCCTTTCCAATTGGTATATGGTACTGATGCAGTGTTTCCTGTACAACTTGGTATTCCAATGACGAAATTTTTTCAAGATTGTCAAGAAGAACCTAGTGATATTCAAAGAATAATTTATGCACCGATAGAGTTACAGCAGAAACGGGAAATAGTAGAGGAAAAAGCTCAGCTGTACATGACAAAGATCAAAGAAAGGTTTGATAGAAAGATCAAGGAGAACACTTTTTTAGATGGAGATATGGTTTTGAGATGGGATGCTAGAAAGGAGCAGAAAGGAAAGCATGGCAAGTTTGATAATCTATGGTTTGTCCCTTTCATAGTATCAAATGTTCTGGAGAATAATACCTTTGTGTTACATACTTTGGATGGTGAGGAATTGTCTAATCCAGTTAATGGATGTTTCCTCAAACATTTTTACAGTTTTTGAGGTAAATATTGGACTTTCATTGTATATACCGGTGTGAATAACAAAATAAAGACTCCATGACCCAATGGATTTTTTGCAGATTAGCAGGCAGTTGCAGTTATAGCACAGAAGGCACTGATCTACAGGTTCTTGAATCCTCTTAGGGACTTCATCCCGCAGCAGGAGCTAGATGTTATAGCATGTTTTTGCTTCTCATTTTAAAGCATTTGCTTTTTTTTGAAGTTTGGTTTTGTTCATTTTTTAAAGTTTGGATTTTAGGATAGTTTAAAACTTTTTCTTTAATTTTTATGTTTATGTTTAGGTGATTTCATAGGTTTTTTCCCAATTTTGGCTTTATTTAGCAAAATTCATAGTTCAGGGGCTTGTAGGATGTTTATATGGATTAAAGGTCCTAAAAATATCATAAATTTTTGTTCTAAGTTATATAACCAAAGTTAACCCTTTGTTATGAGTTGTATTTTTTAAAATTGTTGAAATAGGTTTTCTTGTAGCGCAAGCCTGAAAAAGTTACACATGCGCGCCATAAGAAAATCGCGCTGATTGAAAATCATGATTTTTTGTTCAATTTTTTGGAAATTCCCACATAGGAAAGGTATTCACACTTGTTAATGGATTTCATACGTGTTCACTGCCAGAGTGATCATTGTGACAGGTGTTAACAATTCAAGCAAGCCATGATTAGGGTAAGTTGTGGTGGTATGGAAGATACGATGCAGAGTAGTCGAATAATGATAATTAACCATGATGAGGAAAATTCACCTTGAATTACGCATCTCCTGAAGCGCATGAAGAGCATATGAGTTCATGGCGAAGTGTTAGCAATTTGTAATCAAGTTTTGAAGCAGGTCAAAAATTTAGGGCTTTGAGGGGCGACTATTTGAAACTATCATGGCAATCAAAGGAGGTTTAAAGAATAAAATTGGACACCTAGTAGACAGAAGCACATGATTCTAGCAGCTGATCTCACTATTCTAGCAGGTAGGATGTGAATTGCTCTCATATTCCCTGTATTTGGGTTTTCATTGATAGAAGATCAATTAGGGAATTAAATGAAGAATGCTAGTATATAAACCTAATTGATACTAAATGTCAAATTTTCTTTGTCAAGAAAATTAAAATACTTCTCAGTCTAAGTGATAAAGTTTGGTTTGGGGGTTTGGTTTCCCAACATAGCACTGTCTGTCAAATTGCCAAGATTTGAATAGATTTAGAGTTTTTTTTACTGAGAGAAGCAATTTGACAGTCATTTAAAATGAAAAGAAGTGGTAAAACCAATAGAGTTGAACCTTCCGACATATCCTGGGTTCAGAATTTTCTAGACTATGCAAGATTGTTTTTAGAGGCAATATGGTTAAGATTTTTTGAGAGAATTGATGGGTATCACACAGAGGTCTCTTATAAGTTTGCTCAGTGTTTCGATAAATATATTGTTACTTTTGATACTTTGAAGTTTGAGTTGACCAGAGAATTGTTAGCAGAAGCTACAGGGATCCCAGATGAAGGCGAATACTGGTTTAAAAAAGTACCTTTTACCTTTGATGCACATAAATACTTACTTCCAAATGTGGTAGCAGACTGGGGTAAAGGAGTACATATTCAAAAATTTAAACCAGAATGGATAGAGCCAATTAAAATCTTGCAAAGTTATATCACTTGTGAAGGGAGATTTGCATTTGTTTTTAAGTATCATTTCATGTTTTTACAGCATCTTAGCCATGAAGAAAAAATGAATCGTCCATTATTTTTCTTTAAAAGTTTACAAAAGATGTCTAGCAGGGTGAAGGAGCATCAGGACCACACTAAACAATCTGTGTTTCATAATGGGCTTATAAAACTAGTCATAAGTACTGTTCTTCAAAAGAAGGAGAAAACATGGGAATATTTTCTATTTTGGTCTAGATTTCAAACGAAGAAGGAAGATCAAACTCAGAAAAGACATTTGAATAAGGGTCATAATTTGGTCAAGAAGCTGAAAAGAGAGTCATAGTTAGATTGAAGAGGATAATGTACCAGAGAAATCTATGACTCAATGACATGAAAATGTTGAAGTTGAACAACAGACCAATATTGAGGAAAATGAAATTTCAAAGGCATAAGTGAAAGAAATAGAGCCTGTAGAAGCTACTTTTCATGAAGAACTAAACCAAGAACTAAAGGAAAATGTGAAAGAACAGGAACAAGTTCCTATTACAGTGCAATCTGAAGATGAGGAAAAGTCATTGTCTAATGAAGTTAGGGTTCATATCGAATAGAAGATACAGAAATAGTATGAAGAGGAGGTAATGTCACAAGGAATAAAAAGAAATGTCATCCAACTAGCTTCTATCAAACATCAAGGGAAATTTTTAAGCATGTTAGGAGAAATTGGAACAGCTTGGAGGCCCAAGACTAGACCAAAGAACAAACTCAGATTGAATATGAAGAAACTATTAAACCCTAAATTAGCTAAAAAGAAGATTACAGTAATTGAAGACTCTTCATCTCGGGAAGAGTTAGAAGACAATGAAGATCAAAATAAAAAGGACATGAAGGGTAAAAAGCAAATGGTTTCAGAAAATAAATCAGCTTTCACTAAAACCAAAATTTCAGAGATATTTGAGGAAGTTCGAAAGAAGGTCATTTTAGACTAGCATCAAAATGATTTAAAGATCCCTTGTGCAGAGAAAGGAAGGGTTGTTGAGCAATCAGACCAATGCAGTATTGAATCCAAAGAGTATTTAGAAATCCCTGTGGCCATGATAGAGCAGATGGAAGAAGATGAGGAGATTTTTAAGAAGTTGAAAATCCCTTGGATGCCAGAAGAAATGCATCCAGTATCAGAAGGGAACTACATTGATTCTGAAAATGAAAAATTTGCAGAGGAGTATCAAACAGTACAAATATTAGATCGAGTACCTGCATGAGACAAATGAGGTATTAGTGACTTCCAATAGAATATTAAGAGAATATTTGGAAGAGGTAAATAGCCACTATCAGGAATTGATTACAGTTTCTAAGGAGGCTTTAAAAAGAAAAAGACAGACACAAAGTCTATTTACAGAACTGAAACAAACTATTCAAGAGCTAACACAGTAGAATTAGCAACTGACAAAAAGAGTTGAAGACTTGGAAGAAGATCACCAAAAAGCAATAAGGAAGACTCAAGATTTAGAAGGAATTGCTCTTTTAGCAGAGGCTGCTAAAGACTTGTAAAGTGCTTTAAGAATAGTGGTTATTAGTTAGTTTGTGAAAAAGTTATTTTATTTTTGTATAATGATAGTCTTATTGAACAATTCGATAGTATGACCTAAAGGTAGTTGTTCAGTTATATAACTGTTTTTTAGAAAGCAAGATAAAAGGAAGACTCGGAAAGAACCAAGGGTTCGATTGTTGTTGCAAGGGGAGGCTTATCAAGATGTGGTTTATGAAGCTAAGTGTCAAAAAAATCTTATCTATTTTTGAATGACTGATTATGAAATATATGCAAATATAAGCCCTATTTAGCCAATTTGCTGGTTTTATTCCTGATTTGTTAAGTCACTGAGTTGATATATTCATTTCTTGCTTAAGGTTATTATTCATGAAATGCTTGCTAACTGTGGATGGGATTCAGTGCTGTGATTATTGTATCTGGTTTATTTTTTATATGTTATGCATCTCAGTCCTTCAATTATGCATGATTTTGTGTTTTCTTTAGCTTTGTGAAGTTTTTACCCTCTTGTTTACAAATTGCACAACCAAAACCCTAAAAAACCTATTTTACTTGATTTTATTTTATGAGATTGTGTTGGCTTGTTCTTCTATAATCTAAGAACAATTTCTGGCACTAACACAAACCAAGGGGGAGCATCATCCATGGGGACTTCAGTTAGTGAACCTATCACATAGCACATGCAATCGTGGGATATTAAAGAATACCCTTAATTTCGAGAGATATTGACCCAAACTCCTTTTGTTGAAACCCCCTCCCAATACTTAAAACCTCCTCCCCACCCCTTTTTATACCTCAATCCTTATAAACCACCCTGCCCACCCTCACCTTAAACCCCTCGTCCCCCAATACCTGCAATATATTGGTTCGATTTTTGATAATTTTAAAACCCACAATATGAACTAACGTGATAGGATATTGGCCAACAAGTGAAGCCCCCGTGGCATCATCTATCTGATGCACTACCATTGGGTAGTCGACGGTCCAACGAAGCCACTACATCAGGTACCCAATGAAACATCATCGGTTATTCGATGAACCAGGAAGAGGGAAGCATTGGATATCTGATGAACAGTCATCGGATCTTTGATAACATTAATTGGATAACCATCAACAAAATAATAAATTTTGAACATAAATTTGGTAGATTGTTATCAACTATCCAATGATTAACACTAAAAATATCAAAAAAAAACTATGATTGAATGCTTAAATGTGTCGTTTATCCGATGTGCATTATGTTACATATCTCATGATAAGTGAAGTGTTGGATAGCCGACTAAATTAAGCCAATGCTTGTTGCATGTTGTTTTCATCGGATAACCATTGGCATTATATTGACAATCTGACAAACTGTCGTAGGATTTTTGTCCAAGTGTAGTAGTGAGACAAGAGTTTGGAAAGAATCACTTTAACTTTCCAAACACAAGTTCAATAAATGAAAAATATAAATTTAGTAATGTTCATGGATGACTAGAAGGTGGTCATCAATAGTATTAAAAACATCATATATAGTACCACATGGGACTGACAAAGGCATTTCCAAATTATGTGTAGAATAAGGAAATACAAAATGATGAAATAGTAAAGCATCAGAGGATAGGAACTTGCATTTTTTACCTCGTCATTACATTTGGGGATCTATTATTACATATGGATCTATTACATCTTGAATTGTATATTCCAAATAATGTGCTAGCTCTTGGTTGACTCCATCTTGTATTTTCACTATAATAAATTGAAGTTTCTAGAGCTTTAGTGGGTGGGATAGTGATAAGAATTGGTAAGAATTTTAAATGCCATAGACCATTCAAATCCCTTACCATTCCACTACATTATAATTAGTTTAACACTTCATGAGTCTTGCACAAATGGAAATCTTGTGGGTTCACCCTTTCCATAACCAATATTATACATCCCATCATGAATTGTGAAACAACATAAAGGATATCAAATTCCTTTCCCTCAATTGAATGTTGAGAATTATGGCACTCATTAGTTTTACACTGCAATGAAATTTGACTCCCTTTACTTTTGATATAATATAATTTACGTTCTATAATTTTACTCTATCAAAGATTGGTGGGATACCTATTGTGTGAACCATGCTAAAGATTATGAGCTAAATGCAATAAAATCCACTTGGAGGGGATTTGTTAATTCCCTAAGGGAGGGGTATTTTGGTGGGATTATTATCAATCCTCCCTTTGACCACATAGTCTACTTGTCTATTTACCTAGCTTAGGAGGTCTTCATCATTCCACTAGTGCATAAGGGACATACCTAGGGTACATATTCCACTTACTGCAACACATTGCATGAGTTTAGTAGCCCCAGGGATCAATCCCTATAAATTAGGAACCCACTCTGAGTGCCATCAGTAGTCTCCTTCAGTTGACCTTGGTAGGTAATCAGTCATGTTTAGTTATGATCCAATTACTATCAATTAGATCACAATCAGTTACCCTAGTGCAAATTTTTATTATTGAGGGGAGTGTGGGTGCCTTTGTTCACCTACCCTCATCAGTTAATTGATTGCAGACTAAGTTAGTTATCAGGAGTTGCATTAGCGAGCTCCAATGGTGATTTTCCCACGACGATTTATATCTGGATTCAGTCTGAGCTGGTAGATTTGAATCCTATATTAGACATTCGAATCCTCCTATATGTATAACCAATGTATTCCATATTATTTATTGATTCATGAATATAATCATATTATTCCAATTTTGTCTCTATGTGTGTACAATTTTTCCATGAGTAATTGAGCAGTCTATGCTAAATTATTCTCTCTCTTCTACAGCCTTCTCTTCTCATTTGAATTCATGGAGGCCGATGACCCTATACTTCATTTAATTTAACATGGTATTAGAGCGGGTATCCATGCTTCCCTTGAACCTCAGAAATTTTCATTGATGCACTAGAAGCCATTGAGTTTCCACATAATTCCTAGAATAATTGCATTGCTCCCTCTGGATTTTGTCTAGAGAAGTTTATCCAGGTGTGATGTACTCAAGGAAAGTGCACATGTCAAAGTGAAGGGTGTTTGATCTAAATTAATTCGAATTGAGTTGTTTTGCAATGTTTTTGCAGGTACATTTAAATATTTCTTGAATAATTGTTGATCAATATAGTTGTGAAATGGATAATTCAGTACCTCTCGCTCCCATAATCCTCACACACTTCAATTAACATGATTGGAGGGAAGGCATGCAAATTTCCTTGTGCAACAAAGGTCTATATAAGATGACCATGGGAAGAGTAGTCTAACCCCAGCAATATATTGAAAAATCGAAGCATCTCGATAGGCTTGATGAAGCTTTTCGTTACATGTGCATCCACATCCCCAGGGATTTATTGTTCCATCTTGATGGACTCAAGACTTCTAAAGAAGTATAGGATAAGCTCAAATCCTTGTTTTGAAAACATGATGAGCTGAGGGGCCATATCCTGGAGAATGAGTTGATAGCACTACAACCCAGTAACTTTGACACAATACAATTATTCTTTAATAAATTCAAATCATTGGTCATGTAATGCAAGCAATGCAAGATTGAGAAGAATGATGAGCAATTGGTGCTCTCCATACTGAGCAAAATTGGTCCATAATTCTTAGTGTTTGTCTCTACTTTTCACTCTAGGAAACTGAATACTCCTAATTGGTGTATTCCATTCCTTGATTCCTTCATAGAGTCTCTAATCCAAGAACAAGACAAGCTGATACATATGGGATCTCTCAAAGCCTCTCCAAATAAATCTCTCTTGGCTAGTGAGATGAAGAATGCGCAAGAAAGAAGGAAGCAAAAAGGTAAAGAGAAAAGAAACACTAAATTTGAACCTAAATATGAGTTTGATCCATCAGATGAAGCATTGGGATCTAGGAAGTACAAACATCAAATGTCTAAAAAGGGAAAGCGCTCTTATTGTAAGAAAGGAAACCATAAAGAGAAGTATTGTATGAAGAAGGCTTTGATCAGATGGAAAAAGTCCTTGAGAAGCACAATATTTTCCTCCCTAAAGGCGCAAAGAAGACTAACTCTGGAGAAATGACTGAAGATGATGATGAGAGATTCCATGCATTGAAGGCTAGTTGTTCAAAGTCACATTCCTTCCTCATTGATTGAGGAGCCTTCAATCATATGGTTGCATCCAGAGAATCATTCTCTTCATTACAACTTACTGATGGTCTGAGTATTCATGTGGGTGATGACACTCAAATTCGAGCTGAAGGAAAGGGTTAAATTAAATTAAAACATGGAATGTTCAAATATGTACGATGTGTGCCCTCTTTAGCTGCAAATTTGTTATCTGTATACCAGATGACACATACTAGCACACCAAAGCGAGTGGTATTTGGTCCCGTTTCAGTGGAGATCTCAGATATCTCAATTGGGAATATTATAGTGAAGGGTATTGCAAACCATGCCTCCAGAGCATATGAATTCTCACACTTTATACCATATACTCAGATCTAGTACAGTCTCATCTTCCATTACAGTCTCAGCTTCCATTTGAAAGGGGAGATAAAACAATTCTATCTACTCTTGTTACATATGATAGTGTTTCCATTAGTGTTTCAGATTCATAATATGAAGCAGAGAACCCAGTTGAATCAGTTGATGAAATTAAAGATGAAGTTCACAGTGATCCAGATCCAAATACAATCCCTACTCCCAATACTGGGCCTAAATGGGCACAAAAGGTTATTGAGGCAACTGGGAACATGAATGGAGAGCCATCTGACATGAGGAGAACAAGATCCCATTTTCATAAATATAGCCTTGCATTATTTATGTAACGTCCCCGACCCTCCGACCGGCAAAGAGGACGCTACCATGGCCTAAACTATCTGGGAAACCAGCCCCATGAGCATGAACATGCATACATATAATACTGAAGGAATGAAACTTAAAGACATAAACATATTACAAGCATAATATTTCATATACACAACGGAAGCAAAACATATCGATCAACACTCATGCATATACAAATCAGCATTTAACATGTATAACATCGTTCGTCAATGGTTATTATAATTGCAGATACAAGTTAGGCAAAAATACTTATCTTATAAAGAGCTTGTTTCGCAACCAGCTACGTCGCTGCAACATTCCACCCAACCATAGGCCCGCGTGCTCTTAAACCTCTCAGCAACACTGCCACCCCCGAGCCGGGCAAGACTCCCCAAGGAATAAGGAACTAACAAGCTTACACATACCCAAGGTAACAACACCACAAGGGTACACAGTTCAGCCAAGCCAACACGGTTGGGTTTATCAGGAAAACAGCAGATCAGCAAAGCCAACAGAGTTGGGTTTATCAGGCCATCCAGGAGCTGGGAAAGGCTAATGCTAAGCTGGTGAGTTCACTAAATATTTGAAAACACCAACACCAGAACCAACCTAGATTTTAGAACACCCACACACACACCCAACACAAGGAAGTCAGTCCCTTCTCTGCAACGCAGTCCCACAGACCCTGATCTTCCCTCCAGTGCTCTTCAGGGGTTGTGGAGAATAAATCCAGCACAGTAGCTCTATCCATGTGGTTCTCATCCCACCAGGTTTATCAAGCACCTCAGGCCCTCATTCACCAACCCAAAATAGTCCGAGGACAAATCCACTGCATGCAAGCAGCCAAACAGCTATTCAAGCATTTACAGGGAAAGACACAGTCAATCCATCACGGCAAATAGTAGTTAACACCCTCACATGAACCCCCGGAAAACCAATCTTCAATACCATCGCTATGAGACTTACATAGACCAGAAAGTGGTTAAAAATACACGGCCAACATTCACAGCTCAGCGTGGATTCATAGGAAAAGTCACCCCGGTCTTCTACCAATGCCGCATTGTAGGTAACTCAGTCAATAATGCGTGGGGAAAACCACACCCATCAATCAGTGGAAAAACAATCTCAATAATTTCCGCTCACGATCCGCTATGATGGATGAAAAACAATACACAGTCCAATGCATGGAGGAAGAAGTTAGTTCTCTGTGTGGATGGAAAGAACAGAACTACAGACCGGCAATTAGCACTAGAGAGGGGAGGCCAACCCTAACACAATGGATGGTAAAACATTTTATCCCCGTCCTGCATGATGAAGATGAACAGCCATCATTCGAGGGAGTGGGCAGAACGGTCCCTACGTCGTGGAGAGGAGAGCAAGAGTGGGCATGGTAGTGGTCTTCCTTCCATCCAATCGCTGCTACAACTAACAAAAAGGAAATAACCAAGGGTGGTGGTGACACATAGTTTTCCCCTATGACTCAATGTTCCACATCCCCCTTTCCTTATCCTTTGGAATCATGCCCCTTCTCAATTTAGTTGTTGCGGACATAGTTGGTTGGGTTATTTAATTAAAATGTGTGTTTACATGATGCCACATGTCCCGATATACCATTGGCGACCATTCCTAATCAGAAAACACAACATAACCAAATCTATGGTGTGGCCTTGGCCTTTATCTCCGCACCAAGATTATTTACAACATATGTACCCTATGTACTTTAATGCAAGCAGGGTTAAAACTGGGGTATTAAATTCCCCTCCCCCTTCAATAGCACTGTCCTCGGTGCTTTACAAAATTTGAACAAAATGCTACACTGGTACCACCTCAGTGTTCCGCAGGATTGAACAAAAATGGATGTCCCAATCGCATGGCATCCTCCAGCTCCCACGTAGCCTCTTCGGGTCCGTAATGCTCCCACTACACCTTTACCTGCCCTATGGCCCGGTTCCGGAGCATTGTGACCTTCCTATCGAGGATGCGCATTGGCTTGATTTGGAACTCTCCCTCGGGTTCCACCTGAATCACATCCCAATTTATCACATGGTTAGGATCATGTACATATTTCTTAAGCAAAGAAACATGAAAAACATTATGAGCTCTAGTATTAGCAAGCAATGCAAGTCTATATGCAACAGGCCCTATTCTCTCAAGCACTTCAAACGGACCACAATATCTAGGTGACAGTTTGGCACAGCTTCCAAGCTTCAAGGAACTTTTCTTTTCCCTCACTCGGAGGTAAACATGATCCCCAACACTAAACTCCCTATTCACCCTATGCTTATCTGCATAGCTTTTCTATGTGTCTTGTGCTGCTTTCAGATTCTTCCTGATCTTTACAACCTCTTACTCCATTTCCTTGAGCAATTATGGTCCAAGCACAATCCTGTTCACTGGGTTATCCCAAGTCATTGGTGTCCTACACCTTCTTCCATACAAAGCTTCATATGGACTCATCCCCAAGGATGCCTGTTGACCATTGTTATAAGCAAACTCTACCAAGTGCAAGTAATCTTCCCACTTGGTTGGTTTGTCCATCACGTACATGCGAAGCATATCTTCAAGCACTTGGTTCACTCTTTCGGTCTGCCCATCTGTCTGAGGATGGTATGCAGTGCTGAAGTTTAACTTTGTACCCAAATCTGCAAACAATTCCTTCCAAAAATTGGAAGTGAACTTGACATCTCTGTCAAAAATTATTGCCCTCGGCAATCCATGCAATTTGAAAATCTCCTTCATGAAAATCCTTGCAATGTCATTAGTCTTGTGCATAGACTTCACTGGTATAAAATGTGTTGCCTTAGTCAACTTGTCCACCACAACCATGATGGAATCATGTTGTCTCCAAGTCATCAGCAATCCTGTAATAAAATCCATGGAAATAACTTCCCATTTCCATTCTGGAATTGGCAAAGGCTGCAACAAACTTGCTGGATGTTGATGCTCAACCTTTACCTGTTGACATTTCATACACCTCGAAATGTATTCAGCCATGTCCTTTTTCATACCTGGCCAAAAGTACTGCTTTCTAGCTGTATCAATTGTCTTCTGATATCCTGGGTGACCAGAATACGGAGCTTGATGGATCTCATCCATAACAATTCTCCTCAAATCTACTACATTTGGAATATAAATTCTACCTTTAAAAGTGAGAATTCCATCTTCTTCCAATTTATATCCCTCATACCTCTTCTCGAGACTTTGCTGCAGCAATTTGTCTTTTACCTGCTCATACAATTCATCTCCAACAGTATGACTAACAATCTACTGCTTCAAATCTGATTGGCAAATACTAAGAGATGCCACATGCATTTCCTGTACCTTCCTGCTGAGTGCATCAGCTACCTTGTTTTCTTTCCCTTTTATGTGCTTGATTTCGAATTCAAACTCACATAAAAATTCCAGCCATCTTGCTTGCCTAGCATTCAAAGTAAGCTGATCAAATAAATATTTCAGTCCACAGTGATCCGTTTTGAGTTCAAATCTTCTACCCATCAAGTAATGTCTCCATATCTTGACGGCATGTATTATGGACGCAAGCTCTAGATCATGAGTGGCATAGTTCTTCTCATGCTCCTTCAGCTTTCTTGACTCATAACATATCACGTGGTTGTCCTGCATAAGGACTCCTCCAAGCCCTTGTCTGCATGCATCGGTACACACCACAAAATCTTTCTCTAGATCTGCAACCTTCAATACTGGTGCACTGGTGAGAAGATTTTTCAACTGCTAGAATATTTATTCACACCTCGATGTCCATTCGAACTTCATCCCCTTCTTTTGCAAAGAAGTGATGGCATGTGCAACTTTGGAAAATCCTTCAATGAATCTCCTGTAGTATACTACAAGTCCCATAAAAGATCTTACATCCGTCATATTCTTGGAGTAGGCCAATTCGTAATGGCTTCAATCTTTTCAGGGTCCACAGATATACCCTCTTTTGAGATAATGTGACCCAAATACAGAATTCTATCTCTGTAGAAGTCATACTTGCTCAGTTTTGCATATAGCTGATGCTCCCTGAGTAATTTCAATGTCAATCTCAAATGCTCTTCATGCTCCACCTCATTCTTAGAATAAACAAGAATGTCATCAAGGAAAACAAGAACAAACTTGTCCAAATATCTACTGAAGACACTATTCATAAGGCACATAAATGTAGCTGGTGCATTCGTGAGGCCAAATGGCACCACTACAAACTCATAATGTCCATACCTCATTCTGAAGGTTGTCTTATGAATGTCTTCATCCTTGATTCTCGCCTGATGGTAACCAGACCTCAAGTCAATCTTGGAAAATACCTTTGCTCCTCTCATTTGATGAAAGAGGTCATCAATCCTAGGCAAAGGATATTTATTCTTCACCGTAACCTTGTTCAATTGCCTATAATCGATACATAACCTGAGTGAACCATCTTTCTTCTTTACAAACAGAACTGGTGCTCCCCAAGGAGACACACTCAGCTGAATATACTTCTTTTCCAACAACTCTTGCAGTTGCATCTTCAATTCTAGCATTTCCGATGTACTCATCCTGTAGGGTGCCTTGGACACTGGTGCTTCTCCTGGCACAAGTTCAATGGTGAAATCAATGTCCCGCTTTGGAGGAAGCCCTGGAATCTCATCAGGAAACACATCCTTGAATTCTTGTAACACCTGACTCCAACCTTGGAGTTTCATCTCCTGATGTCTCCAAAATATGAGCTGCATACAACTGGAAACCCTTCCTACAAAACTTCTTTAGTTGAGTCGCTGAAACCTATCTTACTGAAATTACCTTCGGAATACCTTTCACAACTACCGGGTTTCCTTCTTCATTCATGCATTCAAAAGTCTTGTTATAACAGTCAAGCTTTACTCTGTGAGCTTCTAACCAATCCATTCCAATGAGAACATCATAGGAACCAAGTGGTAGAACATTCAGATCTACACAAGTGACCAATCCATTCATGACCAATGGACATTTCTCTACCACTTCACTGACCTTTCTCTTAGTTTCAGTGGCTAGCTGAACTAACCAAGACTTCCTATGCTTTACTTTCTTAAAAGCACAAATATCCACTACTCTAGGAGTAATGTAACTGTGTGTGGAACCAGGGTCAATTAAAATAGAAACAGATTGCTCAACAATCTTACCGGCTACTTCAACCATAGTTGACTGGTGATCTATCTAGCGGTCCTCCAGTGCTGCATAAATCCTAGGGAGTGCCCTTGCTACTAGACCCACTGTTTCTGCTTCTTGAATGTTATAAGTTGGCCTTGCACTCTCATTCTTGAGTGGACAATTTCTACGCAAGTGAGGTCCTTCACATTTCCAACATTTGAGTGGACCTTTATTCGGATGTGGCTCTTTAGGATTTTCTCTTGTCATTCCAACTGGTTTACTCGCAGCTTGAGATGGATGCTTCTGCTGATTCCTAAAGTTAGAAGGTTTGAAACCTTTCTTTCTTTGGTCAAACTTTTCATTCTTCTTGTCCTTCCATGCCTTATGGTAATCAAGTTTTCCTTTACTTCTCTCATAGCAGTACTTAGCTTTTCTTATTGCTTCCTCGAGATTTCTCGGCTCATAGAACTCAATTCTATCTTTGTAAGCTTGAGTAAATCCACTTAGGAACCATTGGATCTTCCCTGTCACATCCCCATGCCTCCGACCAGTGAAGAGGACGCGACTACCAGCTTCAAAAACCCGGGCTAACCGCCCATGAACATGTACAGGCTTAAAAATTACATAAAACAGAATGCTAAAAGAGAATGCATTGCCGTGTAATATGCACAAATGCAACTGTTTACCATACACAGCTATAATTATTCATCTTGCACAGCGGAACCAACATGCATTCACACAATTATTCTTTTTAACATGTTCATTTCATTTTAATTAACAGTAAATATAGAATTGCAAAGGTAAAATACACGAGATCACTTATCTTATGATGAACTCGATCCGCAACCAGCTACATCGCAGCAATGTTCCTCCCAACCATAGGCCAGCGTGCTCCTTAATCTCTCAGCAACGCTGCCACCCCCGAGCTGGGCATGATTCTCCAAGGAATAAGGGAACTAGCAGGCTTACACATAGACAAGGATGTACAAAACACATAGCCAAGCCAACAGAGTTGGGTTTATCAGGCCATTAAGGAGTTGGAGAAGGCAGATTGCTAAGCTGGTGAGCTCATTACAGATCCAAGGACACCTACACCAGAACTAGCCTGACCTCTAAGACACCCATCCACACCCAACAAAAGGAATCAGTCCCTTTGCTGCTACACAGTCCCTCAGGCCCTGCATTCCCTTCCAGTGCTATTTAGGGGTGATGGAGAAGAAGGTCAGCCCTCTAGCTCTGTCTGTGTGGTTCCAGCCACCAGGTTTATCAAGCAAAACTCAGCCCACATCCTTGCTCCCAATACAGTCTGAAGACCAACCATTGCACACAAGCAACTAAGTCAACTATCACAGCCTAAACAGGAAAACGACTTCTGAGTCATTATTGGCCCTATCGTGGCCAAAATGACTCAGGCGAATTTACAGCAGGGCCCAACGCAATAGCAACCCAAGTACAACAGGGGAAAATCAGCAGTCCATCAAGACAATGAAGCCACGAGGAGACTTACACAGACCATGCGGTAAAAGAAATTAGCAGAATTCCGACCTGGGCATGAGTAACAATCAACGCCAAACCCATAGTTCAGCTTGTGAGGTAAAGATACAGCTGCACCGTCCACCAATCCGCAGAAGAAAATCACGTGGGTAAAACCCAGAAATTCCTGTGCATGAGAGAAACAATCAGACCCCGTGAGGAATGAAAAGCTCTTCCTGGGCTCGTGGGTGAACAACAACAGCTGAGAGGACGCGAAATTGGATGTGCGTGAGTAACAGCAACAATTCCCTGCGTGAAGGTGAGCAGCAATGGCCAAGACGCGAATTGCAATGCCTGAGCATTTTGCAACTCGTGGTGAGAGTGGAATTGCATGCGTGAGTGAAGTCAACAGGGGTGGAGTGTGCGTGTGGGTGAGGACTGACAGTCCTGCCACCCCACTCCCCAAAACCATTAACTTCCTCAACCACCAGTAGTCTTTCTTAATGAAAGTGGTTGGAATAAGACAAGGGAAGAAGACACATGGGTATTTTCACCCCATTGGCCAAAACTGGACAAATCCCCCCCCACATCCTTATCCTTGGTAAAATCATGCCCCATTCGATTTAGTTATCGCGACCGTAGCTGGTTGTGTTCATTTTAATTATTTATAGATGCATATTTACATGATGACCATCATAATATATGCCGCATGCCCCGATATTCCATCGGTGACAAATTTAAATCCGAACATAGCATAGCTGATCAATAGTGGGGCCTTGGCCTTTAGCTCCACACCATGATCATTTACAATATATACATCTTATACATCTAATGCAACGGGGTCAAAACCGGGACATTACATTCACTCTTTCATCTTTGATGTACCAGACATACCTCAATAATTCCAAGAATTTGTTTGCATATTCATCCATGGTTTGTTGTCCCAATATCAGCTCATGGAACTCCTTGATCTTGTCATCATAATACCTGTCAGAAAGGTATTTCCGCCTGAAATACTTCTTGAATTGTTTCCACTTCAGTTTTCCTTCACTGATCTTATTTACCTGCTTGAAGTGTTCCCACCAAATGGATTCCCTTCCACTCATATTGAATATGGCAACTCATGCCTTCATGTTTCCTGAATAATCCTGCACCGAAAAGTACTTCTTTATCCCAAGAAGCCAAGCCTCAGCTTCTTGTCCCATCTTTATCTCACCATCAAATATAGGAGGTTTAGCTTTCCTAAACTCATCTCGAGAGCGATCCCTAAGGTGCCTTCTTCTTTTCCTTTTATGAGGAGATAAACTTCTATCTCCACTGGATTCTTCGGAGTCAGACGATCCACTGGAAATCCTTCTCCTTCTCCTAGTGCTGCTCTTACTGCCTTCTGGTCTTGATGTACCCCGTCCAGAATCTATCTTTTTCTGCAAGTCTGTCAAACTTTCCAATATGGCAGCATTCAACTGATGCTGCTCTTCCTGGGCTTTAATTAAGCTTCTCATGGTGGCTACAACATCTAACGGTGTCTCTTGGAATCTTCTTCCATTAGACTCAATGTCATCATTCCTATTACAGACATTTTCTCCCATGGCATCTTCTGCTCGCTCGTAAGAATCCCGAGCATCATACCCATCATGGGTTCTCATGACTGAACCACCTCTGGCTTTACCACACTATTCTTTCTGGAGTACTGCTCTTGGAAGTTATCTATAGTTTTGCAATGTGCTAGTAGCAAACTGTTAGATGCATAGTATTAATATAAATCAAACTACATACCTTTTTCTTTGGGAAAAAAAATTTACAAAACAACAATTATGTTGAAACACAGAATTTTCTTCCTCAAAGAATGTTTGTTTTAGGGGAATGACGGGGGTCAAGGGGGCTTGCCCCCTTGTGGCTTCGTTTTTTTTGGTTTTTTTTTGTAAATCATTGGTTTTTGCGCAATCTGGCGCATAATATCGCTGCCACTTTCTCCTTTTCAACCCTGAAAATATACTGAAAAATAGCTGAAAATCCCACTGAAAAAACAGTCAAAATCTGCGGGGAAATCCCACGGAAAACTCAAAATTTCCTTGTACAGGATCGGGTCTCATCCCAACTATCAATCTGACGTTTCGGCAGTCAGCACAACTAACTTCTCTGTTGTTCATTGGTGATCGGATCCACTAAGCACTACCGCGTCGGCGATCGAATATTCTAACCTTCGGAAGGATAGTCCATTAGACAGCTGCAACGGTGGACATTCAATTCACTAACTTCATCCGATGTAGCTCATCGGCAACTGAATTAACTAGGTGTCGGCAATGTTTTCAACTAACCATTGCCGATGGTCGACGATTCCAGGACTTAGAGAAATTTTCAAAATTTTCCCTTTTTGTCTTCCTCTTCATTGCTTGATCGACTCAATTTTCTTCTTTTCGTCAGTGAAATAGTTCCATCAGCAGCCGCAACAGCAGCCCACCATCTTCGCTCTACTTCCGATCGGCGGCCCAATATGCCGAGGCATAACCTAATCGGTATTAGCAGTCTCTTCTCATCAAAAGGCTAGTGCTCTCGGCTTTCAAAACGGCGGCACAGGAAACACTATCTGTTTCCAATGGCTGATGTTTTCGGGCCTTAGAAAAAATTTTAGACTTTTGAAACTTTCTTTCTTTATGGCATCGGCGGTCGAAGGCCTTACCCGTCGGACGCGTAGTTATTTAGCCATCCGCAACGGCGGGCGCTCGATCAACTATGTTCTGCCGACGGACGTCGAACTCTTAGAAAATTTTCCACAATTTTCCTTCCAACTGTCCTTCATCGGGTATGCTTCCGTCTAGCTCTCCGCTACATCGGAAGTCCTTCCCGTGAAGTGTTCCGATGAACCGATAGTTCAAACACTTAGACAAATTTGTGGGATTTTTCTGTCATCAACTTCTGATCTCTACTAGGTAGAAAGAAATCCTACTTCTACCACTGCATCTTCGTGATCCATTCAGGCCAATGCTGCAACATGAGCTCTGATACCACACTGTAACATCCCCAACCCTCCGACTGGCGAAGAGGATGCTACCATGGCCTAAACCATCCGGGCAACCAGCCCCATGAGCATGAACATGCATACATATAATACTGAAGGAATGAAACTTAAAGACATAAACATATTACAAGCATAATCTTTCATATACACAACGGAAGCAAAACATATCGATCAACACTCATGCATATACAAATCAGTATTTAACATGTATAACACCATTCGTCAATGGTTATTATAATTGTAGATACAAGTTAGGCAAGAATACTTATCCTATAAAGAGCTTGTTCCGCAACCAGCTACGTCACTGCAACGTTCCACCCAACCATTGGCCCGTGTGCTCTTAAACCTCTTAGCAACGCTGCCACCCCCGAGCCGGGCAAGACTCCCCAAGGAATAAGGAACTAATAGGCTTACACATACCCAAGGTAACAACACCACAAGGGTACACAGTTCAGCCAAGCCAACATGGTTGGGTTTATCAGGCAAACAGCAGATCAGCCAAGCCAATAGAGTTGGGTTTATCAGGCCATCCAGGAGCTGGGAAAGGCTAATGCTAAGCTAGTGAGCTCACTGAAGAGCTGCAGACACCAACACCAAAACCAACCTAGATTCTAGAACACCCACATGCAATCCCAACACAAGGAATTTAGTCCCTTCTCTGCAACGCAGTCCCTCAGACCCCGATCTTCCCTCCAGTGCTCTTTAGGGGTTGTGGAGAAGAAATCCAGCTCAGTAGCTCTGTCCGTGTGGTTCTCATCCCACCAGGTTTATCAAGCACCTCAAGCCCTCATTCACCAACCCAAAATAGTCTGGGGACAAATCCACTGCATGCAAGCAGCCAAACAGCTATTCAAGCATTTACAGGGAAAGACACAGTCAAGCCATCATGGCAAATAGCAGTTAACACCCTCACATGAACCCCCAGCAAACCAATCTTCAATACCATCACTGTGAGACTTACACAGACCAGAAAATGGTTAAAAAGACACGGCCAACATTCACAGCTCAGCGTGGATTCACAGGAAAAATCACCCCGATATTCTACCAATGTCGCATTGTAGGTAACTCAGTCAACAATGCGTGGGGAAAACCACACCCATCAATCAGTGGAAAAACAATCCCAATAATTTCCGCTCACGATCCTCTATGATGGATGAAAAACAATACATAGTCCAATGCATGGAGGCAGAAGTTGGTTCTCTGTGTGGATGGAAAGAACAGAACTACAGACCGGCAATTAGTGCTAGAGAGGGGAGGCCAACCCCAACACAATGGATGGTAAAACATTTTATCCCCGTCCTGCATGAGGAAGACGAACAGCCATCATCCGAGGGAGTGGGTAGAACAGTCCCTATGGCATGGAGAGGAGAGCAAGTGTGGGCGTGGTAGTGGTATTCCTACCAGCCAATCGTTGCTTCAACTAACAAAAAGGAAATAACCAAGGGTGGTGGTGACACATAGTTTTCCCCCGTGACTCAATGTTCCACATCCCCCTTTCCTTATCCTTTGGAATCATGCCCCTTCTCAATTTAGTTGCTGCGAACATAGCTAGTTGGGTTATTTAATTAAAATGTGTGTTTACATGATGCCACAATTAAATATATGCCACATGTCCCGATATACCATTGGCAACCATTCCTAATCAGAAAACACAACATAACCAAATCTATGGTGGGGCCTTGGCATTTAGCTCCGCACCAAGATTATTTACAACATATGTACCCTACGTACTTTAATGCAAGCGGGGTTAGAACTGTGGTATTACAATTTGAATCAAGTTCACTTCCTTGAGAGAGGTGAAACAATCTCCA
The DNA here is from genome assembly GCA_001517045.1 of Pseudotsuga menziesii. Taxonomy (NCBI): domain Eukaryota; kingdom Viridiplantae; phylum Streptophyta; class Pinopsida; order Pinales; family Pinaceae; genus Pseudotsuga; species Pseudotsuga menziesii. Next base: position 194,200 of record LPNX010756245.1, on the reverse strand, counting down.
GTGAGATGCTACATTATGGTAAGGACTAATCAACAACCCTGCTCATAGAAGAACCAATTGGATCATATCACTCTTTCTCCAGAAAGAAGAGACAAAGGAAACATTATTTCTCATTTCTATCATCGGATTGGAAGAAGATGGAGAGGTTCACATGCACAATCCCAAGATACTAGTGCACACAAGGACCATCATACTACCTCACTGCACCACAAAGATGCAGGTTGTAGAAATATTTTCACAATTTTTTTATTCAAGAAAAAAATTCGTCTTGATATGAAATCTTGATCCTAATTTTTGTACTTATTTTGAGGGGGAAGTTTCCCATGAGGTTTTTCCCATTTCCTCAGTTTTTAGTAGTTATTATTTTGCATTTAGATTGTAAGGGTGACCTTTGGTCTTAGTTTCCAGGGCCCGGGTTGTCCAAAGTCAGGATTTAAGGGGGGTGTTGGGATTATTATTAATCTTCCCTTTGACCACATAGTCTAATTTTCTATTTACCTAGCTTAGGAGGTCTTCATCACTCCACTAGTGCATGGGGGACACACCTAGGGTACATATGTCACTTACTACACCAGATTGCATGCGGTTAGGAGCCCTAGGGACCAAACCCTATAATTTAGGAACCCACTTTAAGTGCCACCAGTAGTTTCCTCTAGTTGACCTTGGTAGGTAATCAGTCATGTTCAGTTATGCTCTAGTTACTATTAGTTAGATCACAATCAGTTAGCCTAGCACCGGTTTGTGTGATTGAAGGGAGTGTGGGCGCCTGTGTTCACCTACCCTCGTTAGTTAACTGATTATAGACTAAGTTAGTTATCCATAGTTGCATTAGTGAGATCCATTGGTTATTTTCCCACACTTAGTTACCTCCAGAGTCAGTCTTAGTTGGTAGATTCGAATCCTATCTTAGGAACTTGGCTTCTCCTATATGTACAACCAGTGTATTCCATATTATTTATTGATTCATGAATTAATCATATTATCCCAATTTTGTCTCTATGTGTGTACAATTTTTCCATAAGTAATTGATCATCATATGCTAAATTCTTCTCTCTCTTCTGCATCCTTCTCTTCTCATTTGAATTCATGTAGGTTGATGATCCTATGCTTTTTTTAATTTAACATATTTAACTATTGTAAATTATCAAGACCATGAGATGGAGCATCTTGTGCCAAGGTAAAGATCTCGTTGCACTAGAGTACAGTAATTCCTTTCATATGTTATGTATAAAAGATGGTTAATGATAATTTACTTGTTCTGGAGCTAGTGCTTTCCCACTATCATCCACCACATTATAACATAATTACACATGTGAAATATAATTAAATAATGAGAAGTATGTTAGACTGATATAACATAATCAGTACATACACATTTTTATATGTTTTATATATCTTATTCAAATAGCGATCCACTAATAACTCTTCCCTAAAAGATATTGTTTTTATTTCCAACAAAAATACTCTATTCCCTTCACCACACTCGAATATGCAATTGGGTTTCTTATTTGTTGTAACAAGTTGTGTGTTGTTTATAAACCCTGCAATATTTCCTATATGCTTTAGGCCTTCCATCAATATACATAGTCTCCCCCTTATTTTGATTTTGGTTTCTTAGTTGTATATCATTTGCAGTGAGTGTGTATGCCTGCATACTTGGAATTTATGGACCAACCATATCCAATTTATGTAATCATAACATTGTACAACATACTCCATCAATTTAGTTTCTTCATTGTATTTTAACTTTATCCATTCATGGAAAATATCCCCAAACCATGTAGAGAGTATGGAGCAATGTGATACATCCTCCTATTGACACAAAAGTTAGTGTCCAATGGAGGTAGTTCATTGGGTAACCATTGTTTCATTATATGTGTATGACTTAAGGGAACTCGATGTCATGTTTTCTCTCATAATCATAAGAACATGTTCCTCCTTCAACAACAAAAATTTCCATGTGTCTACAGATTTTCCTTTTGACCTTTTCACCTCTAGTCCTTCTTCTCCTATTAGAGCTATTTATTTCTCACTTCGCTCTACTTGAACTGAGGTTCACTCACTCGAGGAAGATATATTGGACAAATATTTGTTTGGTTGTACCTACACTCTATTAAATGAGAGATATATTTAGTTAAGATCCTAAAAATTGATAAATATGAAAGGTTTTTTATTCTATGATATCTTTGAATCGATTTAAAGAAACTGGAGTTGATGCTACATTTGGACCACACCCTATAGCATCACATACATGAGATTTTTTAATGGTACAAAAAAATTTTACAAGAAGTTCATCATATGATTCAATGTTATATGCAAACATGTCGCACCTATATGTTTAAACATGTGCATTCTAATGGTGCACACTGATGCAACAAAATCTTGATAGATAAAGTTATGATTACATCGAAACTTGTTGCAATGGTAGTTTAGATTGTAGATTGACCATGGCATACTATATTTTATCAACACCAAAGAAAATCTAAGTTACAAACACATATATTATATCACCTACAACAAATTATAAGAATGACAAAGCACAACTCATGATAGAGCTCTAAAAACTAGTGCCCCCTCAACCCAAGTGTCATGAGCACTCATCCTCCTAAATCATGCCAATTGGTCCCAACACTCACAGAGTCGTTTTCCCTCCCTTCTAATGCCCAATTATCTTGCAAAGTTATATGTAAGAAATCCCACATAAGATAACCACCTCGTAATGTAGCATGCTACTTTATCTCCAATTCTAGTGTCAAACAATCATCCATAGAAAGATTTCCTAATGTTATGAATGAAAAGGTCGAAGATACAACTACGGGTCTAGGGTTTCACAATGCATCCCATGTCACATGAAAGCAACCAAAACATAGTGTAAATACTTTTGGAGCAACTCAACAAAACTTGTTTTCTGAAATTTGAATATGTTGTAGCCTTAGAAGCAATAATTGTCCTTTCAAAAGGAACAAACACCCATACATCATTCTCCTATGTCAATGCCCCATCTATATTTGTGAGAGTTGGTTGAAAGAGAGAAATTTATCGGGATCTATGTTTTCAATGGGTGTTTTTGGGTTGTTTTGGTAGGAAAATCTAGTTCCAATGGCATATTGTGACTATTAGAGTGGATGTTATGTGTTGTGTGAGCTAGGGGAGGTCCTTTGAGATATTAGTGAAAGGAATTGGAAAAATAAGCAACTAGATGATTCGATGGTCCTCGTATTCTTAAGATTCACAACATTTTTCAGATCATTGGTCCTTGCTCTTTGTTTAAATATCATGTAGGTTCATTTGTTCGTAGACAGCAAGAAGGTAGAGTGAGGGATGCCCTGAATCTAAGATTCATGTGGTGATGTGCATTTTATGTTGCTTCATGGATTTTACCTTTTTAGAGTGTTTCTCTACATAAATATCATGTTGTTCAACGTTCCTATAATATTCTTTCCCTTTATCAAATAACTCATTTTGGTGCTAGAAAAAATGTATAGTTTTCACCCCACAATGTTGTAATCAAAGATCCCAATGGTCATAAGCATGTAAAAGCCTCAAGGGGTGTTTGTGATTTTTCTAGGTTATACAAATTTTACAGCTTTAGGACATTTTCACATTTTTATGTTTTTGTTGTTCACAATAATGATTTGATTAGAATATAGCATGAGTAGTTTTGACATTTTAATATTTCCCCACTTCAACAATGAGGTAAGCATGATAAGGTGCAAGGCCTTCTGCTTGTTTCTTGCTAGGATGGTGTTGAATTTGGGTGTGTTCTTGGAATACACCATTAGGGTATTTTGACAAAGGTGTCTCGTCTTGTTTCACAACAACACATTCACAATGTTTTCATTGTGATTTATGTGATCCTTTACCCACCACTTCATTTTCTAGCTCCAAGCATTTTGGAAGAAGAAACTATCACAAATAGAAGCTAAATGTTTCCCCTATGACAAAATATATTGTAGGAAACAAAATCAAGCCACTAACTAATACAAAAATGGCGTACGAAAATGGTTTATGTCTAGTTCAACGATACAAACATTACTACGTCTTTCATATCTTGTGATATAAGTTCTATATCCTTGTGAAAAAATGAATTTATCACAAAAGTGTATAGGCCAATAATTTCCAAGTTCCATGATTTTGGAATACATATGCAATAATTGAAAATAAAAGTAAAATACAATAGTAGACAACAATGTGCATATTTAAGCATATGACAACAAACATGTTGAGTACCCAACGCATAAACAATTTGTAGAATCTAGACCAAAACTATGATTGATACTTAAAAACTATAAGCAACTTGAATCATATATAATGGGAATAATATCCAACATAATAATTATTAGCAATGCCTAACAGTGTGCTCAAATTGAATTGACTAGAAGGTACCTAACTACTAGATTCATATTGATCTATGTTCTACTTGAGGTTACTATGAAACCATAGATCCGTGACAATAAATAGCTCATCCTCTGGTCATAAGGGTTCATATGGAAAGTGAAAGCAACAAAGGTGGAGTAAAAATGTAGACTTGGAGTAGGATCTTTCCCCTTTGAGATGTGTGCATAGTAATTACACAACCCAAGCTTGTAATATTGTAGTCTCATTCAATTCTAAAGTATAAGAACCACCTACAACTAATGCATGCCCCAATTCAACCAAAAAATTAAAATGAAGGGACTCCACAATTTTTATGAGTGATTGATTTATAAATTTGCAAATAATTTCAGTAATGAGAGTAGGAATTACCAAAGACATTGTGTCATTGCTTTTTTTTCTAGGTCGATCTATTATGCTTTGTCGATCTCCTTGGTTCCTTGATTTTCTTCAGGGTGATCTCAAAATGTTGTAGGTTTGTAACAAAATGCCTCACAATGGTCTAGAAATGCCTCAAGGTAGTTTGGAAATGCCTCACATTGGAATCAAAAAATGGCATCCTCAAAATGGCTCGTGATGGACTCGTGAAATGGATCAAGCTGTAATAGCCATGATCAGATATCAGATAAAAATATTAACTCTACTATTGATATGATTAAAATGTGACATAAAATATTACATTGAAATCAATCACTTTCTTTATGAAAGGCAAAACACCGACAGTACTAACAAAACTAAGAATGACAGAGGGTTAAGGGAAGAAACCAAAGGACAATTTGGACAGAGATATTGTATATCCCTAAGCACCTAGATGTTGGGCCCTTTCAGGTTTTGAGCATTAGTTATGCTGAAGTCTACTCCAATGCTTCTAGGTGTCTGAACCGGTGCAAACTTCGATCGAACAATAAATTCCAATAAACAAAGGATTATGGAAGGGTTAGATGAATTTTCATTCATGTATTATGCATAAAATAACATTTTAACAGGTTTGGAAAAGATATGAAATAGTTTTAGGGAGTTTGGGGTTGTTTGGGAAAAAACTAGGATTTTTGCCTTGGGAAATCCTGTGCAAAGGAGGTCACTCAAACAGTGTACGACCCCAAAAAATTATTGATATGTGACTCATTTTTTTGTTTTTGGTTGAATTAAAAAACTATATCAACATACAAAATTCTAATTGGGTTTACAAATCATCCATAGCACTAAAAACTATAAAACTAGTTAAAATAGACTAGTCAATGAGCAAGGATAATAAAAATATAATAAATTTCGAATATTCCTTTTATCATACCTGCAACTAATGATCCATATATGTTTATATGACATATATTATGCATCATATAACTCATATATACTTTTCATGGTCTTTACATCATATTTAATTCCTAAAACTTACAAAAAGACCCCTTTAATGGGCATAGGAAGACTTATCTCATAAAAGTTCAGCATGGTGGCTTCTTGGACAGAAATATTACTGTAAAATAGATTTAAGAACATGGATATGGATTTGAGAATCTCATAATCATATTTTATGATTTTATCTCCCTCAATGTTATCCAAATTTGAGAATTGGAGGCCTGGAACTAGCACCTGACACCGATATGAGAGAGTAAGTGAAGCTTCCTTCACTAGAGATAGAATTATATGATTGAATTATTCTTATCATATATTGATATGGATCTTATATGGATGATCTGTGGATCTCTATAATTTGCACTAAATAATGGAAGAGGAGAGAAGAGAAAGGAATGGATACTTGGGGCGCATCACCCAAGGGGACTAAGGCTCATCACTCAGACTTGAATCTTAGCTTTCCTCAACACCAAAACATTAATAATCCAAACTTATATATGGATTTGGAAGCATCCTTAAATAAACCTTTAGTGACTTGTTGATCAATTCATCCACCTGTTGGGAAATTTACCCACTTGCAAACCCTAACCATAAGCCAAGAGCGTGCCCCTCTTGAGGAATTTAGTAAGTTTAGTCATAGGATTATGTTTCCCTACTTGCATCACTCAACCCAAAGTGGAAAGTCGCCCTCCTTGAGAAAAAATTTCCTTCTTTATTATTTGTGATGTTTTCTTACTTGCATCCTTTCACTATAATGGAAAATTCACCCTCCCTTGACCAAAGTTTCCTACTTTTTCACTGATTGCTTTTATTGCACTTTCTACTTTTGAAACTGCTTGTTTTTTTTTGCTTTTCATAGTTTCCATATTTTTCTGACAGATTTATTTTGCCATTTTTTTGGACAATTTCTATTTTTCATCCTAAACAAGTTGGCTTACCTAATGCGCCCTTCTGACATGGAAACTCATCCCCACATGTCATTATTTTGCATATTAATTAAATAATTAAACAAAAATAATCATAATTAGAAATTACCCTAGTGCATGAATCCATAGTTTTAAATAACCAAAAATTCCCTATGCATAGTTTAATTAATTTAATTTTTAACCCCTAGGCACTTGACAAGTTCAACACTTTCAATGTCCTTCCAGGAAGCGACATTACAGTCCTCCCTTCCCAAGTTTGCTTGTCCTCAAGCAGAAGAAATCCAAGGTGTTGCAAAACTTGTTCACCCAAAGAATTCTTCCCCCATGTAGGAGAACTGGAACATGATACCACATAGATGAACTCATGTGAAGGAAGGTTGACTTGCTCCATCAAGCCAACATGTAAATAGTTTCTCCAAAGGAATGGAAATTCAGGGTCCCATTGCTTACATTACATCCCCTTTAGTGAGAATACCATCCAACACAACTCCTCAGAAAAAATTACACCTAGATTCCATTTCCTCAACTACAAGTATCCATGTAGTAGTATCAAGTGTGGAAACTTGACATCCCAAGGAATGCCAGTATCCCACTGTCTAGTGTGCATCCTCCTAAGCATCATCAACATCATGCAGAAACCACCATCATGAAAGGTACTATGAAGGATAGCAATAACATCATGAAGAATGATTTAATGATGCAAGTGACAAGGGTTAAAATACCAAGTACAACCCCAATAAATAGAGGAATAATACAACAAACAATTATTCCCAATCTACTCATAATGAAATGATGCATCAAAATCATCTTTGAGAATTCAAACAAGAAATACAAACATGTGCCTCCTCATCCAACAAGGGAATGGAATGACACTCAAACCAAATTATCCATGTGAACATATCCAATGGATCAACTCTCTACCATTGGTCAAAGGGTGCAAGAATCCATCCAAATGTGTGTATTTCCTCCATAGGGGCCACCTTGTGCAATATATATGTCTCAACAACTTCTCTTGGCAGTTTGCTTGCATAGCTTCCTTTGAGTGATCATGAGCTGAAATTTTTCTGTAAGAAGACTCCATGTGTGACATGTAATATTCGACCCAATCCATATGTGTATGAATGGAATCAAATGGAAGCAATATGTGCCTATAATTATTCATCCATGATTCTTTCTCACCTAGAGAAATATTATGATCTCCCAAACATGGAACTAGTGTACAACTCCAATGTCTCAATTTTCTGCCACTAGTCCCACTCAATGGGTGCAAGTGAATAAAGGAGGCATAAAATAATGCAATTGGATGCCTATGTTGCTACTGGGATGGGAATGTTGCATTCATAAAGTCATCATGAACACCTATGGGAGCCTACTGCTCCTCATGTGGCACCAACAAGGAAAATTCCTTCTCCAATTTTCATCCCCACCTAATGTGGTTGAAATATAAGTGTGGGGTGAAGAACTGTGAACCAACTCTCTGCAATATTCATCCATCAAGATAATGGATTCACAACTTTCTCCATTGGTTGGCTTAGTGAAAGTTTTATTATATTCCTCCTTCAAAATTGTGCAACAGCCTTCTAAGGGCAATTCATAATCTCTATGGCAATGAACAAGTGCTTGGTTTCCATTTTTCTTGACCTCAAACTTCTTAGGCACAATAAAATAAAAATGAAACTCATGTGCATGTGTATTAGAGGTATCTAATTGATACAAAATAAGTACTTGTTGTTGTCCACATGTCTGAACAATGTCATTCACAACAAAAAATTTCTTGTGTAAATTAAAGAACCCTTTACCTCCCAAGGATTTCATTTCAATTATGTATCTATCCACCCAATCAATGGATGGATAAGGAATTTTGTTTGTTGATCCATATGGCATGTCCTTATCCATATTTCCCATAGCTAAGAACACTCCATCATTCCTCTCAATATCAATGAGTGCTTGGCCAATATTTTCTTCATCATAGCTTTTCATGAGCATCTACAAATCTGCTCCTTCCTCATGTTNGGGGGGGGGGGGGGGGGGGGGGGGGGGGGGGGGTGGTAAATTCAACTCCCTTTGAATTTGATCAATCTGCAACCTTGACTCTTTAATATCTTATTGGGTTCTCTTCAAGGAATTATATGTAGCCCCCCATTTACTATGGAGCCTTTCAAACTCTTTTGTTTCCTTCTTGAATGCAAAATGGTACATTTCAGCCACCATGAGGATATGATCTCTGTCAGATAATAAGTTCATATATATATCCTTCATCTTGGTCATGCCATCTTTAAGTGTTATGCACTCTTCCAGAAAGGTGTCTCCTTCTATCTCTCCTCCATAAGCTTTCCAACAGCATCTTGTCACCAAGGCATTGATGTCAACAAAGTTGTCCATGGATTCCATAAGCTTCTGTTTGTCCTCCTTTAGCGATCCACTTAAATTATGTGACTCAGAGTATCATCCACCAAGGTTTCTCTTTCCAATGGTTGACATACAAGACTATATTTCTTGTGCATGGATCCACAACACAAATCTCATTCTCAGTGTATCGGTCAGCTTTCGAACTTTTTGAAAAATCACTTCCATGATATGAAGTGGAGGGTATCTCTGAAGGTTAGAATGAAATGTGATGTTTTCAAAAATTAGAAATCACATCATGCCTTGGAATTTCATCTTCATCGTCTTCATGTAGGGACATTATGATGGCCTACTCTTCCACCAAAATATCAGGTTCACACCTAAGTGGTGTGGCCTTGTATTCCTTTTAATTATGTGGCTCAAGAGGTGATTGTAAATATGATTTATAAACTTCTTTTGGATCTGATCCAATATATGTCTCACCACCCTCACATGAACCATCATCCTTAGCAATAATCTGGAGATCACCCACAAAGAAGTTGGAAGTGCATTCATCTTCCCTTTCTTCTCCCATGCAGTGACTTGCACTCCACCTCAAGAATCTCTACCTCTAATTCATTTATATTATTCTTCGAGAAGCTTGAGACATCTCTATCTTGAATGGTGCTCATGTCATAACCTTTAGAATCTTTGTTTTAAGAAAACCCAAACAATCTCAGGACAAGCAGAAGGCTTTAATGAATATTTACCTTTGGCTCCTCTTTCTTCTTCTTTACTCACAGAGTTGGAACAACTTGGTTCCTCTATGGATGATTTTCCACACTTGAAAGAATTCTCATCAGCATTCTAAGGCCAAAATCCATACTTGAGATAGACATACTCCTTGAAAGTCATGACTGCACCAATATTCTTTCCCAAAGCTAGATACTCCTTGTAATAGTGAGGCATGTTTTCACATGATTTTATCATATTTGTCAAGTATTTCTTAAAAATGGGAGAATCATATATACTCTCTTCTATATCTTATGGCCAATATACTTCATCATCTTCATCTCTGGGTATGCCTCCATAAACATAGAGGATTTCTTCTTCTTCACACTGTTCATCATAGTCATCATCAGAGTTATAGAACATGGCTGCAATTTTATTCAAATTGAGAGGGTAATTTACACAAGGGTGGAGGAAAGTGATTTGATACACTGTAATATACCTGATATGATATCAGATCAGAATATTAACTCTACTGCTGATATTATTAAAATGTGACATAAAATATTACATTGAAATCAATCACTTTCTTTGTGCAAGGAAAAACATGAAAGTACTAGAAAAACTGAGAATGACAGAGGGATAAGGGAAGAAACCAAAGGACAGGTTTGGACAGAGATATTTCATATCCCTCAGCACCTATATATTGGTCCCTTTTATGTTTTTAGCATCACCTATGCTAAAGTCCACTCCCAGGCTTCTAGGTGTTCCAGTTGGTGCAAACTTAGATCGAACAATCATTTCCAATAAACAAAGGATTATGGAAGGATTAGATAAGTTTTAAGTCATATATTAGGAATAAAATAACATTTGAATAGGTTCTTCATAGATCTGAAACACTTTGACGTAGTTTGGGGTTGTTTGGGAAAAAACTAGGAATTTGGCCTTAGGAAAGCCTGTGCATAGGAGGTCACTCAAACATTGTACGAACCCAAATAATTCTTGATATGTGACTTATTTTAGGTTTTGGGGTGAATTAAAAACCTACAACCACTTACATAATTCTAATTGGGTTTACAAATCACTCATAGCACTAAAAAATGTAAAACTAGTTAAAATAGACTAGTTAATGAGCAAGGGTAAGAAAACTATAATAAATTTTGAATATTCATTTTATAAGACCTGAAATTAATGATACATAGAGGTTTATATGACATATTTTAAGAATAATTTAACTGATTTATACTTTTCATGGTATTTACATCATATTTAATTCCTAAAACTTACAAAAAGGCCCCTTAAATGAGCATAGGAAAATGTCTCTCATAAAAGTTTAGCATGGTGGCTTCTTGGACAGAAATATTACTGTAAAATAGATATAATAACATGGATATGGATTTTAGAAGCTCATAAAAATATTTGAGGAGATGATCTCCCTCAATAGTGTCAAAAAATGAGAATTGGAGGCCTGGAACTAGCACTCGGCACCGATCTGAGAGCGTAAGTGAAGCTTCCTTCACTAGAGCTTGAATCTTATGGCTGAATTGATATAATTAGAGATCGATATGGATATTAAATGGATGATCCTTGGCTCTTTGTAATTTTCACTGAATAATGGAAGATGAGAGAAGAGAAGGGAATGGAGACTTGGGGCGCATCACCCAAGGGGACTAAGGCTCATCACTCACACTTGAAGCTTAGCTTCACTCAACACTAAAACATTAACAAATCAAACTCAGAAATGGAGTTGGAAGCATCCTTAAATAAACCTTTAGTGACTTGTAGAGAAAGTAATCCACCTATTGGGCAAGTTACCAACTTGCAAACCCTAACCCTAAGCTAAGAGTTCGCCCCTCTTGAGGAATTTAGTAAGTTCATTTATATGATGATGTTTCCCTACTTGCATCACTCAACCCAAAGTGGAAATTCGTGCTCCTTGAGAAAAAGTTTCCTTATTTATGATTTGTGATGTTTCCTTGCTTGCATCCTTTCACCGGAATGGAGTCTGTCGCCCCCCTTGACCAAAGTTTCATGCTTTTGCACTGATTGCTTTTCCTACACTTTTTTCTTTTGAAACTGCCTGCTTTTTCTTACTTTTGATAGTTTCCATCTTTTTATGACAGATTGTTTTTGCCATTATTTTGTACAATTGTTGTTTTTCATCCTAGGGAAGTTGGCTTGCCTAATGTGCCCTCCAGACATGGAAACCCATTCCCACATGTCATTATTTTGCATATTAATTAAATAATTACACAAAAATAATCATAATTAGAAATTACCCTAGTGCATGCGTCCATAGTTTTAAATAACCAAAACTTTCCTAGGCATAATTTAATTAATTCAATTTTTTAACCCCTGGGCACTTGACAAGGTCAACACTTTCAATGTCCTTCAAGGAAGGCACATTACACAAGCTCACACTGCTCTCCTCAAAACTACTCACTGTGTTCTCAAAATGGCTTAGGTTCTCTGGAAATGGCTCAAAATGGCTCCTTGAAATGGCTCGAAATGGATCTACACCTAAATGGCTCATGGTGCTCTAGAAATGGTTCATGTGCACTTTGGAAATGGCTCAAAATGGCTCCTCTAAATGCCTCTATGCATATTAATAAATATCCCTCCTAACCTCAATGAAACCTAGTATAATCACCCCCTAACAAATTTGATACTTGAAACATTATGACACCTAACACATTATGGTTTTTGGTGTTGTATATCTTAAGATAGTATTGTCAACCATGGACATATTAAGAATGCATTATCCATGGACACCTACAAGTAACCATGGTTTATACAACACACCATATTCAACCTTATTTTTTCAGTGGTCACTATGTTAGGGTTTATGGTTGGTTAGTGTGATAACATCAACCATGAACAACTATATGCTATGATCAATCATAATTACTAGATTATGGGTTATAGGGCTAGCATGATCACAAATGGGAAATATATGGCCTTGAAATAATAACCAATAAACAAAATTTAACCCCTAACAACCATGACCCCAAATTCATTATACCTTTTAACCCTAGTTACTTGTTGACACTTCTAACTTTGGATACATTATGACCCCTAACGCATTAACATAATATAGCAATTATATGCAAACATGGTCAACCATCATTATTAGGTTAAGGGATACATAGTTATAGGATTATTAGTGTTATCCATTGATATAAAGCTACATTCACCCATTGACATTTATAGTTAACCATGGTTAAATATAATTCACAATAGTCAACCTTATTTTCTAATAATTAGTAGGATTAGGTTTAGTGGTCCACATACAATTATATGCAACCATGTTCAATCAGGTTCAACCAAGTCAAACATCATTATTGGTTTAGGAGTTATAATTTTAGTGTGATCACTAACACAATATGTCCCCTAACATACTAACCCCTTAACCACTATGACCCTGAATTCACTATACCAATGAACCCATGTGATCCTTGATACAATTACCCACTAAAAACTCTAGCCTATAATGCACTAACTCTTTAAAACACCTTGGCCTTAAGCTTTATAACCTCTAACATGTTATACTTTCCAACCCACCAATCCATGATACAATAATCTCCTAACCACTATGGAGTTGCACACATTGTACCACCTAACCCCTATTAAGAAACCCTTGACACAATCACCCCTTGATGCACTATAACTATGAAAATATCATCCTTGTACATGATTTGTTACCTAACAACTACGAACCTGCACATATTTCACTCGTAAGTTATAAAATGATACCTAACATAATCACCACCTAACACATTACAATCCCAAACATGATAAATAATTAATACATTATATCCCCTAAAAATTGGCCCTAGACACACTAGTGTCCCCTAACACACTAAATATAACTATGACATAGTGATATACCCTAACCCTTATGAAACCCAACATAATCACACGCCGACTTACACACTACAGGAACCCCAACATAATCACCACCTAAAACATTTTGAGCCCTAACCAATATGATCTTGAACACATGGTGCCCCATAATGCACTAACCCCTTAACACAAGTTGACCTCTAACCACTATGAATCTATAGTCACTACACCTCCTAACCCCTATGAACCCTAACACAATCACCCTCTAACATTTCTAACCTTGGAAACACTATAATGTCCCCTAAAACACTATCTCCATAAACCACCTTGATCCCTAACTATTATGTCCCAATGTAAAACATACCCCATTACCATTGACGCCTAGAATAATCACCCCCTAACACACTACAATTATTAACATAATCACCTCCTATCTCACTATAACCCCTAATGCACTTTGATTCCTTATAAAATCGCCCCTTAATGCCTATAATCCTTAATACTTGCCCTTATGTTCCTAAGGTATATTAGATGTATTATGTTTCTTTATTATAGGGTTAACTCTCTCTTTTTTAGTAAGGATGCATAGTAAAATATATTATATCATAGAGTCAAAATACAAATATAATCTACAAAAATTGTCATGGTTTCCTACAAAGGTGGAACCACGAACCCATCCAAGCAAAAATAGTCATTGTTATGTCCACTTCAAGGGAAAAAAGGCCCTCCAAACAAAGGGAAAACATGCCCAAAAATATATGAATAACATAGAGTACTAATATAGTGTCCAAACACCATAAGATCTATAGAGTAACAACCTATCTAGCATACAGAACCAAAAAAACATGAAAACACAATGATTATCTGGAAAAGAGGGAACTCTTCTAACTTATAGGGTTAACTCTCTTTAGTGTGCTCTTATTTGTGGGATTATGTATGGTCTTAAGTGTCTTGAGTGTAAGTCGAAGTGTCTTAGGTGATATAAGTATCTCAACCCCTCTAATTCCTTGTCCCTTTTATCCCCGAACTATCTAATACCATGACCCTATCCCTTTAACAATCTAATTTTTCCTTAGCTCCCATTTACAATTTAGAATTACTTCCTGCCATTTTTTCATTGATTCCTTTCTTTTTAAATTTATAATGAAGCTTATATGTGATGTTATTGCTAAATAAATTTCATTTGCAACAACATTAGATCCAAACTTAAAATTTTAAAAATTAAAACAAGAAATTGTGACCGTCAATAGAGATCATGTTTCGATAGAGTTGTGATAAAGATGCAACAATGTAATATTGGCAAAGAGTAATTCATTGGCATTTGGCCATGATAATATTGTGTACCTAAATACAACATTTATATATACATAAGTAAATTTGTATTTTTGAGATATTTTATTTTAAAGCTCACAATTAGTAATAATATAGTCCATTCACACCGGTACAATGTCACTTCTATTAAATAAGGCCTCAACTAAATAATTAGGATGATTATGACTAATTAGTTAAAGATTATTTAATTACCTCATATTGGGTAACTTGGGCCAGAATTTAGATTTGTATTCAATATTTGGTATAAAGAGGGTTCACTCAACCACTCATTTGTAATCACGCATTCTACTATGAATAAATTGAAAACATTGTAACTCTTTTTAGTATCATTTGATGGAAGTGTATTCCAATATATTGTAGAATTTCCATGTTTGTGCATGTGCCTCTCACCTTTTGTTACCGATCATTATTGTTTGTTTCTCTTTAGACTTGTAGTGATTCCATTTTGATTATTAGAAGAATGGTTGTTGTATTAGAGATCTAGTTCTTTTTTTTTAGTTTTTTATATTTCAAAATATAAATATTTATATGAAAACTAATAGAAAAAATAAGTGGCTTAAAATATAAAATCATTCAAAGTAGAGGTAGAATTACCTAGATATCAAAGTTTGAAAATGTATTATTCTAAGTGTATTTATGCAATAATCAAATGGCTACAAATCTAGGTTTCTTGACCACTTATAAGGAAAATGTATCAGGTTTGTATTACCTATAGGTAAATTCATGCTCTTATATTTTTATTAATGTATCATATGATTTGTTTGGATTTGTGATAAAGAAGAAATGAGCATTTAAAGTTGAGCCATTGCACATTTCTTCTTTTTAGGACAAAAAAATTATTTATTGTAGAGCTCATAAATTTTGATAGAATACCCATATTGAAGCAAATTTCCATTTGACTAGTATGAGTCGTCCATCACTTTATTTTCTTATGATGTTTTGTTGATACCAACTCTTCATATCACCTTGAGCCCAAATTGTATATATTAAGCAAACCTATTCTAGGGATACCACACTTGTGCTAGAGGAGAGTTGGCATAAAGAGAGTGAAGGTAAAGTTTTGGTGATATTGGGAAACCCCTTTTGGTTCCTTAAAATTTCCTCTTATGTTTTAGAGCTTTTATACCACTTGAAATGGAGGTTTGGGTAGTAACATTTTGGTGTTATATTTCCAAGGATAAAGTACATTTTCTAGAGATAATATAAGGTACATTAATTAATGAGAGTTTATATTTGAAGATCTTATTCTCATCTAGTGGCTCCACTATGTCGTTTGTTATCAATTTTTTTGTTATCCAAAAAATCCTATTATGGAAGTTTTTGTTTTCGATTTTTTTTTGTTTCTATAAATGTATGCTTTCCATAATTTCTTTTCTTTTCAAATATTTATCATTTTCAAACTTTTACATTTTTGTAAATGAGACTTTGGTGGGCTATGAATTTATAATAATACTTCTATAGCTTAATGGAAGAACTACAAAACATAAACTTGTATATACAAACAAGCATTTAGGGGAAGAACTATGTTCTCCTATTATTGCATATACGAATGATTTTAGGCTATGGAATACGATGATCAAGATGACAATCAGGATGATGATGATGATGATGGAAATGACAGCCATCTTAGGTTGATGATGATGAAAATTATGAAGATGATGATCTTGATGGTAACAACAATGATGAAGACGACAACGATGATGAAGATGTTGATGACGATGACGAATAGGATGGTGATGATTATGATAACGACTTTTATCATGACGTTGATGAGGAATAAGATGACAATGGAAATGAAAAAGATCATGATGATGATGAATAAGATGGTGATTATGATTATGTAGATGATGATGATGCCAATGATGATGAGGACGATGAGGACGATGATGATGATGATCATGATGATGATGACAATGATGAAGATGATGATGATTATGACAATGATGAAGAAAACCATGATGATGATGATTTCGATGATGATGGTGATGTTGATGATGATGGAAATGACGACCATGGTGATGGTGGTGTTGTTGATGATGATGATGACAATAACAATGATGATGATGATGGTGAAGACAACGATGACGATGATGATCATGATGAAGACAATGATGATGATGATGATCATGATGTCGATGATGATGAAAAAGAGAATGGTGAGGATTGTTATGGTGATGGTGATGATGACCATCAAGTTATGTTCCTAGTCTAACCATGTCAAATTTCAATGCGTACGAGAACAGTTTGAAGAAATTTCAATGTTATCCCCATTCACTGCTCACTATGCAGGGCTAATGGATGACATTGGTGATGGTTGTGTCGAAAGTTCCATAACATTTCAAGAGAGTTCCAATGAAGATTATATATATGGGAATCATGAATGATGGTAGTGAGATGTGCATGATGAACATTGATGGAAACAAGGATGATGATGGTATAAACCTAAATGAGATCCTCTTTGTTTTGAGAAAAATGTATTCTCTAATGAAAAGGTCCAACCATGTCATGGTGGAAGCTCTTATGGCCCCTCCCCACCCCCTCACATCACTCTCAATTCCCCAAAACCCAATTTTACATATTAAACAACATTTAACATACAACATAGGAAATGGAATAAAGTGGAAAAACACATAATTAACCCATATAAGTAAATTATTTAAAGAGGATAAACCATAGAAAATATATAATTACTACATACCTCGGATATTTGAAAATTTCAATATCGTTAACCATCTTCTTCATTCAACTCAACATCTGACATATCATATGGTTTAGAAACGATGATGAAAGGGTTAGCAATATCAACATCATCACCAATGTACTCATTTTTTATCATATCATCATTGTCGTCATCATCAAGAACATTGTCTCCCACATTTGGTTCAACTTCTTTAGGTTCTTCGCCTGACACATCTACTACATCCTTCTCCTCTACATCATCTTCTTCTCCATTATCAACTTCTTCATGTACATGATATGTTATAGGCCTTTCTCTTAGATCATGTATAACAACATATGACCAACCACTTTACCTTGAACCTCTGAGTAAAAGACCTATTCACATTGGATTGCAAGAACATAGGGGTATATTCCTTGCTCAACCATCCTTGTATTGACCATGGTAAATCCATTATTATGTTCAATAATAGTTCTCTCAAGATCCTTTTCTTATAGGAAAACTAATTTGAAGGATCCAAATTCAAACTCAAGTATGTCATCCAAATACCCATTATATATATTTTCATGTCCTTTTGAATGTCTATCACTCCTAGAGCAAACATTAGTGACCTGGAAGGCTGCAATTATCCCACAATCATAAGTTTATGACCATTACACCACATATCCTTGTGGTGTTTTGACTACTGTTAGATTTTTATTATTCAAGCTAGCATTATCTTAGGATCTTTAACTGAGAGAATAACATGCACAGCAATAAACACAAGAGACAAGAGACACAAAGAATTTTCCTCGGGGAAATCATAAAGGATAAAACCTTGCAACTTCCTCAAAGATAGAATCAGCACCAAAAGTAAAATGAGTGTCTCTCTCTCTAATCACAGCAGTAGTCTCTCTCTCTAATCCCAGCTTCTTCTCTCTCACTCATGCGCCCCAGTGAATGAGTGTGTGTGTATTATAAATAGAGATTCTCACTCTCTATTTATATTCTTTCATTCACTTAATTTCCACTCCAACATGTCGACCTCACTTAACAATTACTTACTAGATTCGACATCTCTAGGAGAGTCTAATAACCCTAGTGCCCCACAACTTGTGGGGACTTTGCCCCTTCGATAAACAAGGAGGGTTAACCTTAACACAATGGTGGGGACTATTGCTCTGACTTACAATAATTCACCTAGGGTCGACTTTTCTAGGATAGTCTAATAACCCTAGGGCCCCACAACTATGGGGACTTTAACCCTTGAACAATAGGATGGTTACCCATAATGACTTTACATGACTTGTTTACATTATTGAATCTCTCGATAGGAACATCGGGGCATGACATGACTTAAATACATTATAGACACTTCCTGGAATAATCATCGAGGTACAATACATAAGATATACAAGTGAATACATTCTGAAGTTACAAATACATCAACACTCCCTCTTAACTAGGAAGGTATTCTCTCAACACAATGTATCATCACAAGTCTTCTTCTCTGTATCATCTGGATCATCATTGAGTTCTCGTCATCTTCATCTTCAAGTCATCTTCATCTTCAATTCATCTTCATCTGGATCTGGATCATCACTAGATTTGGATCATCATCACTGGATCTAGATCATCACTCGATCTGGATCATCATCACTGGATCTGGATCATCACTCGATCTGGATCATCACTGCTGGATCATCATTGTTGGATCAACATCACCGGATCTGGATCATCACTCGATCTGGATCATCACTGAGTCATCATTATTGGTGCTATCTCATGATTCTTCTCGTCACAGGAATTTCTACAGATCCATCCCTTTTTCATGTTGGTTGTAGGCCTAGCCTCCATGTAGGTAATCTTCAGTGCTTATATCTAACCCTAAGTCAGAATGGCCCACCCAACAATTACATCTGACCATGAGAGGAACACATCCAACACCATGTCAGAAAGGCATGCCCAGCACTCACATCTAACCATATGGGAACACATCCCACAACCCTGTCAGAAAGGCCCAGCACTCACATCTAACCATGCAGGAACACATCCCACAACCCTATCAAAAAGGCTTAGCACTCACATCCGATCATGCGGGAACACATATCACAACCCTATCGAAAAGGCTTAGCACTTATATCTAGCCATGCAAGAACACATATTAAAACCATGCTAGAAGGGCTCTGCACTTACATCTAGCCATGCGGAAACACATCCTACAACCATGCTAGAAGGGCTCTGCACTTACATCTAGCCATGCGGGAACACATCCTACAACCATGTTAGAATGGATCTGCACTTACATATAGCCATGTGGGAACACATCCTGCAACCATGCTAGAAGGGCTCTCAACCCTAGGTTGAGGATTCCTAGTAACTGACCAGGTGCCTCCATTCTCCCAGAGAATGGCATCATCCCTTATATCTGATCAACTGGGAACACATCCCTCAATCACATCAAAATGGCCCTACACTTATATCTAATCATGTGGAAACACATCCCTCAATCACATCAGAATGGCCCTCAGCCCTAGACTGAGTATTCCTGGTAACTGAAAAGGTGCCTCCATTCAAAGAATGGCATTTAGCACTTATATCTAATCATGTAGGAACCAATCCTATAGTCACATCAGAATGGATTAGCACTCACATATGACATGTAAGGAACCAATCCTCTCACCATGACAGAATGGCTCAGCCCTTACATCTGACCATGGAAGGAACCAATCCTCTCACCATGTCAGAATGGATCATGGACTCGTCACTTCCCCTTGGAAGGAACCTTGATCTAGAGAACACCAAGCTTCTCCTTGAAGTACTCAAACTTCACTCTGGCTAATGGCTTCATCAACACATCATCTATCTGTTTGTCCATCGCAACATACTGGAGCTGCTCCTCTCTGCACCATATCCCTGATATAGTTATATTTGATCTCGATATGCTTTGACTTGTCATGGAACATCGGGTTCTCCGACAACTTCACACAACTCTGGTTGTCGCAATATATACAAGTAGCATCCAACTGGAGATCAAATAAATCAGACAGTAGCTTCCTCAACCATACTGCCTCACAACTAGCTAAACAAGATGCAACATACTTTGCTTCAGCTGTACTTAGTGCCACACAGGACTGCTTCCTACTAAGCCAAGAGATCACACCTAATCCCATACTAAAGCAACACCCTTAAGTGCTATTCCTATCGATGGAACTGCCTGCGCAATCTGAATCAACATAACCTTCCAGGTTAATCTTTTGATTCACCTCATACTTGAGCCCATTATCAAATGTACCCTTTAGGTACCTTAGAATATGCTTTGCAGCAATCAAGTGAACATGTCTTAGATCTGTCAGGAACTGGCTCAAGGTGTTCACAACAAATCAAATATCCGGTCTCATGTTCGTCAAGTACATCAAGGACCCAATCATCTGATGATACATTGTAGCATCAACCGACTCTAATGAAGCAATACTCAATAGCTTCTGGTTCGATGCCATAGGTGTGGTCATGCATTCCATCATCTTGGACCTCTTCAGGATCTATACTACATACTTCCCTTGTCCATACCTCCATGCCTAGAACATAGTGCATCATCCCCAAGTCCTTCATCTTGAACTCGGCAGCAAGTCTCCTTCTTGCAACTTTAATGAGTTCCTCTTTTCTTTCAGGAATAATTCATCGAGATATAACAGGACCATTACTGGTCTTCTGCCTTCAACCTTGAAGCAAAGGTTGGAATTCTCCTTACTCTCAGTAAAGCCTAGAGTCATCAATAAGCTATCCATCATGTTGTATCATGTCGAACCTCGGGATCTTCTGCAATCACTCCCTCTAAAGCGGAGCATCATACTCCCTCTGTCTTTCGTACTCTATGCACTGAAACATTATGTACCGGAGTGACAAGTAGCTTCCTCTAATACTAATATTCTATGTATCCATCTATGATCTTGTCATCCTCTATAATATTTCATCTTCAACCTTGTAGCAAAGGTTAAGATCTTCATCAAGCTCCTCATGTATGTGTTATCCCATGGGTTCCTTCTGAGCTCGTACAAGGCCTTCTTTCATTTGCACACATGATTCTTCCTGTCATGTGACTTCACTTCCAGTGGCTGCAAATGTCTCTTCATAGTCTATGCCTTCTTTTCGTGAGAAGCCTCATGCTACAAATCTTTCCTTGTATCCCACAATGTTTCCATCTACTGCATGATGGAACTACAAACTTCCCTTCATGTATTGATACTGCATCCTAGACATCATTCTTCTTGAACCGGTCTTCCCTTTATTCTTGGTTACTTATTCATGGCTGGAAGGTTCTACATCAATAATGTCACTGCATTCGTCATAGTATTCTTCATCTTGAACTGTCGTCACTTGTTCTTCGGAACAAGTCTCATCCTTCTTTGCTTGTAGGCGATTTTACGCGATCTTTCCTACAATTTAAATGCATTAGTTGTATGGTTAGAAACATTTCATAAGGTATATTCATAATGAAAAATTATTTTGCATCAATATATATGATTATGCAACTATTTTAGCCAATACAACATTCATCCATATCTCACGGAAGCTTTCTAGATGCCTTCCATCTCTACCAGGACAACATTGAGATTGTGCACTAATCCAATATGTCAGCAAAGAGGTTTCATTCTAGATAAGTAGAAATGGAGAGTTGTATAGCACCATGAGCTACTTACCTATTACATGCACATTAGTAGTATACTGTCATTAATGCAAACATTCTATCATGCATAATACATCAACTGAATATAAACAAATGCATAACAAAACAATATCATGAAATGAAAATTGAATACTTATCTTTATTTGTTTCATGGGTAGACTCCTTCTTGAGCCTTCAGCTTCATCATCTTCTTCATTCATAATAGCATCTTTTCTTATCCAAATTCTAATATGGATAAGAGGTTCTTCAAGAGTTGAGTTCTTCATATTCCTCATCGCTTGAGGGATCTTCTTTGGATGGTGAGAGCTTGATCTTCCCATATTCTTTTCTCTTATTATGAGTTGAGCTTCTTCTTGTGTGTGGTATTCCCAGAGTCTGCTGAAAGTAATCACTTCCTTCTGGCACAAATTCCTTGCATGAATGAATCCCATGATCCTGGAAGGCCATTCAAGGTGGCTATCACCACTTCTACATTCTCCACTTCTTCTTCTACTGCTACAAGTTGTTATTTGATTTGAGAGACCCTCGTAAAGTATGACTTTATGGTATCTGCATTCTAGATCTTCACATTCTTCAACTATTTTCTAAAATTCATATTCTGATTTATGTTCTTCCCTTCAAATAGCTTGGTCAAGGAATCAAACATCTCTTTCGGTGTATTTAGGGAAGACACTTGTGGTATAAGGTGATCCGTGATTGAATCAACAATGATCTTCTTAGCCTTGACCAAGTTCTTCTTGTGTAAGGCTTTTAGCCTCATCTCCCTATGGAACTGGAACCTCTCTACTCATGTAAGTGCCCAATTCATTTTCTTCAGAGAGATCATATACTTCCATGTTTGGAAGTTGTCAAATTCACCAAGCTTATCATCAAGCTTATGTGATAGATCACTTTGAAATGAGAACCTCAAATGAAAATAGCAAAATATTAGATCTTACCGATTTGAGGTGTCCGTCCTGGTTTTAGAGCTGGCTGATCTAGGCTTTGTCAAAGAAATCCTAATTTTCAAAACTTGGAGTCTTTTAGATCTAATTTTCTAGAAAGATAGACCTCTTCAATTTGAGCTATCCAATGTACTCATTTTCTGAAAACAGTGGAGGAAAGCTCTCGGAACAGGCAACCCTAGTTTACCAATTTCTCCTGCATAAATGATTGATAATGTTTCTGCGGTATCTCTAAAATTAATACCCCTATATATCTAAAACTTTGCACAAAGGTAGCCTCTCCTATCCCTATTCCAACACCATAGGTTTAATAAGAATTGGTTTCACCAATTGGGACTTATGATCATTTTCCCAAGGTGACCTGTTTCAAGACTGTTCAGAATAGCGAAGTTGTACGGACTTCCACGTGTCACTGTTTCATCTTAGAGGTATGAAACTTCTACCACATAAATTAAGTTCTGTGCCCTTTCTGTAACATCTTCATAAATTTCATTTGGACCTTCGTAGCCCTAGATATAGCAATTCTCCTCAGGTGTCTTGTTTAGGGATGAATCCTGGAAGAGGCTGGAACCCTAACTTGGAGGGATCATATCTTCTAGAATATAGAAAATCGAAGGCTAAACATTGGACAAAATGTAAATCAGGATTTTATCTTCGGCCTATGAAAGTTTCAGCTCTTGAGCCTTCTCCAATCCTGAGATATAGCGAATGTACCAATACGTATCATTTTTAGTATTTTAGGGTTTTTTCGGCTCGGGGTCAAACTAGGGTTTGACTTTCCCAAATTTTCACCCAACCAAAATATCGACCCAGGTCTCTAAAATTCGATTTTGATGAGCAGAGCAATCCTATTCCGGGCTCACTCAAAAATTCCTCTTCTATAAAAAGCTCTAATTTCCCACACCAAAAACTGAAAATGTCCGGAATCGAATTCTGCTTCGACAGAAAGATGTGCCCTTCAATGGAGAGTCATCCTAGCATACTTTTGCTGATGGATTGTGCAGAGAGACCCAAAAAGTAAGGAACCCTAGCTTCTACAGTTGCACAATGTCTTCTTCTCAGGTAAGCTCTGATACCGTGTTAGATTTTTATCATTCAAGCAAGCATTATCTTAGGATCTTTAACTAAGAGAATAACATGCACAGCAATAAACACAAGAGACAAGAGACAAAGAATTTTCCTTGGGGAAACCATAAAGGAGAAAACCCCGCAACTTCCTCAGAGATAGAATCAGCACCAAAATTAAAACCCAAAAACATAAATATGATCTCCCAACAGTAGTAGTCTCTCTCTCTCTGATCCCAACTTCTTCTCTCTCACTCATGCGCCCCGGTGAGTGAGTGTGTGTGTATTATAAATAGAGAGTCTCACTCTCTATTTATATTCTTTCATTCACTTAATGTCCTATCCAACATGTCGGCCTCACTTAACAATTACTTACTAGAGCCAACATCTCTAGGAGAGTCTAATAACCCTAGTGCCCCACAACTTGTGGGGACTTTTCCCCTGCGATCAACAAGGAGGGTTAACCTTAACACAATGGTGGGGACTATTTCCCCCACTTACAATAACTCACCTAGGGTCGACTTCTCTAGAATATTCTAATAACCCTAGGGCCCAACAACTGCGAGAACTTTAACCCTTGAACAATAGGAGGGTTAACCACAATGACTTTACATGACTTGTTTACATTATTGAATCTCTCGATAGGAACATCGGGGCATGACATGACTCAAATACATTACAGACACTTCCTGAAATAATCATAGGGGTATAATACATAAGACATGCAAGTGAATACATTCTGAAGTTACAAATACATCAACAACTACAATATGTGAGACACGTAAAAAACGAATCGTCAATCAATAAACATATTTATATAACTTGTAAAGTAACCAAAGAAAATAAACACGCCAAATGCATTAATATGATAAAACAAAACTTAATATTCTTACATGTTTATCTTTCAAACCATATACTAAATCAGTTTCCCTCTGCGTAAGATTGGTATCTTGATCAAGATGAACTCTTTTAACCAATGTAGACACCCCTTCCCATGATAACCTTCCATAATGTTGTGTACATATTTCAATCTATACAGTAATCCATTCAATATTGTTTGCAATGTATAAATGTATTGCATTCCACTCTCTTCCAACTATATGAAATAATAATTGGCTACATATCATGGTAAAAATTAGTAATTGGTGAAATAATAATTAGCTATGTATCATGGTAAAAATTAGTAATTGGTGAAATAATAAAAATTAAAAAAGTACGATATACACAAAAATAACCAAAAGAAAAATGTATTATAAATCTCCACCATCTAATTACCTTTCACTTTAGTCATTCTATCTTTTTCCCAATATGCACTCCCCTTGAAATTTCTTGATGAATTTTACATCCCAAATGCAATCCACTTCAATATTTGAGTGGCTAATATAGGAATATATTGAGTAATATGCACCATGGATTGATATCTCATATATCACTCCACCATAGAATTCTTGGGATGTGCTCTTTTTCTAACAAAAGCCTTCAATGATTTTAAGTGCCTCTCCACCATCCACATTGACCCTGTGTGTACAAGTCCACACATTTCAATATCCTCAACTTGGTGTATGAGGTAGTGTTCTTGTGTATTGAAAAATTTTGGTGGTAGATACTTTTTCATTTCACACATTAGCCAAGGAATTTCTCTGCTCCAATACTTTATATCTTATTTATGGATTTCTTTTAATGAAAACCATCTACAAATTATGTAAAAAAATCACATTTCACAATAAAAATGTTATATACATTACAAGAAAAACACATGTCAATTTTGCATATAAATCACTACTTACCTCATTTATTTTCCAAGCACATATAGCTTGTTTGGCATTGTTGTCAAAGCTATCTGGGAGAGATGGAGGTAGGACATACTGTAACCATAAAAATGGTTCATTATTTGATTCCAAAGTAGACAAAAAAATATATATTATACCCAAAAATTTATCTAAATGAAATTATGCCAATCATGAGTTTTTACCCCACTAAATTCACCTTTCTTTGTTAAGATATTATTTATGTTTGAAGAAAATATTGTTGGAAACATTATTTTTCGAATGACATGTTTTATAGAATTGCTTTGTTGTTATTTCAATAACCATGAAGGCTATTTAGGTCTCCAACACTATTTGAATTAATCACACTTTACATTGCATGATTTGCTTCCTGAATGTCACTACAAATTTTAGCAATATTTTCTTTGTCATGCCTACCATCTAGGATTCACCATAACATTTCTATCACATTCTCTCGATATGCATTGTATCAAACAAATTAACTATTTGTAGGTCCTCACAATAGGGAATCCATCTAAATTGTATGGGATAACTTTTCATTCCTCGTGGAAACCCATTAATGCCTTGATGGCCTCCATGAAGCATAAAATAAATTACAACAATAATTGTCAAATACGGTAAACGTAATGCAATTAAAAATAAATATTCCAAAAAATATTGCATATATGATACATAGACTATTTTTGTCGTACCTTGACTATTTCTATTATATTCCACCTTCCATAGGTGGGGTGTCATTCTTCGTGGTTTTAATCTAGTCTCTTCTTTCCCACTGAAAATGTGTTTTTCATTGGCTTGATACCTATGGTTCTTAGAGAGGAAGTGCCTATATTCATCAAACACCTCCTTTCCTAAACTTCTTGAAAGAACGAGATTTCATCTTAGGACCACAAACTAGACATGAAAATGTACCCTTTGTTTCAAGACCTGCAAGAGATAGATTAAAGTCAGTTATACATATAAAGGGAAATTTTTAAAAAGATACATGATATATTCATAAAATTATATACTATTAAAGTGTAGTGCAACGTCACATACCAAAAAAATATGTTAGCCATAGGGAATCATTAATTGTCCATACAAATATTCCATAGAATTGAAATTCCTTTTGCCATATTTTCCTAGAGACGTCATAAATTGTGATGTCATCCCATAATTGTACTAGCTCATTGATAAGAGGCTAAATATATACATTCATATCTTTAACTTGGTACTTACCTAATTTTTTAAAATACATGTACTTACTACCATTAGTATATATAAGCAAATAAATAAAATAAGATATTGTGCAATAAACTCAAAATCCACGGACACACAGAGGATAAACAAACCATGAGCTAGAAGCCTTGAACCTTTCAACAGAATCCTTTCACTATGTTTTATAAGCCTTGAACCAAACCTCAATGATAGATAGAGGGAGAGCCATTCAAGGAGGTGATGTAGTGCCATTCAGGCCAAGGAGAGGAAGAGAAATGAAATATTACGTTTAAAAAATTATTGTAAACAAATACCTAGAACAATCATTGCCAACATTATGTGTTCCCTCTTCATTGACATCCAAGGAGGAATGTTATAGTTGATAACAAAAATTAGCCACATTGAGTAAAAAGACTTGATCTCCCTAAATGGATTGACACCATCAACTGCCAATGAAATCCTAACATTACGAGGTTCTTCTTTGAAAACTAACCATTTTTCCTCAATGTTCCTAAATGCATAATCATCTACAGAAATTTGAAGAACATCATCTCCACATTTTTTCTATGCATGGTAATCCATAAATTGTGCTATGTTTTTGCAATTGAATAGTTGCTACAAATGTGGAATAATGGGAATGTGACAAAGAACTTTTTGTGGCACATTTTTTGTTAGTTCATCAATTTGATATTTATTGATATGACATTATAGGCATTCCATTTCCAACGCATATTGTCCATAATATATAATATGATAATTAGTACATGCATCAATAGTTTGATACTCCATCCCAATATCTTTAATAATGCTATATAAATTTATGTATGTGGATTGAGGACAAAAGGAGGAGGACTACAGAAGCAGAGGTTCTGGTTTTTCTAAGGGGTTACGGCCACAACCCCCACGTGAGCCTTCCTTACCTCACATGTGAAGGGGACATTGTTGCAGGACAACAAACTGGTGGTTTTCCACATGGAATAATATAATGTGGATGGGGTGGATTACACAATGAATTCTTACGAAGGCCTTCCCATTTTTACTACACCCATTGGGAAAAGTCGACGAAAACTGCTCTAGATTCAGTAAAATCAAGACCTGAACCATCATTGGTTTGACAGTTGGGGATCCTTGCTCAAATATGGAGGAAGGAGGAAATATTATAGAAACTAAATATGTCGTTATGGTGGTTGTGACAAGTCCATCACTTTCCTTAGTAGTCATACCACTCACCCTAGAGCTAGGGTGACCCCCTCTTTCTTTGTTTTCTCTGCAGACACCTCCAATCCTAGGTTTACCTCTATCATTTGATTCCACAAGTGTTCATACAGATCTACTCGCAGAGACATTTCAAATAAGTATGGTTTGGTCAGAGCCTCATCCATTTTTGGGTGTTGACCTTATAAAGGAAAGATGGTCATTATCAACATGACAGGATGATTTCTCTCTGCTTAGGGTTCCTTTGGAATACTTTCCACTTCAAAACCCAAAGGGTTTTATAGCTTCATTTGTAATCCCTCAGATCAGCAAGGAAACCCCCTAAACACCACTTAAGAAAAAGATACAACTAGAAACAGACCTGTCTTCAGAAACAGCCATGAATCCCTAGATGGATCCAGTCAAAAAAGGAAGAAAAACAAATGCCTAAAAAATACTAAGGCTCCCCTAAATCTGTTGTGTGGGGTAAATGCTTTAGTAGCACAATCATTAGAAATGGCAGAAATGGCAGTGGTTGGGAGAGCAAGAGGGAATTACCCAAACCTAGAAGCCCTGGAAAAATGGGTACAAGAGAATTGGTCAGGACTAATAAATTATATGTTGGAGATAATGGTCCTGGACCGAGGTTGGTTTGTATTCAAATTCAAAAACGAGGAGATTGTAACTCAGATATTTCAGTCCCATTGGAGTTTTGGATACACACCCATACTCTTCAAAAGTTGGACACCCATGTTTGATGCTGAGTGTGAAAGGATGGATGATATCCCTGTTTAGGTGCGATTATCGGGTCTTCCCTTATAATTTTGGAACTGGGAGTACTTCAGGGATTTAGGGAATTCCCTTGGGGTTTTTATCGATGTCAATATGTATTTCATGCGTACCAGGAGGATTATTGTTGCCAAAATTTCAATTTCTCTGATGTTCATTCCATACTCAAAGAAGAATTTTAATTAATTCAGGGACAAGTGAGACGTCGACAGAAGTCAGATTATGAAGGTGTACCTTTTCATTTCCATAGCTGTCTTGAATACGGGCATATGGCTATAAATTGTATCCAATAATTCAGTCGTGCTTATGAACGACCTAGGAAGAGATTGGTAATCAAGGGAGGTATGGGAACAGAGGAATGCACCCCAAAATTTGGTAGTTTGGAGAGAGAATCTCGGGATATGAAGCAGATGTGAATTCTAGTTAAAGCTATTCAAAACAACTTGGAAGGGGAGAACACTCTGGATCGAAGCCATCCTTTGGAAGACCTAGAGCACATAAGACCACATATTGTGGGGGAACAAGCTCAACAGTCCTTTGGATTGGAAGTGATGAACACTTTGGGTAAGAAAGAAAAAATCATAAATCATATTTATTGTCTGGGAATTTCTTTAAATTGGATTTGTTTTGAACATAAGTGTTAGTGCTCATGCTAAATTTTGGATAGACATCGGCGACAATAGGCTGGCGTGAGAGGGTATAGGCAAAAAATGTTTTGTACTTGATGATTTTTTAGAATGGCAACCGCAGGAACAGGCAACACAGAGCAGCAGAGGGAGAGGATTTTGTGACGGAGGAGGCATATAGAGAACTAATCCATGAAGGCACGTGAAATACATGGCTCACACACTTTTCCAATGGCCGAGATGTGTCATCGATCAGATCTACAGCAGAAAACCTTTTCACCACTCAAAATTATGCAATAAATAACGCAAAAGGTGGTTGCGAAAGGAGAAAGGTCCCATGTGTTTGGATGGTGGTGATCGAGCAAGAGTCTGATCGACGACCCAAACCGAGGTCATGGAGAGAAGGTGTAAGAAGGATAAGGGAGAGGGGTGATGTGAAACCGTGTAGGGATCCTCACCTCTGACGGCGGAGATTCAGCAAAGTGATGAACCAACGGCTTTGATCTGTGTCATGAAAAGGACATGCACGGAGGTTAATCAACAAACGAAGCACGAAGTATGGTAGGGGCCATCCAATAAGGATAAGATTGACGACATCGACGGCATGAATTATGTCCTAGGTCCTCGTGGTTTAGTTCTCATCATGCGTAATAAGGATAGGCGCCATGCCCCCGATAGAAGAAGTTTACATGACACTCGGGCCCTCTAAATATGAAGGGTGTCCAAATGGTAGGGCTATCTACTCCAGGTCCGCACAAATCCTAGTAATATCGAGAAGCAGGGTGACAAGAAAGGGGGAAAACAAAAAAGGAACATAAAATTCCCCCCCTCTCACCCGTTACAGGCACAGGTAGAACATGCTCCAGGAGCACGGGGAAACACAAAGGCCAAACGCAGGAAGGGTTACTTCTTGTCTACCTTAGCAGCCGCATAAGGGGAAGTGCGTGAAGAGAGCAAAACTCTTAATGCTGACATATTGCCGTCAAAACAAGCGAGCCTGCATTGAAATGTCGTAGTACCATCTCGCCCAACATACAAGTCATGACATATTTCCTATTTTGGTAATAAACAGAGACGTCTACCACTTAATACAGTTTGTTAGGAATTTTTGATGTGAATATTCAGGGTTAACCCCGCATTTTGTAACTATTTGATACCCTATTTCGGGATATATCCTGAGGGTATTCTGCATTATAAATAGAACCTCCCTTAAGGAGGATAGAGGTTGGAATGATGTTCATTTTTTAGGCCTCAGCGTCGGTTTTGTAGTTTTGCAAACAGTTTTTGGGAGGCATTAATGAATATATTTCTCTATGTTTATGAGATTCATCACGGTGCTTACATTCAGTGTGTAATTTCTCTGTTTATTTCATTTTCATGTGTGTTGTTCTGCCAATACATTTTTATATTAGTATGCAAGAATTCGCTCTCTGTTAAATGCTCCTGCATCAGAAATCGTGTTTGTAATGTGAATGTGATAGCTTCTATGGAATTCATCCATCGATAGGTGCTCCATTTTAAGTTGTCTTTCGTTATCATTTTCTACTAAAGGTTCTCTCAGATATTCGCCCTCGATAGACACCTCTATGTTGCACCGGGATATTTCCTTTTTATGCTTGCCATCGCTTAAAATATATTTCGTTGACTGTTGTGCTTACTTTGCCTCATATCACCGAAGAGAAAACCCTTTTGGTTATCTATTGTAATGTCCTTGAATGTTTTTGGGGTGTGACTCCATTGCCCAATGGTTTTGATCTTGTTTGTCCCTTCAACCTATTTTATTTTGTAACTATCCATGTTACTAGCAGAAATCTAGTCTTCTGCATGCTTTTTAAAGTTTATATGTGTATGTGAAGGTTACTGTGACAAGAGAGAGCCCTCTCTAACTGCCTTGGCTAGAAGGCAGTATAAAGGTTGTTTGAAATGGTTACCCCTATGAATTCCTACAACAACCATAGGAAAATTACAAGGTGCTAACATCTTGGCGCCGTTGTCGAGGAATGAATGAGCAAATCATCCCAGGGTAAAATGACATTGCTCAGATCTATGACCTGGTTGAGTAGCCGGTCTTAGACACATATTGGTTGTATATGCTTTGGCGGCTCCACTCAATTCCTTTGAAGGCGACTCCACTGGGAACCCTCAACACCCAGAAGCTGCAAATTTGTTTTTCAAAGGTTCCATGGTGACTCCACTGGGGAAATGAGCCCAATATAGCAGATCTAGGAAGGGCATTGGTAAAAAATGAGTTAATTTGTTGCCTTCCTCCAAGATGTCCTATCCTTCCTGGTACATGTTTTCCTATCCTTCCCTGGGTTGGTCAAAACAGTTTTCCAATATCTGTCATGCTCAGGGAAATACCCTAGACCCACCCTTGTATATCCTTCTTTAAAAACCAAGAGACCCTCCTCTCCTTACACATATATCTAAGACCAAATTCCTTCATTCGAGCCCCATGAGGCTCATGATGCCCCTACCAATTCTGTGAAGTTTCATGAACCCTCAGATAGGGACCTCCAACCCTCACCGAACTTAGATTCCCTCTACCCTCCTCCAAATGGACCCCCTCAAGTTCTCCGGTCAAAGGACCGCTCGCTATTGTGACATTGCCTCCCCTCCATTCAAAATCTGTAGAGCCTCCATCATTCAAAGCTTTATCCCCTCTTGAAATCTCTGCCACAACCCCAGCCAAGGCCAAACAATTTGCCCCCATACTGCTTTTTGCAATCCTCCATGACCTTCCCTAGCGGTACGCCCAAAGACTTAAACAATTTTCTGGTGGAAAGGGGTATTTAGTTGAGGAACATTTGGGATGCTTTGCAGACTGGATTGACCTAAATGAAGTGGAGCATGAAGATATTAAGGTCGGTATGTTTTCCCAATGCCTTGCTGGAGAGGCAAAGAGATGGTTCACTAGCCTTCCAGATAGATCCATCCTGGGTTATCAAGCCTTGGAGGACACCTTCAAAGAAAGCTGGATAGAGAAGAAACACCCCAGGAGATGCTTATCTCAATTTTATTCCATCGGAAGGGATGAGAGTGAATCTATCCAGGAATTCTCTGGCAGGTTTATGGAAGTATATAATAATATCCATTCTGATTTTTGACCACCCCCTGGTGTTGCCCAACTACAGTACGCTGAGGCCTTTGATAGAAAATTTGCTTTGTGGCTCAGCAAAAGAAATTCAGCCTCTCTGCCATACATGCTAACAAACATTGTAGAGGTGTAGATGAACCTGACTGCTGCAAAGGAGAAGGGGGGGGGAGAAATTGAAGGAAGAAGGAACGAAGAGCTCTCTCGGTTTTCTCCATCTAGAACGCCAGAATCTAAAACGAATGAGAGGATGGAAGCCATAGAAAGATGGATAGAGAGATCCATCATGGACCACAACCCTTGTCCCATAAGCAATCCAGAATACAGAGGACCACTGTGTACAAAGCAAGTTTGAACCACCCCTAAGGACCTTTATAAGTACGCAGGGCCTTCTCTGCTAACATAGGAGGAAGAATATGAATATCTGGACTCTCTTGCACCTTCCAGTCCTATTTCTCATGAAGAATACCCTCAGCAGGAGAAAGGTAACGGCCTACCCTTATGATTCACCTCATTCAATTTTCTTAAACAGAGATTAAAAATCTCTAACCAGGCACAGAAAATGGAGGTTAAGAATGATATCATGGCATTATTTAGGATGGCTGATGGGGGAAGTGAACCAATGGAATCTGCTATGCATCCCATATTGTCTTATTATGAGCACACAAATAAGCAGCACGGGCTCGTGCCGGTGGAGTATCATAATTTGCTTGAGGAAGAAAGCAACCTGCCTGTTGTAATCCCGGTTTATGGGGGGTTTGAGGAATTTACTAGGCCTCCCCTATACGATGAATATGAGGATAGCTTCTCAGAAGATGAGGACCCTAAATGGGATGTTTCTTCCCATTCTTCCAGTACATAACACCTATTTCAAGAAGAGCACGGTTCACTGGAATTCATTGAAAACATTCTCTACAGGATGGATGGGGAAGAGCAGTATGTGGTTTCTGGTTTTCAAGGTGAAGCAGTTGAGGTCTCAGGTGCAGACCGTCACAAGTTCCCCTTAAATGAGTATTTTGAAGAACAACTAAGTAGGGTGCAAGGGGAGATACAGTTGGATCCATAGTCATGGAGCCAACAAAGGTCGAGAGGGGTTCAAGACAGTCATGGATTTTATGATCCAGTGGTTGAATACATGGAGAAACTTGATCATGATAGGTGTATAGAAAAAATTTCAAAGATCTATCATGACCTAAGGGCCACACCTGTGGAGAAGTTGTACAATGGGAATGATGGGATGTTTATGCATGGTGAAAGTCAGAGGTTCAAAAATAACCTCCTATCATCCTGCCTCACATTACTACCCTCTATCAAGCAGGAGGGAAGAACCTGCAAACGTAATAACCTGCTTGATTGGCTTCATTGGAAGTTAGAAGTCACCTGACTAGGTGGTAATGCTTGTATTAAAGTAGGATAGGTAGGAGCAAATAAGCTTGGCCTTAGCAAGCATTTTATTTCTGCAAGTTTCATGTTTACCATTATATAGTCGGCTTTTGTTTTCAGGGTGTGATGATGAGCGAATTACAAGCCGGCCCAACGAATCAGGCACATGGTCTATGATGGTTCTTTGCTACCTCACAGGGAGGATACCATGCCCAAGTTAGAGCCGTTGTTAGCACTCGTGCTAAATTTTGGATAGATGTCAGCAACGATAGGCTGGCGTGAGAGGGTAAAGGCAGAAAATTTTTTGGACTTGATGATTTTCGAGAATGGCCATCGTAGGAACAAGAAGTGTAGAGCAGCAAACGGAGAGGATTTCACGACGAAGGAGGCACACAGATAACTGCGCCATGAAGGTGCATGAAATTTGTGGCTCGCACACTTTTCCAACGGTCGGGATGCATCGCTGATCATATCTATGATAGAAAACCCTTTCGCCACTCAAAATTATGCTATAGATAAGGCAGGAGGTGGTTGTGAAAGGAGAAAGGTCCCACGTGTTTGGACAGTGGTGATCGAACGAGAGTCTGATCAACGACCTGAATTGAGTTCGCATTGAGAAATTTCATGAAGGATAAGGGAGAGTGGCAATGCGAAAATGGTTAAGGCTCCTTGCCTCCGATGGTGATAATTCATCAAAGTGATGAGCCAACGGCTTTGATCTACATCATGATAGGGACATGCACAGAGTTTAATCAACAAACAAAGTACGATGTATGGTAGGGGCCATTCAGTCTTGATAAGATTAACGACATCGACGGCATGAATTATGTCCTAGGTCCTCATGGTTCACTGCCCAACACGCATAATAAGGACAGGAGCCATGCCCGGGGTAGAAGAAGCTAACATGACACTCGATCCTGCTAAATATGTAGGGTCTCCCAATGGTAGGGTTATCTTCTCCGTGTCTATGCAAATCCAGATACAACCGGGAAGCAGGGTGACAGGAAAGGGGGAAAACACAAAAGGAACATAAAATTCGTCCCCCCTCACCTGCTACAGGCACAGGAAGAACATGTTCCAAGAGCACGGGGAAACATAAAGGCCAAACACAGGAAGGGTTACTTCATGTCTACCTTAGAAGCTGCATAAGGGGAAGCACGTGAAGAGAGAAAAACTGTTAATTCCAACATGTCGCCATCAAAACAAGAAAGCCTACATTCAGATGACGTAGTACCATCCCGCCCAGCGTACACGTCATAGCACACTTCCTATTTTGGAAATAAACGAAGACATCTGCCACTTAATGCAGTTTGTTAGGAATTATGAAGTGAATATTCTGGGTTAACCCCACATTTTGTAACCATTTGATACCATGTTTCGAGACATATCCCAGGCGTA
Organism: Pseudotsuga menziesii; assembly: GCA_001517045.1. NCBI lineage: Eukaryota > Viridiplantae > Streptophyta > Pinopsida > Pinales > Pinaceae > Pseudotsuga > Pseudotsuga menziesii. The sequence continues at coordinate 158,498 of LPNX010756245.1, read as the reverse complement.
TTCCACATTATAAATAGAACCTCCCTTAAGGAGGATAGAGGTTGGACTGATGTTCATTTTTGAGTCCTCAACATCAGCTTTATATTTCTGCAAACAGTTTTTGGGAGGCATTAATGAATATATTTCTCTATGTTTATGAGATTCATCACGGTGCTTACATTCAGTGTGTGCTTTCTCTGTTTATTTCATTTTCATGTGTGTTGTTCTGCCAATACATTTCTAGATTAGTATGCAGGAATTCGCTCTCTGTTAAGCGCTCCTTCATCAGAAATCGTGTTTGTAATGTGAATGTGATAGCTGCTATGGAATTCATCCATCAATAGGTGCTTCGTTTTAAGCTGTCTCTCATTGTCATTTTCTACTAAAGGTTCTCTCAGATATTCTCCCTTGATAGACAACTCTGTGTTGCACCGGGATCTTTCCTTTTTCTACTTGCCATTGCTTAAAATATATTTCACCGAATATTGTGCTTAATTTGCCTCATATCGCTGAAGAGAAAACCCTTTTCATTATCTGTTGTAATGTCCTTGAATGTTTTCAGGTTGTGACTCCATCGCCCAATGGTTTTTATCTTGTTTGTCTTTTCAACCTATTTTATTTTGTAACTATCCATGTTACTAGAATAAATCTAGTCTTTTGTGTGCTCTTTAAAGTTTAAATGTGTATGTGAAGGTTACTGTGACAAGAGAGAGCCCTCTCTGACTTCCTTAGCTAGAAGGCAGTCTAAAGGTTGGTTGAAATGGTAACCCCTATGACTTCGTACAGCAACCATAGGAAAATTACAGGGTGCTAACAATAAGGATGCATTTGGGTCTCCACCTCCTGCCTATGTTCCCCCTGAACAAGCCCTCCCTACCCCACTGGATCTTCCACACGTAATTACCTCGTCTCACTCCCTAAAACTTAGCAACCCTCCCCCGTCACCCCAAACCCATTCTTCATAATGGGATACTTCCTCCAACATTGAAAAGTGATCTACTCATTTTCACTTGAGATCATGAGGCATTCTGGAACAACCTGAAGCCCAAAACTTGATATTAGGGTTGGGGAAAAACCCTTAGGCTGCTACAAAAAGTAAAGGTAAGGGATACCCTCTCACCTCTACTCAGAACAGAACCGTGCAATGAAAGATATTGCAAATGGAAAATAGAAACCCATATTTGGGGCACTTAGAGCATCAAAATCCCCATAAGGGGTTACCCAATGAATATTTTATCCTTGAACTACAGTGATTTGGCAAGTTCCACCAAAAATCTTTCGCTAAATAGGTTGATCCTTTTGCATAAGTCGGATATTTTGATACTACAAGAAATAGGTATTGAATAAGCAGTGACAAACTATCTAAATTTGAATTTCAAGAACCTGTATTTTACTGCTCAAGATATGAGGGGGCATTTGGGGGGCTTAACTATTGGATGGAATACAAGGACTGTAAGAATCAACAATTATTGGGGTTTTGATTTGGGCCTCGAAATAGAAGTCGTTTCTACATATTTAAATAATTTTTTTAATATTATAATTCTTTATGGGCCTTATGAGAATCAAGCCCCCTTTTAGAACTCACCCACTCAAAAATACTTCGTCAAGTCTGAAAATGTTATTCTGGGAGGGGATCTAAATTTTCCCATGGGGAAACATGAAATATGGGGACCCAAAGCTAGAGTGGACCCATTAGCATATTTATTTGAACAAAAAATGCAAGAAGGATGGCTTATTGATTTTGCCCCATCAAAGTTGAAACGTTCCTGGACAAATAAGAGAATTGGGGAGAGCATAATACCAAAAACATTGGATTGTTTTCTAATCACAGAGAACCTATAGGAGTATAATCTTAGAATTAGAAAATGGGTAGACTCGAGGGAAGAATCTGAACACTACCCAATCTTCCAGGAAATTTTGGGTGAGGGTCGTAAACCTGCCATCTATTTCAAATTTTGTGCTACTTGGCTCAAAGGGTAGGAGATTTTGCAAATCATTAAATCAAATTAGAGACCTTACAACATGAAAGAAGTTTTTGCAGCTATGCACTTTGCCCATAATATTTATTAAGTCAAAAATAAAGTATAATGCTGGGTAGTTAGGAAGAAAGACAAAGGTGAATAGGAAACCAAGCAAGTTGAACTAGAAACTCACCAGATTCAGGACTCAACTAGTGGGGGTTACCTCACTCAAGAAACAAAAGAAAAATTAGGTCTATTGGAATCAAGAAGAAGAAAATTGTTGAAAGAAGAGGAAGATATCTGGCAGCTGAAAAGCAGAGCCATCTGGCTAGAAAGTGGTGATGAAAACACAAATTTCTTCTAGGCTTTTGAAAAAGGAAGGAAAATTCAAAACACAATCTGGGCATTGAAAAATGAAAATAATGAGGACGTCTCTTCTTTCGAAGGACTAGAAAACCTTGGTACCATAGATTTGAAGTATCTCTTCAAGGCAAACAACAGGGCCACTATTGATGAGGTCATCCACCTCTCATAATTTTTTCTAGGGATTAATAATCAAGAGGATAATCTGGAACTGATGGAGGAAGTATCGGAAGAAGAGCTAAAGGAAACATTGCATAGTTTTCATAAAGATAAAATCTTGGGACCATATGGTTGGACCATTGAATTTTTCCTAGCCCTTTTTGACACCATTGGTCCTTATCTACTATAGGTAATTGAAGAATCAAGAAAAAATGGGTGAGTTGACCCCCTCTTAACTCGACCTTCATTTCCTTTATCCCTAAATATGACCATCCCAATCATCTGGAGGATTTCAGACCAATCTCACTTTGCAACATCACTTACAAGGTGGTAGCAAAAATCGTTGCTAGAAAACTAAAAAAGGTCCTAGAAAAAATCATTCCATACAAACAATTTGGATTTTTGGAATGAAGACATATTCATGAGGCCATTGGAGTAGCACAAGAGGTCTTACATTCCTTAAAAACCATGAAGCTAAAAGGAGTAGTAATCAAGATTGGTCTCTCAAATACTTTTTATCGAGTCACCTGGTTGTACCTAAGACTGCTTATGACCCACCTTAGATTTGATTATCCTTTTATCAAATGGGTGATGAGATGCATCACAATGGCCTCTTTTGACTTAATCAACTATGCAGTCTCCCCATTTTTTGCATCAGAAAGGGTACTAAGATAGGTTTGTCCTCACTTGCCTCTCCATTTTATGTTGGTTGCATAAGGGCTCAATAGATATTTATTAGACACAAAAATGTATGGCTCCTTTACTAGTATCACCATATCAAATACTCTAAAAATCACACACCTACTATTTGTGGATGACATCCTCATCTTCTATGATGGGACAATGCAGGATGTGGAGAAACTAGATGAAATATTGGAGCTCTTTGGGAAAGCAACTGGGATGGTAGTCATGCCCAAAAGTCCACCCTTATCGTCATCAACATGGAAGAGGCAGAAATTCAAAGGTATTATTCCCTATTCCCCTATGAACTGAAATTGATATATGCTGGTATTAATTATTTTGGGTTCATACTTAAACCATATCACTATAAAAGAGAGAACTGGAACTAGCTTCTAGCAAATCTAGAAGAGAGGATCAATGGTTGGTGCCACAAGTGGATCTCTTGAGCTAGAAGATTGGTCCTCATTAAATATGTGTTGGAAGCCATACTTGTGTATTGGATGTCCCTGGCATGGATTCCAAAGGCATTCTAGACAAAGAGAGGAAAATCAGCTTCAAATTCCTCAGGTCAGGGAGATCTGAAAATACAATAACCCCATGCATAAATTGGGAAAGACTAGCTTAGTCGAAACTGTTGGAAGGTTGGGGACTTAAAAATTTACACCACTTTGTGAAGGCTCTAGCGGAAAAATCTGGATGGAGACTCCTCATCTCCCATAGCCTCTGGACGGATTTGGTTCAGAACAAATACATTATTCTAGACTCAATCATGGACTGGATTAGAAGCACAAATCGGGGCAGGCAGGGATATCAATTATTTGGAAAGAAGTTATATCCTTTATTCCCCTTATTGGGGAAGGACTTTCCTGGAAAATAGGGAACGATGCTCAAATCCAAATTGGAACCAACCTTGGATGAAATCTCAAAACCATCATATTCTTTCACCACAACTTTTACACATGCTACATATTTGGGGTATACTTCATTTAAACCAAGCTGCGAGTCCAGATTCGTCCTCACTTTGGCAACAGGGATGGAAAAGTGTAGAAATGATGGGATCCCAGATGGCCACAAAAATGCCAAGAATTATTTTCTTACTACCCTTACAAATAAAAATGTTCAGCTCACAAACTCTCTTGATGAACTCATCTGGGCACTGGCTATGCATGAACAGTACACACCAAAACTGGGTTATCAATGATTGGCAGCTATTTCCCACTAAGGAGAAACAAAGTGATGGTGGAAAATCATTTGGAAGGCCGAATGCTCACATAAATCAAAGCTATTTATGTGGTGCATGTTGGGAAACAAAATTACTATCTAGGAGAGGATGAAGAAACAAAATGTTGAGGGTTCAGGATGGTGTGTGCTTTGCAATCAAGAAAATGAAACAACTACACATCTATTTATTTATTGTCCCTATGTAACTCATTCTTGGATGGAACTCAGAAGAATATTGAATTCTACAATTTACTGGAACAGGGTTTTTGTGGAAGAAGCTTTGAAAACGTGGCTATCATCGACTGAAATAGAAAATTACCGTGCACTCCCCATTCTCACTTCCTTGGGAATTTGGATTATAAAATTGAGCACATAGATATGTGGACCAACACACAACTCACAAAATAGATCGGATAATTTTACTCAGAATTGAAGAATGAAACAGTGCAAAAAATGGCTTGCATCTGTGAATGCTTTCATTAATCAAAAGTAATTGGATAATAATTACAATGTAATACACTGGTATTAATAACCAGACAATTCAAATGCATGAGAGAGAAATTGGAATTGATTGACTCAACCTAATTGCATGGCTAACTGAACTTGTCTAAATCACTATCAGAGTCCAATAGATCAACTCCCAGATGTCCAACAACTCATTCAATCAGTGATAGCTAGTTAACTCAGTGCAATTGAGTGTGGTAGGTGTGAAAAGGCGCCTACTCCACATGTAGCCATGCATAACTAGCGCTAGCTAACTAATTGTGAACTAACTAAAAGTAACTGGGGGCTAACTAAGACTAACTAGTACTAACTCCAACTAACTGAAGTAGGTTGGTGTCGAGATTCCCAATGGCTCCTAAAATGTAGGGATTGGTCTAGGAGGTGCCCAAACTGATGCATGCACATGCAGTAAGTGGAAGTTAACTTCTAGCAGTGTTCCCCACACTCCAGTGACTGGTACATGTGGCCCCATTAGGCCAAGTGGACCAAATATTACTAGTGGACCCAATTAATGACTAAATTGACTCTAGGCGACTGACAAAATTGGACAAGGGAGGATTATAATCCTAAAACCCCCCCTGAATCTTAACTTGGACAATGTGGGCACTTGTAACTAATACTGTTGGCTTGCTTGGGTAGACCCGGGTTTACTGTATTTAACCAACAACACCCCTAGCTCACTGGCCCTTTCGGCGACAAACCGCAGGGTGGCCTGAAGTCTCACCCAAAGTGATTCTAATGGGTTGGCCAAGTACTCAAGTGTCTTGGACCAGGTTCTGTGGCAGCCTGGGTGTCTCGCAGCTCTTCTAGCCTGCGAGATCTCTCTCTGTCTGCGAGGTGCAACTTCCTCTTACTTGCGACGACTCTAGTCCTTATCGCATCGCCGCGCCTCAGGCAACGCGTAACTCCTTCCTACGTTGATTCTCAACTGCAGCGCACCACAGCTCCTCTGCTGTTGTGATATCACCTCCTTGCGATATCCTACCGCTGCAGCTTAGCGTACTCAGTGCTACTCGTTCCGACTTACGGGACTCAATATACAAGGTTGCTTAACTCTGCGACTCTTAACTATCTAGGATGAAATGTAGATAAACTCTTACACAAAATACTTATGGACTTCAACTTGCATTTATCTTCTATAGTGTTGTAAACTGAATAACGCATACATACATTAAACTGTAAACAAGGCCCATGTGATAACTGATAGATGCAACAAATAAGCACAACACATAAATCAATCACATAACACACGATTTTAACGTGGTTCACCTCCAAGATGGAAGTTATGTCCACAGAACTGTGTTTCTATTATATCTCAGGGGAAGGTAAACACAGTTCTGCTGCACCGCATATGCAGCTCGAGATCTTCTAGGTAACTCCGCACATAGCCTGGAGCCCTTCTCTCTTAGATATCTTTTCTACTCTATATTGCACCTCTTACAATATACTCTTCCCTCTCTGTCGATCCCTGCGGATCATTACATGCACACTCTATGAGCCAGCTACTGGTTACAGTAAGATAACTACAGTTAATAACAGAACCAGAGCTCGGCTTCTACAACTGTCTGATAATCAACAAAACGACTAACAACGCAACGAACCAACCCTTTTACAATAAAAAATATATCCCTTTATAGGCGGCCCAAAGGTCTCGCCATTACAACACTGTGGGCCTGTCCCAACAGTAACCCAAAACCCTAACTAGTGACAGTCGGCATATCTGTACTTGAGGTAGCTACTTTCTGTCACACCACAGCTCTCTGCAGTCTTCCATGCTTCCCGACGCTGACCATGGGTACTGTGCACCGCTTCCCTGCTTCTGTCCTTCGTCTTCAATACCTCGGCCTCATTGCTCCTTTCCTTTATGAGGGTAGCTGAGCCCTCCTATATTCCGCCACTGCCTTCAATGCAGTGGGTGAGCTCTCTCTTCTCGGCCGCTCAGGTACTGTCGTCTTCCTTGACTTCTCTGTCCTAAAAGTCACGGTTTCTGGCTCTGCTCTGCAGCTAGAAACATGCTACGGCGTCGTAGCTCTACCTTATCTCCTCTCTGCCAAAACTGTCTATCCGCTAAACTGGCAGCTTCTTCTGTAGCTGCGGGACCCTGCTCCAACAAAGACCAAAGGTCACACATTACAGCTAAAATACAAAAAAATAAGTGCTCAATATAACCAAGGAAACGGGGAAAAACCTCATGGGAAAAATACCCCCCCTCAAACTAAGCAGGTAAAATCATGATCAATCTCTTCTTCTGTGCACAGGTAAATGATTATGTCTAGAGGAATCTTCCTCTTTTGAAGAATAATAATGTGCTCAACCGAATCAGGAACATAGACAGTTATTGGAAGAAAATTGGACCTGTGTAGAGCAACTGAAATCAACTAATAAGAGAGAAAAAGTGCTTGAGGATTCAAACCATGTGAGGAACACTCAAGCAACTGATATGTTGCAGCCTTTAACATAAAACCATCAGTTTTAAAATCATCCCCAAGTGTTAGGATCAAGAATCCAGGCGAATGCAGAATGTCTTCCTCTTTAGTAGTTCTGTGGGGAGATGAGTATGTGACCAAAGGTACAGAAGCCCTGGGACTGTGGAGAGCGAATGCTTGAGCTCCATAATCTGATATAGCTTCAGAAATAGCTAATGCTTCAAAAAATAAAATATCAGCATCCTCATAAGAGGAAACTAACACCAAATCCTCGGTAGCAAATTTGAAGAAGACTTGCGGTACTTGATTTTTCACACCGAAATTGGTGAGAGCAGCTACAAGCATGACTGAAATATCTTGGAATCTAAAATTTGAACCAAATAATATCAGATCAGATCCAAATAATTCAATGTCAGATCCAAATAATTCAATATCAGATCCAAAAGTGTGGAATGAAATCAAATCCCCAGCAACAATTTTGAACGAGACTTGCGGTACTTGTTTCTTCACACCAAAATTGATGAGAACAACTACAAGCAGTACTAAAAGCTTATGAACCTGAAATATTGAACCAAGTAATATCAGATCAGATCCAAATAAGATCATATCATATCCAAATAATTTCATATCAGATCCAAAAGTATGGTCCACTGAGACGGTAAATGCACAGTTTTCTCTTTCTTCAAAATTATGAAATTGGTGCATGCAATCCTGTAGGAATTTGCTGGAAGATATAGATCAAGGAGAGAAAATGGATCACTCCTACAATATGATATTTTTTCCAAAATATCCAAGGTATTACTTTTCTTCACACCACCAACAATATTAGAGGGAGAGAAATCAAATTCCTCTTCACTTTTGGAAGCAATTACTGGCAAATTTTGCATAGAATTTAAAGGAGAATCACTGGAGAATGTTTGCATAGAAGTGCAGCAGTGTTTTATCAGAGATTCAAATGTCTTGTTTTGTATCAACCATATGATAATATGAGATATCATAGATCTCATAAACTTCTGGAGCATCAGGAGAAGGAGTCACTTCAAGGAGACATTCTTCAATTCGAATTGACTGTGTAGAAGATTATGCTTCTTCTTCATCTTGAACAACTTCATCAGATAGAGTAGAGGCCAATACTTTTGGATAAATAACCCTTGTGGTGCTAGGTTTTCTCTCCAAAGTGCTATTATGATCCTCACTATGCTTGCCAAAGGTTCTGTCCAATTTTGTCCACAGATCCTTTGGGTATTCAATAGATTTAGTGAGGTAGCGCAAGCTAGGACAAAGGGGCAGACCTATTGCTCCAAAATATGCATCACCATCATTTAACCAATCCTTCTAATTCTCATAAGACTCTTTACCAAGTCCAATAGACATCTCATAGAGATCTTGTCTCTTTAGAGATGCAATCATCTTCAACTTCCATTCTGAATAGCTTGTGAATGGGGTGAGAAGAGGAACTAATGAATCCATTCGAAGTTGTACCTGTAAAAACAGAAAAGGGGCACTGTAAGGTCAAAAAACCTGCACTTTTAAATTTTTCATCACACCCAACTTAGTTAATCTAGCTAGCTTGATCAACAATTCCTTTGCTTAGGATTTCTGTGTTAAACCTGTCGCTTCTGGTGCAGAGCTGGAAGGAGCAATTTTCTTCAAAAAAAAATTGATCTGGTAGAAGATCTGTAGAAAGGAGAAGTGTATTGTCCTACTGAGGCTCTGATACCATATAAAATTGAGCACATAGATCTGTGGACCAACACACAACTCACAAAATAGATTGGACAATTTTACTCAGAATTGAAGAATGAAACAATGCAAAAAATGGCTTGCAGCTGTGAATGCTTTCATTAATCAAAAACAATTGGATAATAATTACAATGTAATACACTGGTATTAATAACCAGTCAATTAAAATGCATGAGAGAGGAATTCGAATTGATTGACTCTACCTAATTGCATTGCTAATTGAACTTGTCTAAATCACTATTAGAGTCCAATAGATCAACTCCTATATGTCCAACAACTCAATCAATAAGTGATAGCTAGTTAACTCAATGCAACTGAGTGTGGTAGGTGGGAAAAGGCACCTACTCCACATGCAGACATGCATAACTAGCGCTAGCTAACTGATTTTGAACTAACTGAAATTAACTGGGGGCTAACTAAGTCTAACTAGTACTAACTACAACTAACTAAAGTAGGTTGGTGTCGGGACTCCCAGTGGCTCCTTAAATGTAGGGATTGGTCTAGGAGGCACCCAAACTAATGCATGCACATGTACTATGTGGTAGTTAACTTATAGCAGTGTTCCCCACACTCCAGTGACTGGTACATGTGGCCCCATTAGGCCAAGTGGACCCAATAGTACTAGTGGACCCAATTAATGACTAAATTGACTCTAGGTGACTGACCAAATTGGACAAGGGAGGATTATAATCCTAACATGGATTACTTAAAACAAATCTATTTTCCAAGATTTACCCTCTATCCCTGATATTACATCTATAAACAGCCTAGACATACTCTCTTATTTCCCTCAACAAAAGGACATACCTACGGTCAGAACCATCAATGTGGAACAAATTGACAAAAACAAACCTTGGGCATATTTTTATGGTGTATCTCAAAACCAAATATGTGGTGGTGGTTTTATTCTATATTTATCAGAATCACTTACTTTAATTTACAAATGGGTCTGGGAAGTGAACAAGCAGTTTTGCAGATCTTTCATCCCTCAAGCTTCTTCTTTGTTTCGCCATTGAGAAAGATTGCAAAACTTTACAGATTTTCAGGGATTCTATGAATGTCATAAATTGGATAAACAAAGTTCAAAAGTGCCAAAATGTTTTTCTTCTAGTTTTTATAGAGGAAATATGCAACATTTGGAAGGTTTTGATACCTACACTTGTCGACATGTTTACAGGGAAAGGAATGCAGAAGTGGATCAGCTATCCAAAAAGGGCTTGAACACTCCTCATGGACAATGGTTGATCGCAGAACACCAGAACGAAAATTTCTATTGCATTCTATCATAGACCATTCATAGATGGATTGGCTCCACCAGTTTAAACAGCTTGTAACAAGCACATTATGACAATTTTGATGAAATTATTTTTTTGGAAAACTCTTATTCCATACTTTCTCCAACACTCCCGGTATAGAAATTCATACAAGGATCATTTTTTTTGCAAAAACGTATACAAGTGGAATTGTGGGATAAAAATATATATGTATGGGCTGAAAAAAAATAGTAAATGGAAAGGCATGGAAATATGACCTTCTGCCTAATGTAATTTTGTTAAAACTTACTTATTAATAAAATTACGCTTTTTCTTAGGAAAAAAATTATTTGTATGTGAGAGGTAATATATTTGACTCTGATAACAAAAATTGACCTAACAATCTACAACATAAAAAATAGCTCGTTGATGTAAAGGACATTAATTGTACTAAATATTGGATTATTATTTTACATGACATTAATTAACACAAAATAGAGGGAAAAAATCAAAATTGGTAATAATGCGATGAAACATACCTTAGGATTTGTGTCATACAATTGTTTGAAAATCCATTTAAAACCTTTAAGGTCACAACCAATAATGTAGCAGACTCTTGAGCCTTCATAAAGTGGTTGTCTTTCCTTTTCAAGTAGATGTATATCATGAATATCATGAAAGTTGTCATTCTACATTCAAGTGAGCATGCATTAGATCGATCTATTTGTTCCATAATCTCCAACTATTTTATCATTATCATCTTCTTCCATATGATCATTAACTTTGTCTTCAAAAGTCACTCCATGTTCCACTTGTACATCATTATATATACTAGTACTTGGTGCATTCTCCAACATCAAACACCTAGGGGGACGTATCTTTATAATTACAAAAAATCACGCAAAATTAGTGTGTATAAAAAATATTCAAATGATATCATTTTTTTACAAATACGGTCAATATAAATATATATAATGAATATATATATAGCATACCAAGGTATGGTATTCATTCTCCATTTGACGTGTCCATGTTTCCTACAATGTTTTTTAGTTATTTTTATTAAAATTCTTCTAAGAGTGAAGCCCTTGTAATGAGTGAAAGGGAAATAACATTTGTTATCACCACTTTCCCTAAAACCTTCCCACAACCTATAAAAATTCCTTTATTTTTTCTTCAGTACTAATGTTATCTAACATTCTTCCCTACCAAAATAGAGTGATGACTATCTTATAAAATGAAGTGGTGTTTTAGATCTATTACTAATTTCTAATGTAATTGAAAGATGAAATAAATATGTTTATGCTCAAAAAAAGACCTTATAACCTTTCCAAATTGTCGCAATTATAGAAAAAATTTCAAAACATCTATTAAATATCACATATTCATAAACTACAGATCCATCAAAATTCTGACAATCCTTAAGAAACATTTTATAATTCTCTAGATTCGCACACTTCTAACAGAGCTCACTCCCATATTTGGTGTGAAACTCGCTTGCATTTTTTTGCTTTGAGGATTGTCTATCTTGGAAGTCAATGAACCCAAGTTGAATTGTGGTCATATTTTTCTGATATATCCCACTGAATATATTCCCTCATGCAATAATCGACCATAAGAGGATGTGTGGACTACCTTCTTCCACTAGGTTCAATAACTTCCCAATATGGAAAACAACCCTATGTTGTTTGCACATTCTTACCAGCTCTCTATCACTTCAGTAGTGTTAATCTGACAACAATATTTGTATGCAACACTCACCTTCAATGAATCATCCAAGATCTAATTTTATTTAGTGAATGTGATGGATTTCCAAAGAACCCGAAGGTTATTGATCTCTATGCACCAATTTCTAACACATCTCTGACAATGGATTTCATTTTTCCAATATTGAAAGAAACAATTGGATCATGGCTTCCCTTGATGTTGGCATCAACCTGTTGTCTACATTATTAGTATAGTTGACCTTCTATGATGTTCTAACTCCTTATATAGTTTCTACTCCTTGGTAAAGAGATGTAGGAAACTCTTCATCATTTTTCATATTCACTCTCCACACTCTTCTTTTGGTTTCACATTGGTTGGGTGAATCTCTGGATGCAATCTTCAACACTTCACAATCCAATGGCCACTAAACTTATAGTAGTGGAAAAAAATATTGAACATGGGTGGGTTTCTTGGATTTCTTTTCTTTGCCATATGCACATGATTTTATTGGTGGTTTAAAGAAACCTTATTGTCATTCTTCCTTTGAAAGCATTATGTCTTGTGGCATGTAGCTTGCTTCTCACAACGAAATTCCACACTATGGCCTTTCTTCCAACAAAAAGAACATGCCTCTACTATCAACACTTATCAACTTGATGCCTTTGTTTTTGCAAGAATGACAAACAATGGAGGTCTTACTCGAAGCATACCTTTTGTATTTATTCATTTTGTTTTGGGTGAGATGCATTCTACTTCTCCTAAATGTAGAAGAAAGATGAGTCTTGGCACTCTGCTCGTCACTACCCTTCAACAATATGCCATAAGAAGGATGGATTGACAATGCATTGAAATATTCTTTCATCGCTATGTTTTCCCTGATGAGCATGTCGATTTTGGCATGTCTTTTTCCTTCAAAAAATTGGTCTTCATGTTTGTGGCCTTTTCCTCTTTTCCATTGAAACATATGCCTTCATGCGTATTCCTTAGTTCAACTACAATACAAAGTAGTATCCATTTCCTTTTCTTTCCTATCCCTTATCCACCATATACCATTTGACTTAACAAATCCAAACCAATGCATCTTGTATTCTTTTTAAATTCACCAAAATTTTATTGAAGGATGTCTAAAGAAGGTGAGCTTACCTTAGTGGTGTTAGTCATGGTTCTAACTTCGACAATGTCAATGGAAGATGACCTTGTCTCCTAGTTCCCTTACATAATTGCTTGTAGCTTTGTCAATTCTCCTCGTTTCTCTGCCAACTCTTTCTTCAGCTCTTTCTCCATTTGAATGAGCCTATCCACTTTCCATTTGTTTGGGTAGACAGGGTACTCCCAAAAGACCAAACACCTTGAGAAATCACTTCACACAAATAGATCACAGATTAACACACCGATGTTTGTCACGTGGTTAAAACCCTCGAGAGGGAAACATTCCATGGCCCCATCCAAATAGCTACTTGGAGCAATTTATTATGCAAAAGAAAGAAAGTTACATATGAGCTTCTCATAATCGATCAACTAGCCAAGGACCCTCCATGCTCTTTAAATAGAGATCATGGACCAATCGGGTTCTATGCCATGTATCAATGGTAGGTATGATCTAAGAGAAGTTGAATCGTCGGATCACTTTATTTCTAGAGCATATCATGACTGTCGGATTAGAATATTTACAAATGCATACTAATGCATACTAAAGAAACAAACTTTACCTAATGGATATATTACAGAAGTTAATCTTAACTAAACTCTTAAGTGTCTAAATATCCTAACATCCCCCCTTAAGAACAACTTGGGATAGGATTGAAGGATTTACAAAAGTGACACTATTAGTAGAAGGAAGGAGGCATTAGAACCTATCCCCCCTTAAGGACACATTCATGGACTCCTAACATAGACCAAAGTTTAGAAAACTTCTCTTCTGTAAGAGACTTGGTGAAGATGTCTGCAACTTGATCATCTATAGGGAAATAGAGCACTTCGATAACACGAACATGAACAAGATTTTTGATGAAGTGCATGTGTAGCTCAATGTGTTTGTTGTGCTGATGTAGAACTGGATCTTTGGCAAGCTTGATGGCACTTTGATTGTCACACCAAAGTGGATTAGGCTGCTGCTGCTCAAATCCAAACTCTGAAAGGATCTGTCGAAACCATAAAGCTTCCTGACTGGCATTAACTGCGACTTGATATTCTGCTTCTGCTGAAGAAAGAGCAAGAGCTTATTATTTCTTACAAGCCCAAGTGATAGGTCCAGATCCTAGACTAAAAACATAACCTGCAATAGACTTTCAATCATCAGGATCACCGGCCCAATCTGAATCAGTGAAACCAACCAACAAAGGTTTCCCCCTTGTACTGTAATGAATCCCAAACTGAATTGTACCTCGAATATATCGAAGTATTCATTTTACTTCTCTCTACTAACTTTCATGAGGAGTTTGCATATAACGGGAAACACGACCAACGAAAAACGAAAGGTCGGGACGGGAATGAGTCAAGTATAAAATACTACCAACAAGCTGATGATACAAGGTGGCATCTACTTCAGGGGAAGTACAAGTGGCAGAAATTTTGACTTCAGAATGGAAGGGAGAAGGGGCTGGTTTACAATCTTCCATGTGGAAGAGACGAAGAAGGTCACAAGCATACTTAGACTGGGAAAGAAAGATTCCTTCTTTGGTTTGCAAGACTTGGAGACCAAGAAAATAATGCAAATGTCCTAAGTATGACAATTCAAAAATTTTCTTGAGACTGGATTTCACATGGGTTATAAGTTTAGGGTCACTACCAGTAAGGATAAGATCATCAACATGAAGAACAAGTATGATGATATGGTTTCCTACTTTCTTGGTATAGACATTGGGGTCAGAATGGCATCTAGAAAAACCAGTGTCAAGGAAAAAGCTATCCATTTTGGCATACCAAGCTCTAAGAGCTTGCTTAAGGCCATATAAGGATTTCTTAAGGAGACAAACAAGGCTAGAGTTATCCTAAACATATCCAAGAGGTTGTTCCATGTAAATTTCCTCCTGTAAATCACCATGTAAAAAGGCAGACTTGACATCCATTTGATGGACTTCCCAGTTATGTAAGGCTGCAAGGGAAAGAACAAGGTGGATGGAATTCATTTTTGCAACAGGAGCAAAGGTTTCATTGTAGTCAATCCCTTCAACTTGGGAAAAACCTTTGGCAACTAACCTTGCCTTAATTCTTTCAACACTTCCATCTGATGCATACTTAGTTCTGTAGACCCATTTACATCTGACAATTTTTCTTCCTTTTGGAAGAGGAACAAGAAACAAGTATCGTTTGCCATTAAGGAACGATATTCTTCATCCATAGCTGCATCCCAATCTGGATTTCTGGAAGCTTCTGCAAAAGTTTCTGGATCATGATTCTCAGAAACTTGAGCCAAACGAGAAGAGGCTCACTGAAACTGAGAATGTGTCCAATGTTGATCTCTAGGATCACTGGCAAGATCACCAGTTGCTTCACATGTTGAACAGACCCATCAAGGAAGCATTGGTGCTGATGCAATTGGAGGAACATGAGCAGGCGGAGGTGGATTTTCATCCTCACTGTCATCATCAGAAAATGGAGTTGGAAACTTGTCAAGGAAGTTGGAAGAAGAAGAAGAAGAAGGCACAATCGCCAAATCAGGCTTGCAGGCCAAAGATGGCACACCCGCCAAGTTAGGCTCGCAGGCCAAGAGATTTTCATCAAATTTAACATCTCTTCTAATGATAATATCATGTGAATGGGGCTGAAGAAGTCTATAGCCTTTTACATCTTCAGAATATCCAACAAATATGGACTTTTCACTTTTAGGCTACAATGCTTTCCGTTTTTCATCCGGAATGTGAGCCCATGCTTCACAACCAAACACACGAAAGTGACTTACATCTAGTTTAATTTTACTCCATGCTTCTTCTGGTGTTATACCTTGTAAAACTTTAGTGGGTGTGTGATTAACTATGTAATTTGCACAATCTATGGCCTCGGCCCAATATTGAAGACTTAGTCCCTTAGATTGGATCATACAATTAGCCATTTCTTTTAAAGTGTGGTTCTTCCGTTCAGCTACACCATTTTGTTGTGGTGTATATGGAATAGTGTGTTGTTGTTGGATTCCTTATTTAGTACAGAAAGTAGTGAACTTGTTGTTAGCATATTCTCCTTCATTGTCAGATCTTAACTTAATAATTTGATGACCAAATTTTTTTTCAACAAGGGCCTTGTAGGCCAAGAACGTGTTAAATACTTCGCTCTTAAGTTTTAGGAAGTAAACCCAAGTGCATCTGGAGTAGTCATCAATGAAAGTTAAGAAATATTTGAAACTAGAAAAGGAAGCAGATGGAAGAGGACCACACAAGTCACTATGCACAAGATCCAAGGGAACCGAGGCGTGCCAAGAGGCATGTTTGTCAAAATTGTCTTGATGATGTTTTTCGAGTACACAACTGGAACAAACACCATCCTTGCAAGATACCATCAGAAGACCAGTCACCATATTGTCTTTACATAGTTGTTGCAATGAGCGATAATTTAAGTGACAAAATCGCTCATGCCAAAGTTTGCTCAAGTTATCACTATGAGCAACAAAAACTGAAGGAAAAGGTGATGACCCAAAGTTGTTAAATTTGTACAACCTGGTAATATTATCAATAGTACTAGTAGCAAGGACATTTTGAGAATTTTTAAAATCCTTGATTACAACTTGGTGAGGTGTAAACGTCACAGTTTTACCTTCACGCGAATGAGTAATTTGATAGACTGATAACAAATTGCAGGAAATTTTTGGAACACATAGTACATCACTGAAATGGCCATTTTCTACTAGAACTGTTCTAGATCCTACAACACTTAGAGATCTATCATCACCAACAAATATTTATTCGGTGTTACATTCATGCATAGTAGAAAATATGGCTTGATCCTTAGCCATATGATAAGATGCTCCAGAATCAATGAGCCATTCATTTGAAGTAGAAAAAGAAGATGCAGTATAAGAGTAACCATAAGCACAAAGTGCATGTCCATGAGAGTTAGATTCTGAAGATGAATCTAGGCTGATGTGGTGCTTCTTCATTGCTGCTTCCAAGGTTGCCATCTTCTTGAAACACTTAGATTCATCATGATTATCTTTCCCACAAAAATTGCAATGACGCTCAGTCTTCTTTCCTTTTGGCTTGGATCCTTTGTCATTTTTTAAAGAAGGAGCTGACTGAGAGGGTTTGGGACCCTTGTTGTTTGGCTTATTATTGCAAAAATTTTGTTTCTTAGGAGGTTTGGAATTTTCTTTCTATTGGGACAATAAGGCTTTCCCAGATGTATCTGCATTGTTAATAATTCCAAGATGAATGAGCTTATCTTGCTCTCTAATTAAGGAATCACAAAAGGATTCAAGACTAGGCTCTTGATAGCTAGCTGCAGTCAAGTATTCTTTCATAGAGTAGAATGTAGATACAAAAACAGAATATGCAGGTCCAAGTTTGTAAAGAATATGATAAATACATTGTTTGTCTTCTTTCTTAATCTTGCATTCTGCACATAAGAGTCTAAGAGTTTTATACTTAGATAAATAGTCTTGAATGCATGAAAAATCATTTGGATTCTAGGAAATCAACTCATTCTCAAGTTGATGACCCTAAATTTCATTGTGTTTACCAAACACAGATTCCAACTTTTCCCAAGTTATATCAGGTTCATCAATTCCATATATGTGGAATCGCAAATCAGTAGAGATTGACATCCTAATCAATCCACGAGCTTCATCACATCTATTTGCCCATTTAATTTTTGTATCATCATCAGTGGGTTCTGTTTCTTTCCCTGAGGTTATCCTGACAAGTCCCCTACTTCGCAGAACATCCTCCATGCGATATTTCCATGAGAAATAGTTAGAACTTGTGTAACGTCCCCGACCCTCCGACCGGTGAGGAGGACGCTACTAACGCCAAACAAACAGGCAAACAGCCCCATGAACATGAACAGGGATAAATGATGATATTAAAAAGCTTAACATAATGCATACTAAGATGCGTGTAACACACAAGGATACATAGTTACTCAACATTCAGCAGAAGCAAACATATACATTCCAGCATTCAACATGTTCATCATTTCTCATGGAACAGTAGATATAATTGCAGAGATGGAATAGTCAGGAGTACTTATCTTTTTAATGAAGAACTCGCCCCGCAACCAGCTATGTCGCTGCAACGTTCCACCCAACCATAGGCCAGCATGCTCATCAATCTCTCAGCAACACTGCCACCCCTGAGCTGGGCATGATTCCTCAAGGAATAAGGGTCATTACAGGCTTACACATAGCCAAGGTTTTCCAATTAGCCAAACCCACACAGTATGGTTTTACCAGGTCATCAATAAGCTAGGAAAGGCTAAATGCTAAGCTGGTGGCCTCAACACCAGTCTTCTCAATCATACCCAGCCTCTAATCCCACTCTCAACAGTCCGTAGACCAACCACTGCATACCGCAGCAAAACAATCCATTCACAGCTAATGAAACGATGGCAACATTACACAGTCTACGATTGGGAAAGAAGCCAAACTCCGAGTGTGGACAGAGGAAGAACTCAGCCAACCAACATCCACGAGCCCACAACACACACAATCCCTAATGTAATGGCTAGAGAACTTACACAGGCAGAAAAGGGGAAAAAAACAAACTCTCGACCTGTGCGCAAGGGGAAAAGACACATCCCAGGAAAAACATGGAAGAAAACACAGTGGTCTACAGCTCACGATCCACCATGAAGGATGGAAAACAATACATGGCTCAATAATGCCAAGGGAAAACCGGTTCTCTGCGTGAATGGAAGGAACACCACCACAGACCGACAAACAGCATGAGAGAGGGAGAACGAACCCCCAAACATGAAATCGCAACCCTTCTTAACTCGGCTCTGCGTGAGGAAGATGAACCGGCCCCTTGTTGCTCATCCCTGTGTGAGAGTGAACCCCCAAACAAGAAACTGCGTAGCGATGGTTCCCTTACCCACATGAAGGTGGAGAGAGGACTAGTGGAGTGAGTGTGTGGAAAAGACTGATAGTCCTACCACCCTCCACTTCCAGCAAATAAATGCCTCAACAACTCAGCAGAACATTAAAAAAGGTGATTGGATGAGACAAGGGAAGGTGAGCAAAACAGACAGGGTGATAACATGTAGCTTTTCCCCCCCATGACTCAAGGTTCATCATTCCCCTCCCTTATCCTTTGGAATCATTCCCTTTTCATTTTAACGTTGCACCGTCATAGCTGGCTATAGGTTTAGTTTAATTGATGTGCGTATTTACATGATGCCAAACTATAATGTGTTGGATAGCATGATCTACCATCGGCAACTATCCCTATTGTCGAAACATACACAACCAAATCGATGGTGGGGCTTTTGCCTTTAGCTCCTCACTACGATTAATTACATTATATACGTCATGCAAATGGGGTCAAAACCAGGGTGTTACATTCCCCTCCCCCTTGGAATAACACCATCCTTGGTGTTCCAATACATAGGAATACATATACAATTTGCACATGAAAATTTCAAAATTTTGCAGATCTGTCCCACGTTCAATTATTTACTTTGAACGTTCAGGACCAAGCCCCTCAACTTCCATGAACTTCTCCTATTGGTTCTCAGCTTTCAGCTTATCCCAAATCCTAGGAACTTTGTGGCTGCTGCCCTCTTCATGTTCCCTCATTGGGCAGTCCCGACGTAAATGATGTCCTCCGCATTCCCAGCATTTCACTGGCTGCTTCATATTTACCTACTCAATCTCCTTTGAGTCTTCATTCCTAGACCATTTCTTAACGGGTCGCTTGGACGAATGTCCCATCACTAATACACCTTCCTTTCCCTTGCTGATTTCTCCCAGAAGGCTTTTCACCTCCCTTCGCAAACCAATAGAGTCTTGCAAAATCTGGTGGTTCATTTCATTCTTCCTTTTCTGTATCTTGAGCATCTCCCCAAGATTCTCTTGGGTCCTGGCAATCGTTTGAAGGAGACTTCCAACCAAGTCCAGCAACTTTTGATCTGCTGCCATGATCAATGTGCACCACCATATTTCACCTTTCTCACCTATGAAATGCATCATTGAAATTCGGTTAGACCAAGCATAATATAGGCATTAATATCAGTCATTTAATTGCCCAATTGGCATGACAGTCCAAGTCTCATCATGGAGACTTTCATATTTTTCATGCCTTCCCAACAGGCACATGAGCTCATTCATGTCCATTCTTGGGCAGAGAATTAACTACTCCAGCATTCACAATTTACTTTAAGCAAATACACACATTCCATTTTTAGTCATACATGCATTCAACCCTCTTTTGTTTTCATAATGCATAAATATATATATATATATATATATATATATACAATTAAAAGGCAAGAGAGAGAAGCAAGAGTTTTTTCCCCTCTTTGTTTTGTTCCATCCTGGAACCCACACCACCGCTGTGGCTTTTCATGCTCTCGACCTCTTTCACTTCACCGTGAATGTTGGACCAATCCCTCTTGGCCATGACACTTAGTGTCTCCGGTCTTTTTCAGACCTCTCAACCATGGAGCCTCCCCACATGGTTTGTCTCGGTTGCTAGGACCTCCACAGTCTTACTAGCACCCTTTTCATTACCGCTCATTCCAAGCTCTCCAAGACAGTCACATGTCCATATGCACCCCTAGGATGCTCTCATAGTCCTCGCTCCCAGCGATACCTATATCCAAACATTGAATAGATTCACATGTTTATTTTATTCTCATCGGTTTTATCTCTAGAACAAGAGCTTAAAACATCATAACCAAATCATATACACATGTACATTTGTAAGAAAAATAATCCAATACTTATCTGTATTGTGCGTTTCCTCGTTGGTCCACAGGATCCTGCTTCGCTTTCCTATGGACTTGGATGTTAGGTCAACATGCAGGATGCTCCACAACATCAAATGAATTAATGTCCAGCCAGTACACCCTCATGCCGGCTGGGCTTGGAACTTTACCATGACCATTTCCAGGTCCAGGATCTACTATGGATCCCCAGGCATATAACAACCCAACATACACTTATATCAACAATAATACATACACTTATATCAACAATACACTTATATCAACCATAATGCACACTTATATCAACAATAACCCTTACTCCACAACCCCTCACAACAACCATTTGCCTTTTCTCTTTAGGGTGCAACACCCAACTACATTTATTTAGCCTATCAACACAAGCAATATAAGCAAACTCATCAGCGTTATTGCTCTAAAACTGCAATCATATTTCATATCATTCACTATCAAGTATTGAGACACCAGGAGTGCATCCACTCCCTAGGGTGTAGTCAATATTGAAAACCCTTTCATGACTCGACATCGAAAAAGTGTGCACCCTTTTCCGATGTGCGCCATGTAGGCCCTATTCATACTCAAGCAATCGGTCATCATGGAAATAAAATCAAAACATGTTCTGCATATGGAATTTTAATAACTTAACATGCATATTCTTAGCAAGGGTCACAGAACACTTATCCATTTGCCGACGCAGTATTCCTTCGTTAAGGAGGAATGGGGCTCCCTTCTCCAAGTTGAGAGTCCCTTGGTTAGCCATTCCAACTCCTTTCTACATTTCATATCCACACATGTCTTACCGACATAATCTATACCATCTCACTCATGTTGCTTACCAAACATGTAGTGCATATGAGACATTTCCAAAATGTCCAATGGAGTTTCACCTGAAACCCATTTCCAAGATAAGGGAAAACCTTCCCATGAAGTTTGGCTCCTGCAAGCCATCACATTTGATCTTCCTATCGTGTGTACCCCTAGCACATTCATCAAATATACAAGCAGTCAATCATTATTTGATAATACAATCCAAATTGATTGTTCCATAACCAAGCAATGACATTAGTAATCAAATTCATTAGGAATTTGCAATTCTGTCTACTACAGAAATTAGTTTGCTTGGCAATGAGGTGATCCTCAATTGTGGGTCTCTTGTAAGCAGCACCACTATGCCCATTATAATTTTATGCTGACTAGCATAATATGAATACCCACTTACAATGTGTTCTCCTGACACAATCTTATGCAAGCCAATGGTGATTAGTGGTTGTCAGCAATTTCTCAAAATCAAAATTCACAATTCAAATTTGACAACTCATTATGCATACAAACTAGCTTCACAGCCATGAGACTCTTCTCATGAGGTTTGGCTCTTTCACATGGTAGATTTCGGTCTTTGTCATGGTCTTACCCCCGTTGCCATGCCCCAAACAATCTACCTAAAATCTGAGCTTCAATCAACCAAACACTTGGTAAGTCTGGATGCATATGACCTTTTCATTGCTGCAACCATCACTGAAGCATTTTCAGAATTTATAAAATTCAAATACTTCCAGCTGTTAATCACATCAATATTACCAAAACTCATTTACTTCATGCAATCATTATCATACTAACATTTGCAAGGTATAGTCACATCATTCATGCAATTAAATGAAATGTTTAGATACTCCTTACTTCACAAGCATATCATTTGTACCACCTTGCTCTTCCATAGAGAATTTCCCGGCAGCCAATTGGTCATGACTACCCTCTTTATGCACTTAGTATCCTGCATTCATAACAGCCTTTGAAATGGTTCCTGAATTGTCATCAATTCATCATTTCAGCTATTAGTTCTTCATAATATCACATGCATTCATGCAATGCATCACAACATTTGCACATATACTCATGCAATCAGTCTCTCACACCCTTCATATGCATCCATTCAATGCATGACTACAAGATTCATAAAATCTTTTTAATGCATATCCATTCAATGCTACCTTGCATTGATTCATGAATACTATGCATTCTACACACCATGCATGGCCTAACCATGACTACTTCATATAGGATGTATTACTATAATTGAGATCATCAGTACTTACTTTCCTTAGGCTACCAAGCTCAATCCATACATATAGGCATGACACCTTTCTATATGAACGTAGTATAACATTCAAATATCCACATAGTATGAGGTCTCCTACCTTTACCACTCCTTGGAATTTATCGTAATTAACCCATTACCTGCATGGATCCTACTTACACCTTCGACATTATCAATTTAGTCGGTATCTTGCAGAGGACTATAGAATCTGCTCACCAACTTTTGATTATGGACTGGCTGCCTTATCCCTTCCTCCAGAGGGTTGCTAGTCACATTTGTCAGCATCAGTAACATATTCAGCCAGGCCCATGTTGTCCTTGGTTTTTCCAATAATGCCAACACCAATGCAATAACTATCATTAGTGGTTCATTATAGATGTATAATTCTCAATATCCTATGTATGCAAAGCATATCCTCATGCATTTCATGAATAAAACTTAGGAAATGTAGTTATAATCAGCAAGATAGGGTTTAAGGAAAATTCCTTTTTCAAGTCCCACATCCTCGCATGGAACTCCTCTTCCACACAACAGCTGGTTTGACTTCATAGTCTTGCTACCTCTAGGCATGCAATTCCTGGATTTGCCCATATTGTCAGTAGCGGCCGTCATTAGCACTTTGCTGCTCCATACTCATATTCTTGTGACTTTCCCTTGTTCCCTACTGGATAAGCTTTCCAACGCCTATCCACAAGCTTCATTCTGACCTCGGGTATGAAAACCAAACCACTTCTAAAAATGAAGATTTTCACCAATTTTAGGCAAAACACACAACTGCATTTTGGTCTGGAATGCTAACTTCAGCCACCTAGGATTTTCTTCTCCTTTTCAGCCTTGAAGATGCTGAAAGACTACTGATAATTTCACTGAAAAATCCCACTTGAAAACTCAAAATTTTCCTTTGTTAAATCGGGTCTCTTCCCAACTTATCATTCCAACGTTTTGGTAGTCAGAACAACTAATTTCCACCGCTGCTCACCGGCGGCTATACAACTAACCCTTTCTTCGGTATCAGTGGTCTGTTCATCTACGCTTCCAGAATTTATCAACAATGCCAAGGCTATCCCTCGGTGGTCAAACAGCTAACATCTTCCGCTGTTTCAGATCCCCATCCGTTTAAGCTTCTGAATCGCTATCGGCAATGGTAGTGTATCGACGATCGAAACCGCTAACCCTTACCGCATCAACAATCAAAACCACAATTCTTCAGGTGAACAGTTCTTTAGGTAGCCGCAACTGCGGCCACCAAACTGACTGTGGTTTCCGTAGACAACCCGTCGGCGGTCTCATCAACTGATTTCCGGCAATCCCATCCACTAGTCTTTCTCGTCGCACCAGTGATTCAAACAACAAATCATTTCCACTGTGTCGGCGACCAAAACCACTATCCATCGGGTGGATAGTTCCTTAGGCATCCTCAACGTCGGGCAGTAAACCGTCTGTGGATTCTGCGACTAAACAACTCATTCGTCAGTCGAAACAACTAATCTCTCCTGACACATCGGCAGACCAAACAACTAGCTTCTCCTGACCTATCGGTGGTCCGTTCATCTAAATTTTTCCTATGTTTTCTGTTCTTAGAAAAAATTTCGGAAATTTTTCTTCTTCCTTTCGCTGCCGCATCAGCTGCTCGATCGTCTAAATTTTTTCGATGCTTCCCGCTCTTCGGGAAAAACTTCTCCCTTCATCCGCCGCCGCATTGGCAACCTCATCCTCTAATTATCAGCGATACAATCTTCTATTTTTCTCCGATGCTTGCCGCCGCATCGGCTGCTCAAACAGCTAAATTTCGCCAACAATTTCCATACTTATAGGAATTTTCAAATTTTCAAAATTTTTCCCTTTCTACTTTCTTCCGCCGACGTATCGGCACCCTCAACATCTGTTTTCTGTCGACGTCTCGACGGCCTTTGAGAGATCCTCGCCGCAACTGCGGCTCTTCCTTCAACTAGATTGAGTCGGCGTTTCGGCGGTCTTCGGCCGATCTCCGCCAAAACTGCGGCTCCACCTTCCACTATCCTCCGCCGACAGCTGACGAATACTTAGAATATTTTCCGCAATTTTTTCCTCCACCGTCGTATCATCGACGGTTTCCCCAGCTATACTTTGTCGACGTTTCGGCTGGTCAATCCACTAAATTTCGCCGATCCACCTAACTAGTCTTCGATGCTTATCGACACCTTGAACAACTAAGTTTTGCCGACATATCAGCGACCTTTGGATAATTCCCTCCGCAACTGTGGCTCCGGCTTCCACTGTTTTTTGTCGGCGGCATCGGAAGTCCTTCCATCTAAATGTGCCAACGTTTTGACAGTCTTCATCAGCTTTCTTCCACTTCATCAGCTCAGACTTCCTCTATCTCTCGTCGCCGCCGAGGTCTGTATCGGAGGGGCTTCCAACTAAGTTCTCCGAGGATCCAATGGTCTCAATCACTTAGAAAAAATTTGAAAGGACCTCCTCTTTGTCAGCTTATTTCACCCGATGGCATCGGCTCTCAACACCTCTTTGTTTCCACCATTGTGGCTCCCTTCTGGTGAGCCTCCCCTTTCTTCTACCACCGTCGCTACATCAGAAGACTTCTCATGAAGCTTCCCGCCGTTGCGGCTCCGTCTCTAGGTTCTGTCCATTGTGCATCGGACGGACTTCTGCCTAGCTCATCCGATGATTTTTGGACTTAGAAATTTTTTTGGGAATTTTCTTCTGTTTCTTCTGGGCAGTAGGCACCCTACCTTTGTTAACTGTTCCTTCATGGCCCTCTAAGGCCCAATTGCTGCAACATACACTCTGTCACTGCATCTTAACGGCCCATTCAGGCCCATGCTGCAACCTTTGCTCTGATACCACTCTGTAACGTCCCCGACCCTCCAACCGACGAGGAGGACGCTACTAACGTTAAACAAACAGGCAAACAGCCCCATGAACATGAACAAGGATAAATGCTGATATTAAAAAGTTTAACATAATGCATACTAAGATTCGTATAACACACAAGGATACATAGTTACTCAACATTCAGTGGAAGCAAACATATACATTCCAGCATTCAACATGTTCATTATTTCTCATGAAACAGTAGATATAATTGCAGAGATGGAATAGTCAGGAGTACTTATCTTTTTAATGAAGAACTCGCCACGCAACCAGCTACGTTGCTACAATGTTCCACCCAACCATAGTCCAACGTGCTCATCAATCTCTCAACAACACTGCCACCCCCGAACTGGGCATGATTCCTCAAGGAATAAGGGTCATTGTAGGCTTACACATAGCCAAGGTTTTCCAATCAGCCAAACCCACACAGTAGGGTTTTACCAGGTCATCAAGAAGCTAGGAAAGGCTAAATGCTAAGCTGGTGGCCTCAACACCAGTCTTCTCAAGCATACCCAGCCTCTAATCCCACTCTCAACAATCTATAGACCAACCACTGCATACCGCAGCAAAACAATCCATTCACAGCTAATGAAATGATGGCAACATTACATAGTCTGCAATTGGGAAAGAAGCCAAACTCCGAGTGTGGACAGAGGAAGAACTCAACCAACTAACATCCATGAGCCCACAGCACACATAATCCCCAATGTAATGGCTAGGGAACTTACATAGGCAGAAAAGGGGAATAAAACAAACTCTCGACCTGTGCACAAGGGGAAAAGACACAGCCCAGGCAAAACATGGAAGAAAACACAGTGGTCTACAGCTCACGATCCACCACGAAGGATGGAAAACAATACACAGCTCAATAATTCCAAGGGAAAACCGGTTCTCTGTGTGAATGGAAGGAACACCACCACAGACCGACAAACAGCGTGAGAGAGGGAGAACGAACCCCCAAACAAGAAATCGCACCCCTTCTTAACTCGGCTCTACATGAGGAAGATGAACCGGCCCCCTGATGCTCGTCCCTGTGTGAGAGTGAACCCCCAAACAAGAAATTGCATAGTGATGGTTACCTTACCCATGTGAAGGTGGAGAGAGGACTGGTGGAGTGAGCGTGTGGCAAAGACTGACAGTCCTACCACCCTCCACTTCCAGCAAATAAATGCCTCAACAACTCAACAGAACATTAAAAAAGGTGGTTGGATGAGACAAGGGAAGGTGATAAAAATAGATAGGGTGATGACATGTAGCTTTTCCCCCCCATGACTCAAGTTTCATCATCCCCCCCCCCCCTTATCCTTTGGAATCATGCCCTTTTCATTTTAACGTTGCACCGTCGTAGCTGGCTGTAGGTTTAGTTTAATTGATGTGTGTATTTACATGATGCCAAACTATGATGTGCTGGATAGCACGATCTACCATCGGCAACTATCCCTATTGTCGAAACATACACAACCAAATCGATGGTGGGGCTTTTGCCTTTAGCTCCTCACCACGATTAATTACATTATATACATCATGCAAACGGGGTCAAAACCAGGGTGTTACAACTTGTAAGTATAATATCACAAGGGGCGGCCATACTGTAAAATAATGGTTGAAAGAACAGAAACTAACTATCTGGATGCAAAGAGCTCGAAAAAATATGCAATTTAAAAAAAACAGCACTGAAAACTGATTCTGGATGATGAAGTTATGCTTGATCAAAGAAAATGTTGAATATGTCCCCAATAGTGACGTGGTAGATATTAACTTGACCAACTAAAAAAAGAACTCCCCTCTTCCCAAGATCAACCTTTGACAATCACTTTACAATAAAGTTGATTTTAAGTGAATCACTTTTGCAGAATAAGTGATGTTCACTTTTACAATAATGTTACTTTAAATAGTGCGGCAATAAATTAAAAGACTTAAGTGACTCACTTTTTTTTTTTTTTTAATTTAAGTGAGATGCACTTTTACAATAAAGTAACTTGAAAATAGAAATTGCATGCACTAAAAAGTAGCTTAATAAGACTTGAACTCAAGACTTATTAAGGAATAAAGCAACTTTGGACCAAGTGAGCTAAGTTTAAAAGGTACGTAAAATAATGGAAAGAGGAAGGGGGATTTTTTTTTATGCTCTTCTCTGTCATTTTCTGTGCTTGCCTTTTTTTCCTGCAAATCACAAAAAAAAAACTTTTCTCACACAATGGGGTTAGATCCTGGTTAGCTTACCCAAAAAGTCTGTGTTTCCAAGTTTTCTTGTTGTTTCTGATTTGTCATGATCGCACAAGGTGCACGGCAAAGAGCATACGTAGCCAAGAAGACAAGAAAAAAACTTTCCCTTTATGTTTTTGAATTCACCGCGATCGCACAAGGTGCACGACAAAGAGCATACACAACTAGGGAAGGCAACATTACGAGACTAAAATAATAAAGATCTAATAATAAAACTGATAAAATATGAGAGATTTAAAAAAAAATTAAACAAATCCGTCATTGTAACTGTATACCTTCAGATTTGCCGAAATTGGTGTTTCTGGATCAAACGGAAACGGTTTTCGGTGAAACGAAAACTATTTCCCAATGGAAATGATGCTCCAGACGCAATAGAATATCTCCCATGGGCCAAAAATGCACAAAAACTCTAGAAATAGAAACCCTTTCAAAGTTTTGGCAACACCGGTTCTAGATCTTGATCAAAACCGAAAGCGGCTCTTCATAAATGCTCTAATACCATGTTCGGGTAGACAAGGTACTCCCAAAAGACCAAACACCTTAAGCAACTGATTCACACAAATAGATCACATATCAACACATCTATGTTTGTCACGTGGTTAAAACCCTCGAGAGGGAAACAATCCACGGCCCCAGCCAAATAACTACTTGGAGCAATTTATTATGCAAAAGAAAGAAAGCTACATATGAGATTCTCATAATAGATCAACTAGCCAAGGACCCTACATTCTCTTTAAATAGAGATCATGGACCAATCAGGTGTTAAGCCGTGGATCAATGGTAGGTATTCTCTAAGAGAAGTTGAATCGTCGGATCACTTTATGTCTAGAGCATATCGTGACCCTCGGATTAGAATATTTACAAATGCATACTAATGCATACTAAATAAACACACTTTACCTAACGGATATATTACACAAGTTGATCTTAACTAACTCCTAAGTGTCTAAATATCCTAACACCATTTATCCATATGGATGACTTTCTCTCCCAATTGCACCAATTCTACTCTACGTTTGTCTCACTTTTCGATTATAGTAGTAAGGAAGTCTTTATGTTCATCAAATATTTTATTGAGTAATGGAAATAACTTAGTAGAGGTCTCAAGTTTCTTTTCCAACTCTGACATCCTATGTTCATACATTTGAACCTTATCTTTCAAGTGCTTATTATCTTCTTGAAGTTGATCATTTTCGGATTGCAAGTCTTCCAACCTTCCTCTGTTTTCTTTACCCATTCTAGGTCTATAATTTTTTCTTCAAGTTTTGACAACCCTATCATAGTCAGGGTTCAACTACTCTAACACCATATGATCGATGAAGCAAGTGGACTACAATCCCCTCATTTATGGATCACCATCAATAGAGTGTAAAATAGTGACCTCACTCAAACTGTTAGTGGGTATAGTGGAAAATGAAGGGGAAACATTAGAAGGGTCGGGTATAAGGGGGATCTAAATATATGGTGCTACTAGGGCATTGAATACTCCTGCCAATAAATGGAATCACTGTGTTTTAAAATATTTATATGGACTATTTAATGTTAACATGAATAACCTACACATTAAATTGTAAATTTTAATCAATAAATACATGTTTACAAATTTTGAAGCTATGGTAATTTAGGTTATACCTACATAATGAGCGTGTGTAGCTTGTAACCTCTCTACCATCCTACCAGATATTTTGGTGCCTATCAAAACACAAAAGACAGGTTTATAATTTAAGAAAATGTTGGAGGGTGTCTAAATAATTCAAGGGAAATGTAGTGTCCTTAACCCTTAAACAAGGAAAAAGGTGCTAAGATTAAGACTAAGTTAAGTTTATGAACAATGGACACAAATAATTTTTAATTAAGTTAACTACCATTCACTTAAATAATTAAAACTTTTAACTCTAGAGATTGAATTATAACTAAAGTTGTGACACTTAATTAATTATTTAATTACCAATGGTCAAATTGTAACAAATGTGATGAAGGAATATTATTCAACATCCTTAGTGAGAATAATTTTCTAAAACCCATTCATGTATTAAGATTTGTATTAACGTCAAAATCACGATTGTTAGAAAGAAATAAAAAGAGTATCGTTGTTATAAGTTTTTTTGAAAACTGAGCTAATTTTTGGTGTTTTTATGTGTGTGTTATTGGTGAGGATGAAAAGTAATAAAATAACAGAACAAGACACATATGTAGGCTATCACCTACAGCCGCACCACAACCAATATAGCAAAACAAAATCCACTGACTGTAATCGCAGTCCACAAAATCACCTCCTGATGGTTGTCCCCTACAACCATTTTTAACTAGTATATTTTAGATTGTATGGTTGCCTCTCTCTAGCCATCAACCAATATTACATTTAGATTACATTTTTCAAACTCATATATATAAATAGGAGTAGATCCATGCATATAGCATTGCCAATCTAACAACTGGTGCGCTCAACTTGGAACCAAGAAAACTGTTGGACTAAAATAGACATATCTTGGTCATTTGGAAATCTTTTTCGATGAAATGAAAGGCTATCCTTACTAGAAACTCTATTCTTGACACAATTGAATGGGTCCCAAAACACATAAATTATAATATATTGGTGAACCATATCATATGGTTGCACCCCTCCCAATACCGTAGAGTCACGAATACATTTTTTGAAGAAGAGAAAGAAGTTTAGAATGAATAGCATCATGCGTTTGAATCCTACATAGTCCATTCTTCTCGTAACCAAATTATGACATACAATAATCAAGAATATATATATAAACTCATCCTCCACATAATCATCATAATAATATGCTAAAACATAAATAAAACCATATGAGAAATACTTATCTCAAGATATGGGCAACTGGATGCAATGGGACAAATTTCCTCCCAGTTATAGACACAGTCAAGCCTTCCTCGCTTGAACAGGTCACCCCCAATATGAGACCATAGATCCATGGGTATAGGCTCAATTATTCTATCAACTCTCAGAACTACCTATTCTGAGAACCACAATGCTTCCCACTACTACTTTATTGTACGTCTCTACTACCTATGGGACCTGACCTAGCTCGTCATTCCCATTTCCTAGCCTCCTGTGCTAGAACCTGGACGAGTAGAGTGATAGAATGGAAGCAAAGTGAAACAACTAGACTAACTCTATGTATCAGTATACTCCCAATACTAGTACAAGGAGGCCAACTCTAACCCAAGGGGATCAACTTGAATTAGAGAGAGGTAAGGTTTAGTATTCATCATTGAGACTAACTTAAACTAGTGGAGTGGTGGCTTATTTAAGAGATTC
Source organism: Pseudotsuga menziesii (assembly GCA_001517045.1). Lineage (NCBI taxonomy): Eukaryota > Viridiplantae > Streptophyta > Pinopsida > Pinales > Pinaceae > Pseudotsuga > Pseudotsuga menziesii. Next base: position 127,146 of record LPNX010756245.1, on the reverse strand, counting down.
TATTTCCCAAATTAGCACCATGAGGGGGGGTTACCAAAAACCAAGGAGTGGAGACGTGAAGAGCACATGGAGCCACACTAATGCATAAGGGGGGTTACAAAACATCAAAGGAGGGTGAAATAGGTGAGAGAAGGCATCTAGTAGGTTCATAAATATCATTGAAGCACAAAAATAGGATCATCAATGCATAGTGTAAGAGTGGAAGCTATAAAATAGCTTACAGCCCCTAAAAACTAGGAAAAGGGTTCATAAATGACCAAAAACACATAAATGTGAGGAAATCTCTTCCTCATGAGGGAGCCCTAGGGAAAATGGGTCCATTGAGGTGTGCAAAATATGCAATATTCACTCCATAGTCCATAAATATCAAGAATAGAGTTTGTTGTACAAGGTTTGGGTGACCAACATTATTAATGCCACCAAGATGTAAATATGAACTATGATGGACAAACTTAAGCCAACAACAAGTTATAAGGTTCTATGGATGTCCCCATTCCCCCTTACTTTTTGGAATCCATGGTCCCCCGTACTCTTTTAGTTTCCTTTTTTGAGCTATTTGTTTATTCAATCAATAGTAACAACATTCAAATATAGCAATGATGTCATTAATAACATGAATATCAATAATGGTGCCAAAGTCCAAAGTCACATTATCAAAAAATGATCATAAGTCCTTAATCGAATTAATCATGTAAAGGAACATAAGTCCACGGCCATATAAAATATCATAAGTCCATAATGCAAAAGAACATGCCACATGAAAGATCATAAGTTTGGGGCTTAACAACTGGGGTATTATAGGAAAACCCCAACTATGTGGTCACCTTCAATCACAAGCAAGGTGGGAATCTAAAACATGGAATTTCATGCCATTATCTACAATTTTATGGGAATGTGGCCCTTAGAAGTAGATTTAAGGTGATGGTTCAAGAATTGGAATCTCAAGGGAGTTTTCAAACTCAAGATCTATGCCAAATTATTTTTCATGGTTATCTTTTCCTATGTTGAAGATCAACAATATATTTTTTAATCAATTCCTTACTTGTTCAACCTTGTGGGAATGTACATGTGCTACTGGGTGCAAAGGTTTGACCTTTATACAGAGGTTTTTTCAAAAATCCATGTCTATATAATATTGTACTCCTTTCTGCCTGTGTTCTAGGATGAAGAAATGTAGGAAAACATATGCATCATCGTGGGAACCTATGGTAAATCCCTATAAGTGACCAAAATAAGTATGTACACTTTGTATCTATAGTCTGTATACTCACATTTGTGTTTACTAATAAGCTCTCAAGCCTTATAGAGGTAATATCCATCACATTCAAAGATAATTAATGGATCCAAACCTTAAACGAGCGCATACCTTCCAAGTGTCACAAATTCCATGAACATGGTAACTTATTTAGAGACCTCCCCATCAACCAACAAACCCAAACAAAGGTAGAGGATGAAGGGAAATACCTATAAGGTTTCATCTAAATTCATAGTAAGAGGAGGTGGAACCAATGGTTAATCCTACCCAATAAATTTATGAAGCAAGACAACAAATTTCAAATCATAAATAAACAACATACAATGTCATCATAGAAAAACCCTTTAGACACCTGCTCCATAAATCCTAATCACGTAATGATCCAAAATAGTAAAAAGTTATGTCTCAAGAATCTAAGGCGTAGGCAGACCACAAAGTAGATTCCAAGTGTAGGAAAATTGAATCATAGGAAAAAAGAAGATACATATATGGAACAAGATCAAATCCTAAATCTCATCCTATCCCTTGCATATATAAATGAGCAAAAAAACTTGATAGACTTGGGAGATTAATACAAGGATGGTGCTTCATCTATGAGTGAAGCAACTTCTGATGTGGACATAAAAAATATAAACTTGAAACTTTTATCCTCACAATTTGAGTAGGAATACATCAACTCCGTATCAACAAAAGTGATATACAAGTTATATTATTGAACAATCAAATGAGCACAAGAAGTAACAAGTTATAAAGCACCCCTATAGACAATCTTGGAATCAAACTATTGTCATTGAATTCTATCAAACAGGTCTCAATGAAGCCAAGTGATCAAAAGAAAAACAAAGCGAACATAGAGGAATTAATTTACCATCTTATCAATTTAATACAAGTTAAGGATATCAAGGATAAATTTCTCCAATCCCCAACCAAAGTTAATCACATTTATCATGTCTTGGAACATTAGAGGAATCAATTCTCTAAGGAAACAAAACAAATTAAAGAGAGAATAAGAAAACAAAGCAAATACATTTTTTATGCAAGAAAGAAAATGCTTAACGTACTTCATTTAATCAATGACACACAAAGTTTGGCAAAATAGCATGGCGGTTGGTTTAAGTTCATAAGGCATGTCGGTACGGTTTGTTATTCTATAGATCCCAAACATTGTGTAGCTCAATAACTTATCTACCACCAAATCATGGTTTCAACTCGCTTCAAAGTGATTAGATCCAATGCATGTGCTCCTTAACCAATGTGTATGATCTAGTGGAGAAGGAATATTTATTAGATACCCTTCTCAATATCCCCTAAAATGCAACCAAAAAAATACAAATAATCATAGAATATTTCATTATGATAACCTACCTCAATGAAAATAAAGGAGGATTCAAAAGTTTTGAAGGAATTTGTAAAAAAATTGAAGAGCTATAGTTAAAAGATTCCCTCCCTACTAATAGTGTCTACACCCAGAACAACAAACAGGGTGGTGTTCATCATGTTGCTGCAAAAATACTAGATCACCTCCTTTTCTTAGAGACACTCATGGATGAAATATTTGAATGTGAAACTCTCATCCTACCAAGCATTGGATCATATCATTGTCCAAGGTTCTCCATTATCAACCCAAGTGAGGATTAAACATAACTCCCTTCTACTTCAAGAAAATGTGGCTTGTTACTCCCAACATCAAAGAGCTAATAAAAAATTGGTGGGCTCGTCTAGAAATCCAATGAGTTTTTTGTGTGTATATATTCCAACAAAAGTTGAAATTCTTAAAATCTAAAATCAAATATTGCAATTTGAATAATTTTTTACAATGTTTTCAGCAAAAAGAAGGACCTAGAAAACCTTATGTCCAAAACACATCAAGAAATGATGACCACTAGCATTATGAATGACATGAAAAATTGAAACACATATTAACAATCAAATAAGCATGTAGGATAGAAAGACAAGACAAATTCCATACATAAATCATGAATCCACTAGTTGAAGGAAGAAGATAAAAACTCCACTGTTTTCCATAAATCCGCACTAGGTAACAGGTACAGCAATAAAATAATGAGCTTACAATCATCTATTATATAGGATCTACATGATCAAATATCCTCGCATAACCAACCATCGTTAATCAAAATGACATCAACAATATTCCTCAAAACATCCTAAATCTAATCACAAATGATCAAAACAACTCTTGAGAAAGATCCAATCCCAAATGGATTTCTTATGGATTATATCCATCAATTTTGGGGCACCTTAGGGGAGGAGCTATGAGTAATTGTGGAAGAATCCAAATACTTAGGAAATATATTGTAATCCCTCAACCTTTCTAACCCTCATTGCTAATGAAACCAAGGCCAAAAACCTGATAAATTATGGCCAATTGCCTTATGTAATGTTGCATATGAATTCATTTCTAAAGCGATAGTCAATCGGTTAAGTCCTCTCTCAGATAGGATTATCTCTAACAAATAGGATGGTTATTTCAGAAGAATACAAGTGTTTGACATTATTGTAATATTCAGTGGAAAATCCTATTATAAATAGCAAGGGAGGGGTTAGCCCCAAAAAAGAGGCCTAATTAGACTCTCTCATGTTTAGTATAGGAAAACACATCTAGATTCTATCCAATCAAGAATTATTGATTTTGGTGTTTTAGAAGAAAGAGGACTCTCTCGATAAGAAGGTATAGATTATATTGAAAAATTTTCTCTAGTTTCTCAAATGAGCACAATAAGAAATATTGTTTCACCTATTGCATCATATCGATGGGAAATACACGAATGGATGTCAAGAGTGTGTTTTTTAATTGTGGCCTTAGTGAAGACATTTAAATGCAACAACCACCTAGTTTATTACTGCCGAAACTTCAAGTTTAGTATGCAAATTGAACAAGTCTTTATATGGTCTTAAGCAAGAACCTAAAGCTTGATATCAAAATATTGACGCTTGTTTCTTAAAGAATGGTTTTAACTGGTGTCTATTTGATCCAACTCTGTATGAAAATAACTTTGATGATGATGACCTCATAATAATATTTTATGTGGATGATCTCACTATTATTGGCAATGAGCTTACATTGATATAGGAAACGAAGGATAATCTTAAAATTGAAATTGAAATGACCAACTTAGGCCTACTACATTATTTCTTGGGTCTATATATTTGGGATATGGAAAATGATATTTTACTCTCTTTTTTTTTTTTAACAGAAGCGGTTATATTAAAGAGGAGAGCTCAGTAAAGAAAGTGCTTAATAGAGGGACCCAATACATCAACCAACCAGAATCACAACCAGTGCCAGGCATAAAGCCAACAGCAAACTAAGGAGGGATGTCAATGGTTACAATCGAGTTAACAGATAGCTCATTAAGGCCAATAGTTATGGATTTATTGGCCGCCGAGTCCGCCAGATCATTAAGATTTCTAAGAACATGGAAAAATTTGATTTTCCTGGACGTGTTGGCCTTGTACTTAATTCTCTTAACCAGTCTTGCAATGCGCTCATTCTTGCTCCTATTTCCCCCATTCAGCTCCTGAATAATTATTCTGGAATCTCCAAATACTATAACTTCTTCCGTGCCTATTACCTTAAGCTGATTAAGACCCTGCCAAAGCCCATAAGCTTCCGCCATATTATTGGTATCATAGCCAATATTCCAGGAGTATTCTGATTCCTTATTTCCTCCAGGGTCAAAAATCACTCCACCTCCTCCCGCTCTTCCCGGATTCCCTTTGGAGACTCCATCGAAGAATAGTTTAAAAATTTTCCTCTCTTTTAGCCAATTCTCAAACTGTGAGGTGTCTAGCCTGATCTCCCAATCCTCCACCTTATTGGCCACCATATGAATTGCAGTCTTAATGTGAAGACTTTGCATCAATATTTTTTCATTGTCCATCAAATTCCCTTTATTATTTGGGATTTTTGAAATTCTAACGATCTCCTTTAAAAGAGCATTTATTTTTATGGCTGTCTTCCACGCTGGTTGGTGCTTGTCTTTAAAAATTCTGTGATTTCTTTCGATCCAGAGACCCCAGCAAATGACTTTGGGGAGTTTCATCCAGCAGGCCTGCAATCCTTTTTTATTTGTCAGCTCTCCTTGATAAAAATTACTCCAGCTAAGGAAACAGTCCTGAATATTAACCGGTAACTTCAGTCCAGCTCCCCAGCTCTTTATCACGTCAGTCCAAACTGATATTGCATAAGGACAATTAAAAAACAAGTGACTGATATTCTCAGAATCTTTTACACAAAGGGGGCAGCGGAACGGCCCAGCAAATCCCTTTTTAATCAAATTTTCCCCCGTGAGAATTTTTCCATGCAATAGAGTCCATATAAATATATCAATCTTAGGTAGCGTGCTGCAGTTCCATAAGGTATTCCATTTCTTTGTATTTGCAGGGACATTATAACTGGCTGCAAAATTCTGATAACCGGCAAGAGCTGTGTAAATTCCAGATCCCCAGCCACGCCTGTCTTTCTTGGTTTTTTCCAGAGGGGCGAGCCCTGCCAAGTGAATTAATAACTTATTTATGTCTTCCTCCAGCTCTTCATGGCATGCTGGAACAGCCCAGCCTCCCCAGCGATTTGGGGCGTCTCTCTCCCAGGTGGAAATATTCCAAAGAGTAAGCAGGCCCAGCGACTCCATCCAGGCTTGAAATCGTGGCAGCTGAGGGGGATTTTTTGATAGAATTACATCATTCCAGAATCTAATGGAACGCCCATTGCCCGGGATCCAATAGAGCGCCTCCCTGAATTGAGGCAACGCCTTCATGCATAGTTTATAAATCGTTGACCCGTTATTAATAGGGCTTTCTTCATCCATACATCTCATTCGTTAGCCTGGGAAGTATTTACATCTCAGCATAGTGCTGCACCATGACGGATTGGGAGCTAGCATACTCCAAAGCAGCTTGGATCCCATGGCAAGATTTTGAGCTCTTAAATCTCTGATTTGGAGACCACCCTCCTGCTTTGACATTTTGACGATTTCCCACTTAACCAGTGCAAATTTTTTGTTCCCGTTAGCTCCACCTTGCCACAGAAACGATCTAAACATACCTTCAATTTGAGAAATGATTTTAACCGGAGCTAGGATCATAGAGCACTGGTACAGCAGATAACTGTTCAACACTGCCTTAATTAAGATCAGTTTACCAGCCAGATTTAACCAGGCTGTCCCCCATCCTATGATTTTGCTTTTAATTTTTTCCACTATGGGCTGCCACGCTGAGCTATTGGGCTTGACTTTAAATATAGGCACCCCTAAGTAGTTGAAAGACTCCCAGGAGACAACACCCTTCATATTGAGAGCCCGGGAGATCACTAGCATTTCCCTGGGATTTACATTCCAGCCATAGATTTGGCTCTTTCTGAAGTTGATTTTACTTCCAGAGGCGAGGCAGTAGCGAGTAATTTCATTCTGGAAATGTCTAGTAATGACTTGACTGGCTCCTTCAAGTAAGATAGTATCATCCGCAAATTGTGCATGGTTAATGTCTTTTGTGCCTCTGGCCATTCTAATGCCTGGGAGGCCCATCTCCTGCCTGGCATTTTCCAACTGATAGCTAAGGACAGAGGCCTGAATGGCATAAAGCAAGGGTGAGAGAGGGCACCCTTGCCTCAGACCTCTCGAAGCTTGAAAGAAAGGGGCTGCTCTTCCGTTGATCAGCGGGGCTATCCAAGGCTTACTAATACAGGCCTTGACCCAACTGATGAATTCTTGAGCGAAACCCTACCTTTGCATTACCTGGAATAAGAAAGTGTGGTTGACCCTGTCGAAAGCATTGGCTAAGTCTAGCTTAACCACCATTCCTTTTTCCCCATTCTGCAGGCTGGAATGGATAGCCTCTTGGACTAGGATAATACTATCCCATATTTTTCTGCCTTTAATAAATCCTCCTTGGTTCTCCGGAACAAGGTAAGGCAGAATATTTTTTAGTCTACTGGCCATGATCTTGGTAATAATTTTATACCCTATATTGCACAGGGATATTGGCCGGAATCTGTCAAATGACTTCGGATCTTTTTCTTTTGGGATGAGGGCCAAGAATGTTGAATTTGTGCTTCCTCCAATTCTGCTGCACCTCTGAGATTTAGAGATCATTTTGAATAACTCATGTTTTACTATATCCCAGCAGATTTTAATGAAGTTGACTATGTAACCGTCTGGCCCCGGAGCTCGGTCTTCTTCCATGTCATCGACTGCTTGTTTGATTTCCTCCAGCGTGATGGACTTAATCAGCAAGTCGTTGTCCTTTGGCTTCATTGTTCTAGGGACTAGAGTTAAGAGATCAGCGTCTTCATGCATGGGCTGAGCCGAGAACAGGTCTTGAAAGTGGCTAGTCGCTGCTGATTTAATGTCCTCAAAATTATTAATCAAAGTGGCCTGAGTATGGATCTCATTAACATAGTTAAAATTCTGTCTGGCCGTTGCCTGTTTATGGAAATAACTGGTGTTTCTGTCACCATTTTTCAGCCATTTACACCTAGCTTTTTGCCTCCACCATTCAGATTCCTCCCAGCATGCTTTATGGAGATCAGAATGGAGCTTGGACTCCAGTTGGAGGTCGTTATAGTCCACATTCCCATCCTCAATTTTGCCTTGATGCAATTCCAGTGCGTGGGCAGCAAGAATTTTGGCTTGGCCAGGAGGGATTAGCGATTTGGCCCAAGCTTTTAACGCTTTATTGAGGCGTCTCAACTTCTCCTCCCAAACGAAGAAGGGGGACCCAGTGACCGGGGGAGCCCACGCCTTAGAGACAATTTGGAGAAACTCCGGTCGGTTGGCCCACAATGAGTTGAACCTGAACGGTATCGGGCCCAAATTCTTGGGGTTCTTCATCTCTAACAGAATAGGCCTATGGTCCAAGCCTCCAAAAGGCAATATTTTAGAGGACAGATTCAGCCCAAGCAGAAGAAAAGAGTCCTGGATCAAGAAGCGGTCAAGTCTGGCAGCTATGTGCCCTGGCCCCGTCCGTTTATTATTCCAGGTATATTTACCGGAGGAAGGTTTCACATCCAAGAGATTCCAATCCAGAATGGTGTCATCCACCATTTCTCTGATAGGATCTCTGACTAAAGAGCCCCCTCTCTTCTCGTCTAGACTGAGGGTGACATTTAAATCCCCAGCCAGGATGATATTCCCCACCAGATTTCTCCTTTCCTCACGAAGGAGGGTCCAGCAGGTTTTTTTTTCACCATATAAATTTGGAGCATAAATATTAAAAATACTAACCAGATTGTTGGTATCTAAATGTCTCAGCTGGGTGAGGATCCAGAAGGGGTTGTGCTTGATGTCAATGGCTTCATACTTCTTATCATCCCACAAGGTGCCAATGCCGCCGGATGCGCCCCTTGAGCTTGATTCCGCTTTGCCTTTTTTTTTCCAGAATTTCGTACTAACTTGGAGGAATGTGTCATCCTCCATTTTAGTCTCCTGAATCAGCAAGATGTCCGGTTGATGGATGGATATTAATTCAGTCATAGCTTCTTCTTTTGACTTGCTACCGAGACCCCTGCAGTTCCAGGATAGTATCTTCATTACTTACTTTTGTTTGACGTGGGCATCCCTTTCTGGGTGTGCCCTTTCTGACGAGTATTTCTAGGATTAGTCAGTAGCTTGTCCAAGGTTATCTGAGACCCTAGCATCTTGTCCTTGTAGGTAGCTTGATCCCGTATTTCTTTATTAGTTTTCCTTCCCTTGGATTTAGATTTCCTAGGGGTATATAGCTCGATTTCCCCTTCCTCCTCTTCTTCCTCTTCCGTTTCTGGATCTGGCTCTTCCTCGGATTGCCCTATACTGTCTCCTGCTTTTAGTGTTGTTACGTCTTCCTCTTGATCTTTCTTTTGGGGCTGTGATATGGCTTCTTCAGGGTCCTTGCTGTCTCCATTACTTGATTTCTCTTCTAGTTCATTGGTCTCGTCCCTTACTTCAATGATGACTTTTTTATTAGGGATTTCTTGAGATCCTTCAAGGGGGGTAGTGGATCTAACCCCCTTATCTTTCTTTGGCTCCTCTACAGGTTGTTTTTTGGATTTAACCCTATTCACCTTCTGCCAGCCCTCCGGCCTATTTTGATGGAGCTCAGGCTTTTTGGGGCAGTTTCGAATGAAGTGCCCATATTCGTGGCAGCCTCTGCATTTGAATGGGAGCTGTTCGTAATCTAGCTTTTGGAAATGGGCCCAATTTCCTACTGTTATTTTGATGGCTTCTGGGAGTCCCGCTTCTAGGTCCACTTCCACACAGATGCGAGCGCAGGAATATTGGTCCTTGGGGCTAGCCGTGTCGATGTATCTTCCCAAGGCGTTCCCAATGGCTCGGAGAGATTTGGTATTCCAGCAATGCATAGGGAGGTTTGGCAGTTTGACCCAGACTGGGACAGCTTTGGGGATGTCCGCCTCAGGGTCAAAGTCCGGGGACCATCCATTAAGGTACAGGCCTTGCGGCCCCATGAAATAAGGCCCATTTCTAAAGATTAGATCTGCTTGATATTTTACTCTCTTATCCTAAGCATGCAATGGATTTGCTTGCTCGGTTTCATATGAGTGATTGTAAGTTGTCACCTACACCATTTATGTCCAGTGTAAAGTTAAATGTTAACTGTGACACTTCTCAGGTTGGTTATGCATTGTATCATCAAATTTTGGAGAGTTTGATATATTTTACACATAATAGACTAGATATTTGTTTTGCAGTTAACATGATTTTGAGGTTTATGAAAAAACCTCATGAAAGTCATTGGACAACAACAAACATGATTCTCGTATATTTATAGGGGAAATTGCATTATATTGTGTTCTATTCTAGCAAGGTTATGGTCTTACTCCTTGGTTATACAGATTCTGATTAGGGAAGTGTTGTGGGAAAAAATAACCACAAGGGTGGATATCCTGTGGAAATTGAACCCAAGAGATAGAACAATTACACTCACAATATTGCTAATCAAACATGCAAAATTCACACCAAAGGAGACTGAAATTGGAGCATAACACTAATCTGTATTCAATAAGTGTACAATAGCCAACCTTGTGAAGTAATAGACTGCTGAAATATATCATTACATGATAGAATCGAATGCATAAAGATGCCATTCAAAATAGTCAAAAAGTAGGCTTACTAAATCTAGTCAAATCCCCCATGGGTGCATAAAGCAGTTTCCAAATCTATGAAGATGCTCACGAATTTGCTAAGTTAAGTGGGAAAGCTAAAGAGGGATGGAAATACAACTCATACATGCTTTTATTTGGAGAAAAGGAGGGAGGAGGATGTGGACAAAAAACAAGTCAACTACACCTAGTCTAGCTTTTCCTTTTTCCTTAAATCAGAATAAAACAAGGCAGCTTTTCAGAAAAAGCAGATATGCACTTTGGAGGATTTGGAATAAAGAAGACATGCTAAATTGGGTTTCCAGTATGTTTCCCAAGTGCTCCATGACTCATTTTTAGCATGTGTTGACTTCTAGGACTTGTAGAAGGCAACTAGCATAGAATGGAATCTAGGAAACTAGGTAATAAGACAAAAATGATTAAATTAATGTCTAAGGTAGGTAACTATGGGTTGATTATTCTAACACCCCCCCTTAAGCCTGACTTTATGAGTAAATATCAGAAAACTATAGGGCCTAGCAACAAGACTTAGTCACCCTTTACATACTGCTTGTCCATACAACCAAGGAAAAAGGCAAAAACCCAGTGCGAAAATCCTCCCTTAAACATGGAAAAGAAAAAAAAATTGGAAATATTGTCATCAATCATGCTTCACAGCATGATAAGCAATCCCCAGCAGTGATTTGAGATTGCTGAAGGTATTCTCACAAAAAACTTTGGTGAATATATCTGCTACTTGTTCTGAATATGCACATAAGAGTAGATCAATGGTGCCATCATGCACAACCTGTCTGATGTAGTGCATATGGATCTTAATGTGCTTGGTTCGCTATCTCTGAATTGGATCATTGTAGATTCAAATGGTGCTCTGATCATAGTAGATAATAGTTGAAAACTCTGATTCGAAACCACATTCTCCAAGTATCCCCTGTAACCACAAACATTGAGTTGTTGCATTTACAACTCCTCTATACTCTGCTTTTGTAGATGAGAGTGCTATGGCACTTTGCTTCTTACTTGACCAGCTGATTGGTCCTTCTGCAACCATGAACACATATCCTAATGTATACTTTCAATCTATGTTGTCACCTGCCCAATCACTGTCAGTAAAGCCAATCAAATCAAGATCATATTTTGCTTTGTAGAAGATCCCATGAGTTCTTGTTCCTTGAACAAAGTTTAGGATCATTTTGGCTGCTCTCCAGTGGATCTCATGAGGCTGATCCATGTATCTTGAATCCACACTAACTGCATAATATATATCAGGTTGAGTGTGTGTAAGATAAAGCAAACACCCAATCAACTGCCTATACAGTGTATTATTTACCATAGGAGAAGAACCCGCTTCTTCAAGCTTAACTCCTGAAAGGAAGGGAGTCTTGCTTGGCTTGCAATATTTCATGTTGAACTTGTTCAGCAAATCCAAAGAAAACTTGGACTGATGTACTTTGATTCCATGTTGGGATTGAGCAATTTCAAGACCCAAGAATTGGCTCAACAATCCCAAATCTGTCATAGAAAATGCATGGTTCATTACATCCTTCAAGGAGGCAATCTCTTTCTTTGAACTTCTTGTAATCAGAAGGTCATCCACATACAAGACAATAATCATCAAGGAACCATGAATTAGCTTCAAATATATATTAGGATTAGACTTGCATCGAACAAAACTCAGTGATAGCAAAAATCTATAAATCTTGGCATACCAAGCCCTAGGGGCTTGCTTGAGCCCATACAATGATTTATTTAACCTGTACACTAAACATGGATTAGAAACAAACCCTTCAGTTTGATGCATGTAAATCTCTTCAGTGATATCTCCATTTAGGAAAGCACACTTCACATCCATGTGATGTACCTCCCACTACTTCAAAGCTGCAATGGCTAGAGCTAGCCTTATGGAGTCCATCTTTGCCACTAGTGCAAAGGTTTCATTGTAGTCAATACCATGTACTTGTGAGTAGCCCTTGGCTACCAATATTGCCTTATATTTCAAAGGTGAACCATCAGCAGCAAACTTAGTCTTGAAAACCCACTTGCATTGAACTAGCTTCCTCCCTGGGGGAAGATCAACCAGTGCCCAAGTGTTGTTCTTCTGGAGCGAGCTGAATTATTCTTTCATGGTTGTTTTCCATCTTGGATCATGTGTTGCATATTCATATGTCTGTGGATCTAATTCAGCCAGCAGATAGCACTTCTCAGCAAATAGAGGATCTTTCACACAAAGGGCACTCTCAAATTGAGATATAGTCCTCCTAGTGTCACTAGGATTTCCAGCTAGTTCCCCAGCTGCATGAATGGTCTTTGCTGCCCATTTTGGTATTATAGGAATTTTAGGATCTGCAATCAAATCATTGTTATCAGACATATCAGAATCATCAAACTCATTAGTCTCTTCACTTACAATCAATGGATCTGGGTGAAGAAGACTCTCCAACTTCAATTGCTACTAAAGGCTCTTCTTGGAACTGAACACTTCTTTCAATGAAAGATTTGTTAGTGCTCAAGTTGATTAGATTGTACCCTTTTGAATCTTCAGAATACCCAACAAATAGGCACTCTTGGCTTTGGGGCTACAAATCCTTCCTCTTTTCAGTTGGAATTCTAGCCCAAGCCTTTGAGCCAAAAATCCTGAAATGGGTCACATCTGGCTTGTGCCCACTCTAAGCTTTGAAAGGAGTCATACCATCAAGATTATTAGGAGGCACCCTATTCTGGATGTAGGATGCACATTTTATAGCTTCGGCCCAAAACTTTGGTGGCAAAGTCTTAGCCTCCATCATCTGGGTTTCCATCTCCTTCAGTGATCTGTTCTTTCTCTCAGCAACACCATTTTGTTGTGGTGTGTAAGGGATTGAATGTTGCATCTGAATACCTGCATCTTTACAATACTGAATGAACTTAGAATTGACACACTCACCACCATTGTCAGATCTGAGGATCTTGAGTTTCCTCCCAGACTGGTTTTCAACCAAGGCTCTAAAGACTTTGAAGAGGTCAAAAACTTTAGACTTATGCTTTAGGAAGTGAACCCAACAATACCTGGAAAATTCATCTATGAAGTTCAGTGCATATTTAGCTTGACTCATGGACATATGAGGGAATGGACCAGCAATTTCACTGTGGATCATCTCAAGAGGTGCAAAGGTTCTCTCATGACTAGCTTTTTCATACTTGTGCTCTGGATGTTTTCCTAGGATACAACCTTGACAGACTCCCTTAGAAAACTTGATCTTTGGTAACCCTATGACCATATATTTTTCACTCAAATCAGAAAGATACCAGTGTAGTTAATATGGCCAAATCTTTCATGCCAAAGCTTGCTTTCTTCATTAGCATGAATAAGAAGAGCAGAGGGGTTTGAGTAGGGTAGAAAATGGGAAAACTTGTATACCTTCGAAGTGTGATCTACAACACCTTTTGCTATGACTTTACCATTCGAAATCTCAATGATTTCAACATCATCAGGGGAGAAGATGACCTTTTTTGGAGACCCAGTATGAGTCATATGATACACTAACAAGATATTAGAGGCAAGACCTGGAACATACAACACATTATTGAACTTACCATGGTCAAGATCAATCCTTCCCTTCCCCAAATTGTCAGTGAGAGAGTCATCTCCCAAAACTATCGGTGGACCTTTCGACATGTCAAGAGAGGAGAATGTCTCTTTTGTTGAAACCATATGTCTAGAAGCTCCAAAGTCTACGATGAAGCTAGGTAAGCTTGATGTTTCAGCAACTAAGGCATGTACTCTCTCTCTCTGTCCTCTGAATTTGATCCTCCTTCCCTCTTATTTGAACAATAAGGAAGGGAGATGTTATTCTTCTCTAGGAGTTGGGTCAACATGTCAATTTGCTTCTTCATATAAGAGCTCTCAGGATGATAGCCCTTATTACAGTATGCACACTTGCTCATTTCTCCTTTATTCTTCTTCTTCTAGGAGTTCTTCTTGGAACCTTGGGGCTCCTCTTGAGACTTGTTCTTGTGTCTCTTTTTCTCAAGTGGATTTTTAGATTTTTTCTTGCTTTTTGAATCCACCCTTGAATCTCCAGCAACCAAAGCTTGGTCTTTGGAAGGTTTGATGGCACCCATTATCACCAACTTATCTTGCTCCTGTGTGAGGGATTCCATGAACTCTGCAAGATTAGGCATCTTCCAGGCTCGAGCTGTCAACTTGGTGGCATGGAAGGTCGAAACAAATACTGAATAGTCAAGACCAAGATTAGAGAGTATGGCCAAAACTAGTTTATCTTCCTTATTTTTGATCCTAGACTGTTTCAACTGCAAAACAAGGGCCTTAAACTTGGAAAAGTAGAGTTGCAATGATTCAAAGCTACTGGGACTCAAGGAGATCAGCTCATTCTCGATTTGATGTCCTCTCATCTCATCTGTCTTTCCAAAAATCTCTTCTAGCTTCTCCCACACTTCATTAGGTGATGTCAATCCATCAAGATGGAAGAGGAGGTCTCTTGAAATGCTTAAACACAAAAGACCATAGGCCTCATCCCTGCTGTTGTGCCATTTAATTTTCTCTCCAGCTACATTGGGCTCTACCTCAGTTTCCATAGTCACCATGTAGAGACCTTTCGATGTCAACAATATCTCCATCTCAGCTTTCCACTCAAAGAAATTGAATGGAGTCAATATGATCTTCTGAGAATGGTCCATAGATCATAACGGTGCCCTTCAGTCAGTAGAATGTGCTCCCAGTCAATATTTTGAACCTGCAATAACAATTTCGAAGGATATAAATCAATCTACAAAGGCTCTGATACCATGTGGAAATTGAACCCAAGAGATAGAACAATTACACTCACAAAATTGCTAATCAAACATGCAAAATTCACACCAAAGGAGACTGAAATTGGAGCATAACACTAATCTGTATTCAATAAGTGTACAATAGCCAACCTTGTGAAGTAATAGTCTGATGCAATATATCATTACATGAGAGAATCGAATGCATAAAGATGCCATTCGAAATAGTGAAAAAGTAGGCTTACTAAATCTAGTCAAATCCCTCATAGGTGCATAAAGCAGTTTCCAAATCTATGAAGATGTTCACAAATTTGCTAAGTCAAGTGGGAAAGCTAAAGAGGGATGGAAAGAAAACTCATACATGCTTTTATTTGGAGAAAAGGAGGGAGGATGATGTGGACAAAAAAAAGTCAACTACACCTAGTCTAGCTTTTCCTTTTACCTTAAATCAGAATAAAACAAGGAAGCTTTTCAGAAAAAGCAGATATGTGCTTTGGAGGATCTGGAATAAAGCAAACATGCTAAATTGGGTTTCCAGGATGTTTCCCAAGTGCTCCGTGACTCATTTTTATCATGTGTTGACTTCTAGGACTTGTAGAAGGCAACTAGCATAGAATGGAATCTAGGAAACTAGGTAATAAGACAAAATTGATTAAATTAATGTTTAAGGTAGGTAAGTATGGGTTGATTATTCTAACATAACTTTCCCACGGTGATAGTATCCTTGAGGTTGCATCAATGACCTAGTGTTATGTTTGAGCATTAAAAGAACTAAACCTCAAATTCCAAATAAAACTCTTAATTAGTAACAAAAACCAAAACAAAAACAATAAAGAAAGGGGTAAGAGATAAACCAAACAAGTTTCAACAAGAGTGTGTCAAACCAATTTTTTATAGCCCAATGGTCCAGTTAAATACAATACTGTCACCTACGAGGTGCAAACTTCAAAAGAATCCAACAATTTCCCTTAGCTAGGTCCATTTTGTCCACACAATTGCAATATAACTAGGAGAGAACAATGGTGAAACACTTGCCTCTTGGGGGAAGAGGACAAGGTAGTTTTGTGTATGCCAATATGGGGAAAGAATTAGATTAAAATGGGAGCTCTAAATGTGATTCCAACATCATAATGTGTTCTTATTTATTCCTATGGAATGCATGCCCATGACCTCCTTTTATAGGCCAAATGGTAGCCAAGAAACAATTGGATCCACATGTGAACACTGCATCCTTTGAACCGGTTTCCCAAGTACATGAGAGGGGTTATTCAATGCTCCCATGCATGTGAGGAGTCCCTATTTGATTTTGGATCCAAGGGAGCCATTCTAAGTCTTCAATACACCAAGGAATTATGTGGTCCCATTGTTTTTACAGTCACGCGAGTTTCAATATATATATCATGTGGGTGACTATACAGATAAGTCACACTAATAGAATGGGTTTTTAGTACTTTTATTTGTGTTGTTTTTCATTTTTTCTTACTTTTAGCATTTTTGGGCTCAAATTTTTTTATGGATCTAATGAGGGTGTCTCTTGTGAGCTGCATTATGTATTTTTTTTTTTTGTAAATATAGTAATTACATTAAAAAAGAACTAAGGCCTTCTTAAAACCAATTACAGAGTAGAATAAAAAAAACTTTTACAGATCTGATACCGAAATATAAGTAATACTTGAATTCCTTACAATACGCTTCCTTACTTCCCCACCCACAAACACAAACCTTCAGAACTTCCCAACCCACGGACTCAAAAATTTCGGGCCTCACTGCCTCTAGACACAGAACTTACATACCAGCTTCATCTCATAATATAAGAACATCCAGGATGACCAAAATGTTGACTGATATTTCAAGTCATGCTACTGATATGTTATAAACTAGATAATATCAATTCTTACAATGAAGCATAATACTGGAAAAAGATAAATCCTTCCAAAACCGAATTCCTTAAGACATACCGAATTGGTCCATATAAAACCAAAGACAAGCAAGAAGAAACCTTTTTTAAACAAAACCGCAGACAAGGAACCAGATACCAAGATAAGACCCATACATCAAACTTTATAACAAAATATAAGACAGATCTTGAGCGAAGTGTTGAGACGAATCAGGACCACCTGGTTTTGTTGCAACCCCGCTCGATGAAGCCGAATGCTGAAAACCCAAGCACATAGTCAAGAAATCAATTTTGTCTTCCACCCTTTTAACAGAGATTTCCAGAGACTGGATCAATGCCAAGATAGCATTTTTCCTGGAATTCAGAGATGAATTGTCCCGATTAGGAGATTTCCAATCCCATTCAGCTCTACCCACCAATTTTTTCATAACCCAAAAAATTGCGACGGTTTTTTCATAAAGAATCGCCCGACCAACCGTGTGGCCAGGATCTAGAATCCATTCCTGAACCTTCTTAGTTTCCTCTTTTAGCTTTTGGGAATCAAGTTCATCCCAGAGCCTTCATTCCGATGCATTAATACGGATCTGAATCTCTTGAGGGAGTTCTAAATAAAAAATGCAGGATTCCCATAAGGCTTTACGTTGCACACGAGAAGCTATTTTGGACGAGTCAGTCAAAGAATGCTCCCTTTTCCCCTTTTCCCTTTTCCTTTGTCATTCATCTTAATACACCAGATATTCCTAGACGACCCACAGATAAAACACTCACAGCAATAACTCCCATGATAACCCGGTGAGCACCTGATGAGCGTTCCACCACCCTACACCAGAATAAATAACCTCATGGAAGAGTTCGTAATGATGAACATGATCTGAGAAATAACTTCACAATCCTTCACACAAGTGCCTTGAACAGACTCACCATTAATATCTTTCATTTGAACATCAGAGCATAGTACACAATACGTACCACCAACCGTCACATATATGAAAAAATATGCCCAAACCATCATATTTAAAACTAGCATCATGTCAGCGATGTGAAAACCACATTTACACCTTTCTCGGGCCACGTGCTTAGACTTAAAATAAAAAAGTATTAATTATTAACCCGGTTTTCTACCTGGACACTGGTACAATCACTTGATATAAGATCTTGACACCATGATTTAGCAGTCATATCAGATAGCATATTCCAATTTACTGTTCGGAAAGGCCGACACGCGTCTACCCCCATGTTATCCAAGAAGCCCGCCACCTTGTTACCATTCCGATGGACATGAGTAAAACTAACAGCTTTCCCTTGGATGAGGCCCGAGCGAATAGTTTCCATTCAACTTTCCAGGCACCAGGAGGAAGAAACTTTAGGGCTTTGAGAGCCATTCTGAAGTTTAGAGGCCAAGCAAATTACCATCTGAGAATCTCCCTCCGCTATGAGTGGTTCGTGAATGTTTTCCAATACCCATTCTAGCCCCTAGATCAAACCTTAAATCTCTGTTGCATTGTTGGATTCAATACCAAGGAAACTGTATCCATAACCGAGCATTTTCCCTCCGTTATTACGAAGAATGAAGCCATATCCCGCCTTCCCAGGATTACCCTTGGAGGCGCCATCAAAATTTAGTTTTAGAAAACCCTTTGGAGGAGGATTCCAACAGTCCAAACTTGGTTTAATTGCAAGAGAGTTCTGATCAGACTGAATAGAAAGCCCACCATTAATCAGACCCCAATCTCCCAGAATCTGCCTTTCCATCCCTGTTAACTCGAAATCTTTAGAATCCCAGTTAGACAGAGAAATGGTTTCCTGCAAATTAGACCACAAACAATGCCATACATTAAAGAGAGAAGAAGTTCTAGAACGGAAAATTCTAGAATTTCGTTCATTCCAAATGGCCCATATCAGAAAATTTGGAAAAAATTCCCAAAGGCAGTTCATGATTTGACTCTGGAAAGGGTTTTTAGGCCATTGGATCAAGGTTCCAACTGGGTTCTGCTTAATTTGGGCTGAATGGCGAAACAAAGCTACTCCATGATCCCATAGAGCTGCTGAAAAAGGACAATCATCCAGAAGATGAAGAGAAGATTCCCCCGCTAGATTGCAGAGAGGGCATCGGTAAGGGCCAAACAATCCTCGTTTTTTTAAATTTTCCCCAGTTAAAATTCTTTTATGCAAAATAAGCCAGCTGAAAATAGCTATTTTTGGCCATAATTGTTTCCCCCAAAGAGAATTCCATGGTATAATAGAAGGAATTTCAGAGGATCGAAAGAGAAGAGTATATGCCTCTTTGAGAGAAAATACCCATTTCGGTCCATAACACCAACGAAGCTTATCCTTACCTTCCTGTCTTCGAATACAATGCAGATTGAGCTCTTATTTTAGCCAAGAACATTCCTGAGAAGGACCAAGCCTATCCAACCAACTTTGAGTCACCCATGACCAAGAAAAAGAATCTAAATGTTGAAACCCCCAGAGGTCAGCTACTTTGCATAAATTTATGTTGATACAGGCTTCTTATAACTTTGGGAACTGCCCTGAATGCTCCAACGGAGGAAGTTGTTGCCAGGCATCCTCCCAGAAACATGCAGATTGACCATCACATATTTCCCAAAAACCATGCTGTTGAATTATACTATGACCTGCCCAAGCTGTTTTCCAAATATGAGAGCCAGCTTTTTCATCAGAAAACCTAATTAAATCCTGACAATCCCAATGGGGGGCATATTTGGCTACCCATAATCTATCCCATGGTTCCTGAGAGTGAGTAAGCCAACGCCACCAAAGCTTGGCTCCCGCTAGTAACCCTACTATTTCTAGGTCTCTTAACCCCAAACCCCCCTGAGATTTGGGTTTACAGACATTATCCCAATTAACCAGAGCCCATTTAAGATGATCCTAAGTACCACTCCACAAAAACCTCCTCTGGATATTTCTCAAATCCTGAAGAACAGATTTAGGTGCCAGCATCATTGAGAACATATAAGTAGGCAATGCTTGAAGCACAGATTTAACAAGAACTAAACGGCTTGACAGATTTAGAGATTTCAGGGTCCAATTACTCAACCGTTTCTTTAATTTATCCACTAGTTCAATCCAGGAACTCTTCCTTGATTGAGTATTAATAAGAGTGCCCAAAAAAGTAGCCAGAAGAAAACCTTCAGAGAAACTAAAGATACGAATAATATTTCAATGGGTAAGACTAAGGGTATTAAAGAAAAAAACCTCGGATTTTTGTGCATTGACTTCCAAACCAGAGGCATTACCAAATTGATCCAAGCATGTCTGAAAGCTCGAAGCTTCCTGGACCGAAGGATATCCCATAAGCATAGTATCATCCACAAATTGTTGGTGAGAGTGCCTAGCCCCGCCTAGAATTCCACATATACCATCTATAAAATTGGCCTCTTTTGCAGTAGTAATAGAACGTCCCAAGCCTTCGGCCATAAGAATAAACAAAAAAGGAGATAGAGGATCCCCTTGGCGGATACCTCGAGTAGGAGTTATGATTTTTGAAGGAACCCCATTCACTAGAATTGAGAAAAAGGTCGAAGAGATCAAATTCATGATCCAGTTAACCCATGCCTTACCAAAACCAAATGCTACCAACATTCTCCTGATAAATTGCCAGTTAAGTTTATCATAAGCTTATGCAATATCAAGCTTAACTAACATACCCGTCATCTTTTTTAGTTTGATGGAATGTAAGATTTCATGAACAATAATAATTCCATCTGAAATCTAACACCCCTCAACAAACCCCGATTTCTTTGATGAGATTAGAGAGGGCAGAATAGGTTTTAAACGATTAGCAATTACCTTGGTTATGATTTTATAAATCACATTACAAAGGCTGATAGGCTGAAATTTATCAGGCGCATCTGCACCCTCCTTTTTAGGAATCAGAGTTAAAAAGGTAGCACTAAAGGCTGGAAGAATACGCCGAGATACTCAAGATTGTTCAACAATATTCCAAACACCCATTTTAATCATCTCCCAAAAGTGATGAAAGAAGTTAATAGTGAAACCATCCGGGCCAGGCGAGGTATCTTCCTTCATCTGAAAGACCACCTCCTGGACTTCTTGGAGAGATATGGATTTCATTAACATCTGGTTTTGTTGCCTTGAAACTAAGGAAGGAATGTGGCTCGTAATGATATCAACGTCAAAAGAACTGTCCCTCCGAGGATCAGATAAAATATCTGAAAAATGAGCATTGAGTAACTCCTCCATTTCCTCCCTACCTTCTAAGAGGTTACCTGCTTCATCTTTAAGGGAATAAATTTTATTCTAAAAGCTATATTGGATAATAGAATGATGAAAGAATTTGGAGTTCTTTTCTCCCTCTCGGAGCCATTTAATCTGGGATTTCTGCGACCAAAAGAGTTCCTCTTGTTTTTCCCGTTCATCAAATTGTTTTTCCACCAATCGTTCCTCCTCTAGAAGAGCTAAGGAATAACCTTCATTAAGCCCAATGGATTGAATTTCCTGAAGACAGATCTCCAATCTGTTTTTCTTCCTGAATATATTTCCAAATTCTTCCTTATTCCATTTCTTGATTTTAGATTTCAAAGCCTTCAGGTTCTGTTGAAAAGACCACATATTAGCCACCTGATTAGAATGTGATTCTGCCCACCACATTTTAAATTTTTTAGATAAGTCAGGATGAATCATCCAAAATTGCTCAAAACGAAAGGGCTTCTTGAATTGAGAGCCTAGACCACTCCAAAAAATCTCAATTGGCCAATGGTCAGAGCCTCGACCAAAGAGGGTTGAACTATGAATTTCACTTCCTAAATTCTGATTCAGAAACAAGAAAATGTTCTAGTCGAGAAGCAATATGATAGTCCCCTGTATGTTTGTTATTCCACGTAAACCATCCAATGCCTGGAGTTATATCCACAAGACCCATATCTTCAATAGTCTCACGGAAAAGATTACATTCCTCCTCCAAACAACATCTGCCACCTTTTTTCTCCTCAAGCGAAGTGATCAAATTAAAATCACCTCCAACCACCCAATGCTCAAAGTTCATGCATGTCCTTAAATTGGAAAGGGATTTTTAAAAAATGCGTTTATAATTTGGGCATTGAGGACCATAAACATTTGTTAGTAAACCTATGATAGGAAAACCAATCACTTTAAAAATGGTAGAGATAGAATTACGGGTTCCTTGAAATTCAGAAAGAGAAACCCGAGACGGATCCCATAAAATGCATAAACCTCCATCAAATCCTTTAGAATCAATACCCATGCTCTCACAATGCTTCCAAATTTTGTTCCTATGATCCTAGATAAAGTTATCCTGGCACTTAGTTTCTTGTAAGAAAACAATGGCTGGTTTAGATTTCTTAATCTTCTGACCAAGAATTTTCATCTTTCTCGGGCTATTAATGCCTCAAGTGTTCCAGGAGAGGAGTTTCATAAATAATCAAGATTAAAGACCAAGAGCAGCTCGGATTGTTCGATATTGACCTGAATCAACCAATCGCCTTCCTACATCTGCTACTCTATGTTTATTAGATTTGCACCCTAGTTTCTTGTAACTATCTTCACCAGATTTTTTTTCTTTAAAAGAACCTGAGTTAATGCCCAGAGAATTAGAGAATTTAGCTTTAAGAATATCCTCTTTAAGGAGACTAACCTATTCCTGGGGAACATATCCAAAAGCTTTATCCGAGCAAGCTTTCTCAATACCTTCAAGTTCTAAGCCACCTATATCCGTTTCTTCTGATTCCTCCAATAAATCAGGTTGCAGAGATACATCCATTGCTTCAGATTCAGATCTGGCCATATGATACAAGTTACCCATCTGGTTATCCTGGTCTATATTTGGACAAGAAGGAAGACTTGAGTATTGACTAATCTCGGATTTGGAAAAATTTCCCTCGGGACTCTTAGAATCCACCAGTTGTTCTGCCTAATTACCCATAATTTCAAAGGGATTAGAACTGTTTAACTTCTTGGCATGATCTTGATCTTCTTGTTTTTTATTTCCTCTTTTACGGGAAGGTACCTTAGAAAACCCAGAATCCAAGGAATTCACCACCTTATTAACCAGCGGTTTGGGATGATTCAGGCGCTTTCCCTAAATAAGTGACCATACTCATGACATCTACGGCATCTAAAGGGAACCTGTTCATAGTCCAAAGTTTGAAGCCATTCATCATCGTCCCAAAGTAACCTGATAGCCTCCGGAAGAGCCTTGGATAGATCCATATAGATGCAAATGCGCACAAAGGCCGTATATCGTTGGGATTTAGTTTGCTTCGATATTTTAATAAAGGACCCCAGACAATTACCTAAGGCTTCCAATATCTCAGCATCCCAATATTCCTGGGAAAGTGAATATAACCTGATCCAGACTGGCGCAATTCGCATATCTTCCCTTTTTGGACAGAATTTCTCTTTCCAAGGACGAAGGAAAAGACTGGCTGAATAATAGAAATAAGGACCTACCTCAAGAATCTGATTCCGATCCTCTTGACTGATAAAACATACAGTAAAAAACCCCTTTGATCCTAAATGTAAGTCATAATGACCTTTAGGTTTCCAAGTCGAGTTGATCCACCAGAGCAGAGCTTTTTCCAATGGTTGTAACCCAATGAATTTACAAATCAAAGCATGGTCCGTCATGAACTGAATTTTTTCCCAAATTTGAGAAGACTGGACATGCATAGATGGAATAGCTGATGCTTTTCGAAAGCATTGACTAGGTTTACGATCCATACTAGTAGAAACAAGGATATCCCCTTGAAAAATTGAAATCGAAATTTCTCCAATAGTCAAATTACCTTCATCAGAAGGATGACAGTTCAGGGTATCCCCCCCCATAACCATTGAAAAACCAAGCTAAAATGGACTGCAAAAGACTCTGAATGACCTCCCACCTCACTTCTTGGAGCTCATCGTCATCTCCATCCTCATTATTTTCCGAGCTGCATTATGTATGTTGATGACACCTTTATTCAAGATTAGCCTAAATGTCGCATGTATGAAAAATTTAAGCATTAACAAAAACCTCCTTGATGTATGAGGTTTGAAGGGTACTGTATGGACGATAATGCGTCATTATTTTATTTTCCCTCCATGTTATCACAAGTTCTCAAGAACTTATGGGTGAAAAAGACCTACCCACGGGGGAAAGTTGTTGGTGATGATCGTTGAAGCTGTAAAGTGTATATAATGTTTTATACAAACAAGACAGGGATACTTATATTAAATTGAGCACATAGATCTGTGGACAAACACACAACTCACATGATAGATCACACAATTTACTCAGTTATTGAAGAATGAAACAGTGCAAAAATGGCTTGCAGCTGTGAATGCTTTTCATTAATCAAAGAGTAATTAGATAGATAATTACAATGAAGTACAATGGCTTTAATAGCCACAAGCAATTCGAATCCACATGAGGAAGTTCGAATTGATTAGACTCTACTTGACTGTAGGTAACCAAGACCTTGTCTAAATCACTATCGGAGGACTCAATAGTTAATTGACCTTGTCAAAACCATAACCAGAGTTCATCGGAGCTCTAAAACATAACTCAAGTGTTACATTCAGTGTAGACTAAGGTTAACTGACAGTGGTAGGTGAGAAATGCGCCCCACATGTGTTCAGTCAAGTAAACCTAGCACTAACTAAATGTAGAGGACTAGAACTGAATGTAACTAACTCCTAACTTAGCTTGACTAGTCATTAACTGAAGTGAACTAACTTTGGTTGGTTTCGGCACTCCCAGTGGCTTCCTAAATTGTAGGGATTGGTCTAGGAGGCTCCTAAACTGATGCAATCAAGTGCAATCAATGGCAGTGAGCCTCAATTAGTGTTCCCCACACTTTAGTAACTGAAACATGTGCCCCAATTAGGTCAGGTGGACTCAATGCTGTTAATGACTATAAATAGACTGGATGGACTCCCGATTTAGACATGACTCCCGATTTACACATATGACCAAAT
>LPNX010756245.1:0-100117 GCA_001517045.1 Pseudotsuga menziesii | reverse complement strand
AGTGTTCCCCACACTTTAGTAACTGAAACATGTGCCCCAATTAGGTCAAGTGGACTCAATGGTGTTAATGACTATAAATAGACTGGATGGACTCCCAATTCAGACATGACTCCCGATTTAGACATATGACCAAATTTGGACAAGGGAGGATTAATAATCCTAACAACTTATGCCCATGAAAATCTGTTAGAATATATTACAATTAAGAGAGGACCAAGAGTTTGATTCCTGGTATTGTTGTTGCAATGATGAAGGTGGCTTCGATCATTGTATGAGTGAATAAATCCTAGAAGTGATGTGACTAGTGCCAAAGAAACTGAACTATTGATGCTCATGAATATCCCACAGGGGTGGCAGTCCTTAATGCTAGTGAAGTTGTTGGGTGAAATTCACTATACTGGATGTGTTGATACCATAAATCATAAATGTGAACATTGTTACCATTGCAATGTATGATATACCTTTGATATAGGTGTCCCTGCACCATTATTGGAAAGTGGCAGTACACGTTTCTTATTACTGACCTACACACTATTGTATTATACTTTGTACCTCAAGTTATTGTTTAACCTTATTAAATTAAAAGGTAAGACTCAAAGCAAGAATAATCAAATGTTGATCATCAATAGTAACCGTATAGGCGGGGTTCTAAAATACTCAAGGGAAGTGACTAGAGAAGAAATTAACGAGTTCCTATTAAGCCTTAATTATTGGCACACTACCTCCTATATTGTGGCTCATTACACATTATTGATGTCATATTGGTTATATTAGTGGTAATTGTCATTGTTATTATTATATTAGTTATGTCGGCTTAGTTCCATTAGTTGTAATTGTACCTTTTTATCTCTTATATATAGGAAGTAGAACTTTTCATTTGCATCAACGCATCTTGTATTGTCTTGTGTACTTCGTGCATTGTGTAAGGAGATTACCCCTCAAAGAAGCTTTATATTCATCTTTGTTATTCATTATTAAGGCGTGGATTACTATTTATTGTCTATTTATTCTCTTTTCAAGCTCTTTATGTGACTTGGTTGCATAACATTTGGTATCGGAACTTGGACACTTCCAAAATGATTCCATCCTGGCATTTTCAATATAAAAAAATTTCTACAATGTTTCAGATAGAGAAACTTGTAGGAGACCTAGAGGAAATACCAAGAAATGTGTGGTACAAGTTTTAGATCCTGACTTGTTACATCTTTGTAGTTATACCCAGTGTAAGTTAGGGTTTTGGACTAGTCCAAAATAGGTGTTTTGGGAAAAACGATATATCTGGAGCATGCAATATCCAAATTGAGTGAGACTGTTACATCAGAAATAAGAAACACTACACTATATTGGGTGGCAATTTTAGAATCAAGCATGAAAAATTCGACATGTGACAAGCTATATGCCCTCGATCTTCTGAGAAGACAAAAAACAACAACTGTTGGGAAAATTGTCACAACTTGTTTTGGCACATCCAAATTCAACAAAACATATGGAATTGGAAGGAGGAAATATCGGGATACCACGGGATGATATTCCATACTCATAGTGGCCAAAATTAAGGGTTACCTTAGTTGAAAGCTCGGAGAACAAAATAATCTTCAAATAAGGGTTTGAAAAAGGAACGCCATTTTTAATTTGAATAACTTTTAGTAGAAGGATCTATTTGAGGTGAACCCAAGGTGTGATATCTATTTATATTATTCAAAATTCCACCAAAAGGAAGTTGAAAAAATCACACTCTACTCAAAACATCTGAGGATTCAACCTTGGCCTACAATGAAAGTGAAGACCTATCTTTTCGGTCCAAGTTGGAAGATTTGATTAAAGGGTCTATGAAGATGATTGATTTAGTTAATATGCAAAATAAGATGGGACATATGATGGATGAAAGGATGGGATAGTTTGAGGATAAAACAAAGGAAAATACGGGTAGTATTGTTAATCTCATACATAATCTAGACTAAAATATTCCTAAAAGAGATGAATAGGCCCAATTTAGTGAAGATAAAGATAGTGTCCATGTTGAGAAATCGTCCCTTAATAAGCATGCTACAATAGTATTTGATTATAATAATGGAATTAATCAGGGATGGTCCCCAAGCGGTATCCAACTCCCCAAGATTTACATGAGTAAATTTGATGGAAAGGACCCCATAACATGGAAATTTCAAATGGCATAATTCTTTGATATACATTAGGTGCCAAATCTACAAAAGATACCTATTGCATGTTTATGTTTAGAACGTGAGCAGTTTGTGTGGTACCGATGGCTTTGTGAATACAAAAAGAACTCCATTATATCTTGGTCCATTTTCATAGAATAATTGATATCATGTCATGATGATGTTAAGAGTGATTCCTTCTTTTCCCAATTGATAAATCTAAGCCAAAAGAGTTTAGTAATCGAGCACATTCAACAATTTCTAAAGTTAAGTCTCAGAGTGGAGGGAATACCAGATGATAAATTGTTGGATATATTTATTGCAACCTTAAAGGACAACATCGAACCTAATGTGTGCCTCCTTGAACCAACATTTTTAGAGAAGGATCTAATGGTGTTAAAAAAGGTTGAATGCAAAAATATAGTGATGGATACTAGAAGAACCACCTCCAACACTTATAGAGATAATAATGTTCCTTCTTCTAACCCACCTCAAAGGTTGATACCTCAACAACTGGATGAAAGAAGAGCAAAAGGTGTATGCTTTAATTGTGACAGGAAGTGTTGTAAGGGACATAAGTGTGGTGACAAGAAATTATTTTACATAGATTGTGAAGAGGAAAAAGCAAAAGAACAAGAATCATCTTCAGCTAAAGAAATAGAATAAATTACTCCAACCATATATTGTCATGCATTGGATGGAATTAGTACTCCCCAAACTTTCAAGACCGAAGGATATATCCAAAAGAAAAAGGTAATAGTGTTGATTGATTCTATTAGTACTCATAATTTAATTCATTGTAAATGAGACAAAATTCTCAATTTCTTTGTATATCCAACACCAAAATTTCAAGTAATGATTGCAAATGGAAGAACTATCAATTACTCAGGGAAATGCCAAAAAATCAATGTTACTATGAGGGAATATGTATTGAATAGTCTTATGATTGCTATCCCAATGGGTGGTGTTGACGTTTTATTAGGGGCTCAATGGTTACAATCATTGGGAACAATGGCTTTTAATTTTCAAGATTTTTTCATGAAATTTTCTTGGGAAGCAAAAAAAATTGAATTAAGGGGTATCACAAGGAATACAAGCAAGGTGATAAGCTCTAACGGTATGACAAAATTGTCGAAAAATGGACATGAAGGTGTAATTGCACAATTATGCTCACCAGATGTTCAAACATCTAAGCCTCATATCTCTGTTAATCTCTAAAGGGTCATTGATAAGCACTCCAAGGTATTTGAATATATTCCACCTACTTGATATTTTGATCATGTTATTCACTTAATTCTGAGAAGTGTTCCTCCTAACATCAGAACTTATAGATACCCTATGGCTATAAGAGTAAAATTGAGTGTATGGTTGAAGAAACATTAGAAGTTCGCATAATTAGGCCTAGAAAAAGTTCTTACTCTATGCCAGTGGTAATGGTACACACGAAGGAGGGATCGTGGCGTGTCTGTCAATATTATAGAGAGCTCAACAAGATCACGATTAACGATAATTTTCCCATTCTTGTCAATGATGAATTGTTAGATGAACTACATGGAGTGGTTTACTTCACAAATCTTCATTCAAGGTATCATCAAATTAGAAAGAAGGAAGAAGACATCCCAAAAATAGCATTCAGAACTCATGAATGTCATTATGAATTTTTTGTCATGCCTTATGAATTTTTTGTGATGCCTTTTGGCCTTACGAATGCGCCTTCCACATTTCAAGGTTTGATGAATTCCATCTTCTAGCCCTTCCTTAAAAAAATTGTGTTTTTATATTTTGATGATATACTAATCTATAGCAAGTCTTGGGAAGAACATGTTCAACATGTTGACAAGGTGCTACAACTACTAAAGGAGAAATAACTTTATGCAAAACCTTCCAATTGCTTCTTTGGGGTAAAGGAGGTAGAGTATTTGGGTCATATTGTATCTCATGAAGGTGTCAAGGTAGACCCTAATAAAATTAAATCCATGATGGACTCGCCAATTCCCAAAACCTTGAAAAATATTAGATGATTCTTAGGTTTGACAGGGCACTACTGCAATTTTGTTCAATACTATGGAAGAATAGCAACACCTCTAACAGCATTATTGAATAAGGAAGCATTTATGTGGACTCTAGAGGAAACTCAAGCATTTGAAAAACTTAAAGAGGAAATGTGCAAAGCTCCTATTTTCACCACACTAGAATTCACAAAAACCTTACATTGTGGAATGGGATGCCTCAGGAAATGGAATCGGTGTTGTTCTAATGAAAGAAGGACAACCCCTTGCTTTCGAAAGTTGACCAATCAAAGGAAAGAACTTATAAAAAACCATATATGAGAAGGAAACTATGGAAATACCACATGCACTTAAGCATTGGAATCCTTACCTAATAGGTAGTCACTTCAAGGCCAAAACAGATCATGATAGTCTTAAACATTTCTTGGAACAGAGACTATCCTCACAATAACAAAAAAAAGAGTAACCAAAATGTTGGGATATGAATTTGAAATCATCTATAAAAAAATGGAACGAGAATGTGGTGGCAAATGCGCTCTCCAAAAAAGTTGAGAATGTTGAGGCATTACTTTGTGTGATTTCAATTATACAACTCGATTGGGTAGTAATAGCAAGGGGAGAACGGAAGAATGGTGTATCTATGTGGACACTCATTCAAAATCTACAAAAGGATCCTAGTGTATCAGATACTTTTGTGTGGAAAATGAATTACTATGGTATAAATATCGCTTATATATATGTAAGAATTCCCAACTCAAACAAAAGATCCTTTGGGGATCACTCACCTCTCCTATAGGTGGGAACTCAATATTCCTAAAAATGTACCACATGATCAAGATGGATTTATTTTGGTAAGGTATTAAATCTCGTGTTCAAATGTTCATGGTAGATTGTGTGGTTTTCCAACTAAATAAGGTTGAAACAGTTAAGACCTCGGGTCTTTTAAAACCATTAGAAATACCTTGTCAGTGTTGGGAGGATTTCTAAATGGATTTTATTATGGGTGTACCCAAATCAAAAGGGAATAATGTTATTATAGTGGTCATTGATAGACACAAAGTATGCACACTCATGTGCACTCTCTTTTCCTTTTAATGCAAGTGACAGCTGTTGCAGACTTCAATGGAAACAGTTCAGAAGTTACATGGAAACCTTATGATTATTATAAGAGATAGAGATCCAATTTCCACTATAAAATTTGGATTGAATTATTTTCTTGTTTGGGTACCCATTTGGATCATAGTTCTTATCACCCTCAATCTAGTGGGAAACTGAGATAGTGAACAAATATTTGGAAGGATATCTTCACTGCTATGCATATGATACACAAATAGAGTGGGTGAAATGTTTATTTAGTGGCAGAATGAATGTACAATACCTCCTTCCATACGTCATAAAAAATGTCTCCATTTATGGCACCTTATAGGTACCATATT
Organism: Pseudotsuga menziesii; assembly: GCA_001517045.1. Lineage (NCBI taxonomy): Eukaryota > Viridiplantae > Streptophyta > Pinopsida > Pinales > Pinaceae > Pseudotsuga > Pseudotsuga menziesii. The sequence goes on along the minus strand of LPNX010756245.1, from coordinate 94,513 downwards.
CCATATATCACATCTCCCTTAAAAGGAAAATATAAAATTCAAATTGTGGAAGATCGCCTAGAGCACCAGCAAGAAGTTCTCCAGTTACTGAAGGACAACTTGGCTATGTCCAAAAATAGGATGAAACAACAAGTAGATCAACATCGCAATGGATGGATTTTTGAAGAAGGGATTTGGTATTTCTGAGGTTGCAACCTTACAAACAGATGTCCATTAAGAAACTAAATAAAGACAATAAATTAGCACCCGAGTACTATGGTCATTATAAAGTGTTGCAGAAGATTGGTAGTATGTCTTGCAAATTGGAGATCCCTAGTTTTCCATTTTTCTTGCTTAAAGAAGTAATAACAAACAAGATCCCAATCCAAACTATCTTTTTGGAGCTTTATGAAGAAGGAAAAGTCATATTGGAACTTGAACAAAACACTAAAATAGGGACCAAACATCTATGAAATCGGGATATTATTGAGTACCTCGTTAAGTGCAATATCTTACCAATTGAATATTTGACATGGGAATATGAGTCCTTCATACCAAAGCATCCACAACTAATCAAGAATTGAGGACAATACTTATCTGAAGGGGAGGGGCATGTTAATCCCTAATTGTTGGAACATTACCCCCTATAAGATGGCTCATTAAATATTATTGATGGTCAGTTTGGGTATATTAGTGGTAATTGTCATTAGTAATATTATATTAGTTATGTTGGCTTGGATCCATTAGTTGTAATTGTACCTCTTTCTCTCCTATATATAGGAACGAGACCTTTTCATTTGAATAATTTCATCTTGTCTTGTCATGTGTACTTAGTACATTATGTAAGGAGGTTTCCCCCACGAAGAGGCTTTCTATTCATATTTTTATTCATTATTAAAGTGTGGATTACTCTTTTTGTTCTATCTATGATCTTTTCATTCTCTTTCTTGTACTTGGTTTCATAACAGTTCCTCATCTAATCGATGGATCAAATGCAAACATTCTAATTATCAGGATGTATCCTGATCGTCGAAGGTCCCAGAATACGCAAAAGACTTAATATTGGGAATCTCTCATCGATGGCCTAGATTAATCCATGTAAGACACTGAGATAAATCAGGGCCATCGGAGGTGATAAGAGGTGTCGAAAACTTAAGCAGTGAGGTATCCTGTTGATGGTCCAAATTGGGTAGTACATCTCCTCAAGATAAATCCTAACCATTGGAGGCATCATGAAAAGTGAATAGTTCAACTAAACTCTCTCCTTGCTAGTGGACAAGATTGTAGTGCACCATTTGTCAAGAGTGAATAAGAGTCGTTAGAGCGAGAAAGGTTTGTAATTAAAGAAAAACAATAGATATCCCATGAACCACTCAGATATGATCATGCAATAATCTCTTGTTAGATTTTAGCTATTGGCGACCTAGAGTACATGGCAGAAGGGGTATGTCTTATTACTCACCATTGGTTCACATCCATTTGTGCACCTCCTCCAAAGAAAATTCAAGCCATTTATGATCTAACAAGTATGTAATAAAACTAAAATATGCTCCTCCCGTCGTTGCTAAGATAAGAATCATGAAGAATTATTAAAATTGATCATTGCAAACGATGATTAATGAACCTATCACGAAGCAAAGAAGTTCCCTCGTTCCTATGGCAGGAGTCTTGTGCAAGTAATTTTCTCATAGCATTTTCAAGCATTCATTTTTAAGGGATCAGATCAACACCTGTGGTAATCAAGGAAGATTCAAACTTTCAAAGAAATAGTTGTCAGAGAGACATAGCAACATGATTGTTCATATGGTCAAGACTCTATTCGCTCACGCAAAGTTGCATTCATATTTGAAAGCATAAGGATCCAAGCTTATCAATATTTATCATTCCAACTTCGTAATCCCCTATCATAATGCAATCATCTTATTTGCATTATTTATAGCTAATCATGCCTTATCTTATGCACTATGTAGCATGAAAACCGCTCTCTGCTTTTAGGAAACTTGTTCCTAAAGTTCTGATGTTCCAGGAAACTTGAGATCTTGTAGGAAACTTTCCAAATCTAGCGGGAATCGTTCCTGGTGGTTGGGAACTTACTAAGAACTTTTATCCTCTAAAATCAAGAACTTGAGGACTTTTTCTTGCATGTTTCCTTCATCGGGAGCTTCCACTCATTCATGATTACCACTTGGGTTGCTAACGAAATTCCTATTTCCTTGCGACCATATATATACATGGTTGACTCATAACTTTTTCTCTAGAAAACTAAGTTGCAGTAAAAGTCTATTGTGTGCTATCCTATTGAATTAGTGCATTGATATATATCTATTTCCCGTTCAAGAGCATTCACTCATCCCTACGTTGAATTGGAATTACTGCTAATCAGTAATAAATGTAAATCTATTTTGACTTTTTATATATTAAATAAAAGAAAGTAAATTTATATATTTTACCATTTACTTCATGAATTAAAAAAAGTACACTTTAACTAATTGGAAATAGTTTTAAATCTTACTCTAAAACTAAATTCATATATTACATTTAAATAAAAAAATATCTTGATTTTTATTTTATAATCATTTAAATTTGATTATTTATACACCTTTTCAAATACCCTAGCATAATATGTCTTGTAAGCATATAATATTCTAATACATTTTAATCATAGTTGACACAAAACTGAAAACTTACTCTATGCATATTGACACAAATATAGAGACTATAACTTCTAAAATTTTCCACTTTAGAAAGAATCTACCTTATATAATCAATGGCGTGGATGGTAATCTTGATTTTATTGCCATTTCCATATGCTAAGAAGTTCTAGTTACAAGCATAATTTAAGGGATAAGCTAAGTCATCTAGTTTGTGTTAATGGATCTTTTCTTCTCATGTGTTTTTAATTATTTTATTTTTATATTTTTATAATATATATTATTGTCGTTCCCAACTTGTCATTTCCTCCAAATTTGTAGGAAAATTCTAGACGTATCTAATACTCGTACCCATGTTCCCTAGGTTCATATGTCCTAGAAACTTGTGCAACGTAGCTTACGCATATAGATACCATTTCAATTCACTCTCAAAGCCATGTAATTGCCATCATGAAAATCCCTACTCAATTAGCAAAATATTATTCATTATTGTTCTATGTATGACCTAAATCATTGCAGGATATTCCCATCTCCATTTACAATCTATATACATACAAAGCCTCGCCACATGTAATTCACAACTTGTTTTCTTTCATGTTATTCCCCTATGCCTCATCCCGCTATGGCAACTCAGTTAATCTCGGCATCTACAATGTTTCTTCCATTGTTGCATGAAGTATTGTCCCAAAAATCGTGGATCAATTGCTTTGGGGTGAAACATCCTCTTACGTGCTCTAAAATGCAACTCGTATGAAATAAGTATTTCAAAGCTTCATTCTCATAGGGGTTTACAGGGCTTGTATTAAATAAATGTTTCGAGAAGTCCCAATGATTTATCAATAATAGTTTCCCTTATATTCTCCCCACCTTTCCCTCTCTCAAGCTTCACATTTTTCACCTCCACATACTTTCAAAGTTTGACAAAGCAAGTTTTTCAAGCCAAGGCAAGCCCATGGAAATCTTAGGTATCTATGCTCATGCTTTATCTTTAAGTCGTGTATCTATGAGATACGTGAGAGATAGTCCTAGGGTGGTTGGAATCAATTTAAGTTTGTAAATATTGGATCCCTTTATGAGATAGAGCCCCCACCAATAAAGGTTATACGGGCTAATATTTCGCTATGGATTTCGTCCCCTAACACAACGCAATGACAAAAATTACAAACTCTCTTCTATTTTTCCTTTATGCAATGCATCATGGGACAAACCCTCCTCGACGACAATGCTTATGAGAGAAAAATCACACTCCCCATTGTTGTTCAATACCAGAATTTGTTTCATTTTCAAATGGACGGATAGCAAAAGGTGCACAAAAATTTTGAACTCAATGGATGATGCATAGTGGAGGGAGAGTTGTCCCCAAAATCAATTATGATAGCAGTAGAAGAAGATGTGGATTCCAGGAATCTGGAAAATCCACATGTCCATCTCAAGAGGGAACAATTAGCATGAAAAATCATACAAAATCTCATCCCAATGAGGTGACATAGGAGGTTCATCATTTTTGCACAAGTTTTAGAGAGAAACAAAGTTGCCTGAATCTATCACATTAGCATGTCCTATTTTTTTCTTCTCTCACTCTTCATAGTCTCAGATCACTAGAATTTTTTTGTGGATCTAAAGGATAACATGACTGGGAAAAGATGAATTAATCCCCTCCATTGTGTTCTATTGTATAAAAGAAATAGAAATTTTGTATTATGAGGGTACCCAAGATCGGGGCAATATTTTTGTAAGGTAACACCTTACATGTTTATCTTATTAGAAAATAAATATATTTTTATAATTGAATTGATAATTTTTACAATAATAATAATAATAATCTATTTTTAAGGTCATCGCCAAGCAAGACACCAAGTTGGTGTATGAGACCCCCTTGTTTGTGGGACAAGGGACCCCCCTATGCGCAACGATTTAACTGCTAAAGTCTACAGAGGTGTACATACACTATCCCCCCTCTGGATTTGAACCTGTGACCTCCTAAGAGGAAACACATGCTCTTAATCGTTAGGCCCACTCATCCTCTTAACCATTAGGCCCACTCAAATGTTTTATATGACCATAAGTCGAATAGTCGTGCCTTCTCATTAGGAGACATGGCATCTTAATAATTAATAACCTAATATAATAATTAATAATTTATTAATAAATGTAATATACGTTTGGTATATTATAAGTTATCCTCCTCTGAAAAGATTCATCCACGAATCTTATATGAGTGTGTTGTAACTAGAATTTTTTCCACAAATAACGATGCCACAGTTTAGCAATTCTTAAAATAATTGGTCGCATTTCCATTCAAATATTTTCATGCATATGATTATGTAGATAAATGAATAACAACTATATGGAGTATTCTTTTGAGCTTCTAATCTGATAGTGTTCTTTTGATCTTCTAATTTGATGTAGATTTATGATATTTTTGCATGCTTTGATATGGTTTTCTTATCTGTAGCGGCAACTACTATTAATGTACTTACTTCTTTATCTATCGAGCTTGTCTTTAGTTGTTCCTGGGGAACCTTTTGATATTAAGATTCTGGGACATCTTGAGCTATGGCCACTGGTAGAATGTTCATCTCTTCATTTGTCGGAGCATATTTTGGGTTTCATTATGCTATGTTATCATGATTAAGGTCATCTTTGACACTTTTATTTTCATCATTGCATTCTTTTATAATTTCAATTTTTTCATAATTGTTGTTAACAATGACTTCATTTTTAACCATATTTTGTGTTTTATTATTACAATATACGACATCATTGTTTTCTTTACCAGCATAGATCCAAATCCTAGGCTCTATCATGCACCGAGATGGATCAAATCTCTGGGGGTGCAAACCTCTTCTTAGATATCCATTGATTTGATTCAAACCAAAAGACACATCTTTTTATTTAAGGTCCACATATAATATTTTTATTATTAATATTTAATATTATTTATGGCCGACATATAATATTTTTTATTTTGTTAGGAACTAACATTGCATCATTTCCCTACACATGGTTTTAAAACCATATGCAAGGCCCTCCTACAACCATGGATTGTTTAGGAGGCCTTGCACATGGTCTTAAAACCATTTGCAAGGCCCTCCTAAACCAAGTACAATAAAACCATGGGTTGTTTAGGAGGCCTTGCACATGGTTTAAAAACCATGTGCAAAGCCTCCTAAACCATGTACAATAAAACCATGAGTTGTTTAGAATGTCTTGCACATAGTTTTAAAACCATGTGCAAGGCCAACATATTTTTGCGGATAATTCAATTTTTTGTTTTTTTCTTGACCCACTTTTTTTTTACGGATAATTAAATTTTTACTTTTTTATTGTTTTGTTAGGTAGGAAGATTATAACATCTCCCCCATATTAGATTGTTTTATTTTGGCCTATTAGAAAATTTATTTCCCATAATATTCATTATCACTATTATTTTTTGCCGACATGTTATAAACGTTACATCACGTTACAAGATCTCTCCCATAATATTCACTATCACTATTATTTTTTGCTGACATGTTACAAATGTTAGTAACGTTACATCACGTTACAAGATCTCCCCCATACTGGGCTATAGAGCGCCTCTCGACGCAACAATTGATATTGGCATTATGATTGTCAATGTCATCTTAATCTTTCATATCCTTGTCTTCTACATCTTATGTTTCATCATCCTTGTTATCGTCTTCCTTAACAAGTCCTTGTTTTGGAGTTTCACTAGACAATTTTTCAGCTAGCATATTAGTGTGCCTTACTTCCCTTCCTTGTAAAAAGCCGCAGCGAAATTCCGGTAGACGTACATATTTTTTACTAAGTATCGTATTTTGAGGTTTGTAGTTGGGGTGTCTTTTGTTATCCCTCCCGGAGTCTGGTGGCCTAGATATTTTGTGAGGAGGAATATAAGGAGGCGATCGTCGTGGCCTCCCTTCCTTTCTACTTGAAGTAACGACTTCAAACTCTTCCCTACTTTAATATTTAGGAGTTGTTGTCGTACCTTGTTCCTCTTTACTTAGGAACTTGGGAGTCGTAGTCTCTTCTTCTGTTGGAAGTGTAAATGTAGTTTCTAGATTTCCATTGCTTGAGATTTTGGAGACTGTAACCACTTCTACTATCGTAGGTGTCATAGCAGTTTCCTACTTTCTTGCGAGAAGTGAGATGTCGTATATACTTCTTCTTCCTTCAACTCACTTGAGGAGTAGGACGCATGCGCCTCTGATTATTCTTTGTCCACATGCTTCTTAGATTCTCCTTCTCATTGTCGTATTATCAACATTTTCATTTCTTCAACTAATTATTTTATGTCTTCATGAAGAACTTGAGTCGCCACGTTGTTATCTAATATTTTTTCTTCAAGCTCTGTGCTTTTTATTTCTTCAGTCTCTCCTTTTATTTCCTTTTTTATTTCTTGAGTTATTTTAGCTCTTTTAAAAAATGCATTGACGCCTACATCAAATACCATTTTGTTCAATACAAAATCTTCAAAAGAATGATGAAGATTTTTTCTATTAAAAATAAATAATGATAATTATTATTATTAAATAATAATAATATTATACATATATGTTTTAATGGTTTTTTTTAATTTTAATATTATAATAACTATTATTATTTTGTTTTTTTGGAAATATATGAAATTAGGGTTTATGAGGCTAGGTCATGCAATGGTGTGGCAAGATGGTGCAAGGAATGGCACGGGGTATGCAGTCAAAGGTATGAGGATCGTGGGAAGGAGGAGTAGTTATGGTGGCATAGAGTGTGAGGGGAAAATGGAGGATGTGGGATGGAGGCTGACCGTAGATGTGGGGCTAAGCACAAGCTAGAAGGAAGAAGGAGCGTGGGCTGGAAGTGTGAGGAGATGCAATGGTAGGAAAAAGTGGAGGAAAGAATAGGTCATGGAAGCAAGGAGTGAGTGCAGAGATTGATGCAATGTGGGGATTAGTGCGTGGAGTGTGAGGGAACGAGGGGAGATAGGGAATAAGTGGCGTGCAGGGAGTAGCGCAGCAGAGGTGTGAGGAAGGGAGATGGAAAGGAAGGTTGTGTGTAAGAGTTATGGGGGAGCGTTGGAGTAGGAATGGAGATAAATTGCGAGGAACAGATCTACGCAGGCAGTGATGGAAAATGGGGGTGCGTAGGAAGGGAAGGATGCATGGGGGGTGAGAAAAGGAGTAGTTTGCATGTGGACTGGAAGCAAGGGAGCAGGGTTGGAGCAAGTGCTGGTAGATTCGGTGTGGATAAGGGCGATTAGGGAAGTGCATAGGGAAGTGGGGAATGCACTACGTGGAGTTGGCATTGGTAGAGGAGAGGAACATGATATGAAGGTGCAATTTGGGGGGGAATCATGGAGAACAGGGAGAAAAAATAGGAGTAGCGATGGAGACGAGAATGAAGAAATGAGGGTGGCAGCTTCTAGAGCAACGAGTGCAATGGAGTGAGAGATTGTGTTGAGGAATGAGTGCAAGCACCAAGTGTAAGCGAGAGCATAAAGCTCTGATACCACTTGTAAGGTAACACCTTACATATTTATCTTATTAGATAAATAAATATATTTTTATAATTGAATTGATGATTTTTACAATGCAATGGTCAAATGTTTTATATGACCATAATTCGAATAGTCATGTATTCTCATTAGGAGACACGACATCTTAATAACCTAATCTAATAATTGATGATTTATTAATAAATGAAATACGTTTGGTATATTACAATTTCCACTGGGGTTTTTGTATGCAAAGTGTTTTTATTTGAAATGAATGGGATGTTGTGCTTTGGAAATACCTAGTACCAAAGAGAGATTGCCACCTAGGTTTTTTAATTAAAAATTCTATATTCATAAATGTATGAGATGGTGTTATTTGGAAAACCAAGACCAAGGGGAGACAACCACTAGTTGTTGAATAAATAGTATTGTGTGAATGTGCTAAAGTCATTTTGAGACAGTATGTGAAGTCTTCATTTGATGGCCTAGAGTTGCACAGATCTGAAATTTACTTGCCTATGTAATTTTCAATAGTATCTAAATACATATCAATGGGAAGTTAAAACATACTTTGTCAATTGAATGTGTTTTATGTTGTTGTTCCTTCCTTTTTCTAAGACCTGGTTATGATTAAGGTGCTTATGAGCTGCACTTATTTTTATTTTTAAGGTTTTATGAATACTTGGGCCTCCCTCTTAATTGCAACACTCATTTCCATTTTGTTTTCATGGTTGATATTTTCCCCTGAGCACCTCAAATTTGATCCTTAAACCCAATTAAGCTTTGCATGTATATATGAAGGGTATTTAGCATGGCAAAATAGGATTCATACCTCCCCATATTTGAGGGTTCCCTCCCTTGGTCAAAGGACTGGCTTGCTGACATAAAGTGGTGCAAAGATGGTGCTATCTACATACCCCTCCTTGGCATTTGCATTATAACGAAAGACTATTTTGTGACATTCATATCTATATATGGGCATAACAACCAAAGAAAAATGCTAAATCCAGTTGGATACATCCTGAGGGACAACAGGGAAAACTAGTGTCATTGTTAGGAAATGATATATTGTTTCTAAAGAACTACGATTGATACCCTTTCTAAGTCATAGAAGAAAGGGCGGAAAGAAATTGATACTTCTTCATTTTATATTCAACCAGAATTTTATTGGTATTTTTAAAGTTGTATTTTCCTTGTTTGAAGTGTAGGTTTTATTCTCAATCCTTGAGATCAGAGCCTTATGCCCAAAAGGAAGTCAAAGAAGCAGTCTCTAACTCGCACTCCACACTCCAAATTGACTCCACTAGGGGAACATGTTTATTTGTTGAAAATCCAAAGTCTATAGCCATAAAACCCATATCTAAAGTGAAGGGAAATATCATTTATCCCCTAATGTACAATAGTCACATCTAGAAAAAGATGAAAGAAACAATTCCTCAGCCTGTGTGCATAAGCTCAGAAACACTTGCAAGAATCTTGTTCATTATCAGAAGATTTAATCTGTTTCCATACATTGCACATAGCCCACCTATTGATTGTTCATACTCATATCCTTCCAATCCTAACACCTATCACACCACCCCACATAGCAAGTGTTCTCTTCCATGGTCCCCTACACCTGCTAAAACCTTGTATTATGCCCACACCTTCACTAAACCCCTTCATTCCATCCATACATCTATTGATCCTAACCCTCACCCTGTTGTCCTTCATACTCTCGCTCCTTGATTCTTTTCCATTGGTTATATGCTAACTCCTCTTCAAAGCCCTAATATGGAGGCTCCTACTCCGCACAAACCCTGATTGGCGGCTAGATTTAAACCGTTGGTCCTACCTACTGCACACAAACTAGGAAGGGAAAATGGGATTTTAGTTGAAGACCACCTCACTATGTTCTAAGCTTGCACTGACAACTTTTCCATAGAAGAGGATGGTGTCTTTTATAGAATGTTTGTGCATTCCTTAGAGGGAGAGGCTAGAAAATGGTTCAGGAATCTACTTAATAGCTCTATCACCCATTGGATGCAGTTTGTTGATAAGTTCATGAATAAATTAGGCATGAAGAAAGAGAATAGGCATATCCTGACCAAGTTAAATGCCTTGAGGAGAAATAATGGTGAAATTGTCACAGAGTTCACTACTCGGTTATGCAAGTTGTATCATAGGATACCTTATACTGTTTAGCCCTCGGATGCAACCGTCATGCTCAAATACTCAACCGCTTTTGATTCTGAGTTTTTTTTACTCATGAGAGAAAGAAAATATGCCAACCTGGATACCTTGTTATGTGATGAAAAATATCTAGAATAAAATATGAAGGTTGTTGGCATCCCCTTGAAGAACAAAACATAAGACCCAAATGGTAGAAGATGTCTTTATAGGAGAGGGTCCAAAGAGCTTGAAAACCATTTGGGACAAGATGTGCTCATCCTAGAGGAGGTAACCAAGATCTTAAATAATATGGCTAATGACCTCACTAAAGTCAAGCAAGGCCAAGCTACAATCCCTTTCGTCGATCCTCCTCTTTGAAATCAGAATCCTCGATCTCATGACTAACTATAGTACATAATAAATTTGTTGATGGATTCATAACAAGAAATAGGGGGGGGGGAACCTAATACCTGACAATATCTTAGGCCACCGACTAATGTCTCTTCTCTTGTAAAGGAAGGATATGAAGAATATTACAAGGCATAGTATCCAAATACAACAAACCCTTCTTCCATTTTGAACATGTTATTCCATTAAGATGAAATACAATGCAACGAATACTTGTTTGGGTATGAAGGTATGTGCATGGTTGAAGTGGAACAATACATCCATGAGGAGGAAACAACATATCAAAAAGAAAGGATTCTAGACTTATCCCAAGCTCAGTTATAGGTAGTAATCAATAGTATCATGGAATAGGTTAGGAGAAACAATAACTTGATGCCTCGACCTAATGCTCAAAATTTCAGGTAAGAGGAGCCCTCTAGGTTGTATAATGAGAATAGAAGAGATAATGGCCATGATGTGTAGCAACTGAGAGGAGATAATGTCCTAAAATATGTAGATGTCAGAAAGACTATCATTCCACTCAGTCCAGAAGTCAAAACTACAAAATCCAACAAAGCACACTCAAGCTTAGTATCAGCGCCACTAAATCAAGTCCCAATCACCAAGGTACCCTGATACCATTCCTCTCCTTTCTCCTAGGTTTGATATTGAGCATGAATTGAATAAGCTAAAAATCCCAATGCTTCTATCTGAAGTCTTGATATTCCCATCCCACCAGAAATAAATATCCTCTTACCTAGGCCTTAAAGACATGAGTCCCTCTGTAATACTCAAAGCTCCTCCACCTCCATATAAGCCAAATTATTCTTCCTCTATTGCAATGGGCTTGCGCAATGAGGCTCCTCTTTAAGGTGATCAAATTAACCTGCAAGGTGATGCCCCCAAGATATTCCTTCGAAGTGTACTTAATAAAGTAGACCATGTTAATCCTCCCTTTTACATCACCTTGTAGCTCTATAATTTTCACTTGCATAACTACCTATACAATTTCGGTGCATCTGACTCCTTAATGCCCCTTTTAGTCATGGAAAATCTTGGATTAGAAAACATCAGACCCAACAAATACCTTTTTCTCTTTTGATTCTAAAAGAGTTCAATGTATTGGGATGATAAAATACCTTGTAATGGGTATGGTATAGATCCCTAACAAATTTTTCATGATGGATGTGGTTATAGTTGGCATTCCTCCTTCACACAGTATGCTATTATCCAGACATTGGGGAACTTTTGTAGGAGAGAATATTCAGTTTGACCTATATTATGCTACCATTCCTACCTTTGGAAGAGACCCTCACTCATTGACTCTATCGAGAGAATAAAGTTACCTCTGTTATCAATGATCCCAAGCACCCAACCAAATTTCCAGCTTATACTCGCAGTGAGATAAGGACATTCTTCCTTAGTAATCAACCTCTTATTCAAGAACAAGATGGACCCTTTATGGCCCTTGATGAATCATTTTTATATGTCTCCAAATTGCACAAATCATACCTTGAAGATGAATGTAATTAAATCAAGGGTAAAGTAGATGTTTTCACTGAACCCACTTCCAAGAAATCCCCACTTTGCATTCCCAAACTAGTTTTTAACCCCACTGATATTATAGTGGAGTACAAAACACCAATACCGGTACCTAAAGTGGTAAGCAGTAAGGATGTCATCTGAATAAACATATTTGAAGATATAGAACCAAATGCTAAGAATATACTATGGAAATGCCAGTCAAAATAACCTAGAATGAGGCAACACAAGCATGTTTTCTGGGAAATGTTTGAAAATCTGTCTAGAACCAACGATATTACAAATTATCAAAATAAAACGAATCAATGGGCAAGTTGTTTGACTAAAAAAAATAGATGTGGGACCTTCCAAACAGGAGAAACGTTGAATGACTTTCAAGACAAACCAAGAAGGCTTGAGTTTCCCTTGCAATAAATAAGTTAAACATATAATTCCCCTTAAGGAAACATGGTGGTATTCCAAGAAGAAGGGCGGAAGTATCCTAGAAAGCATAAAATATATGATGGCCAATGGCACAAAACATCCATCATTAGAAAAATTGCAAACCAGTAGCCCTACATGATGAAGCTCGGAATTCCAGAAGGACAATCTTATGTGCACCTGACTATGACAGGTATCCAAAATATTTTTCCTCTTTAAGAAGGAAATTGCTTCATGCTATGTATTATAGTTAGTTTTCTTTCATATTTTGTTGATTATTATTTGTATATTGTTTGTATTCCCTAAAGGCATCACAACTAATATCCTATGCTCTGTCGAGCAAGCAAGAAAGTCTGCAATCAACATTTTGTTTTTCCTAGGAGTAATTTTGAATATCACCAAAGTACAAATCCAAGATGGACTCATAGCCCAATAGAAGCAAAAATTCATTAGTCTACTACTCTTAGAGATTCAAGCTAGATTCTTGGCACTTCACGAGGAGGAGCCCTACCGCAAAAGGAGTCGAATGTTGTATATTTCTTTGTACCTCTAGTTATTATTTATCCTTCTTCAATTAAAAGGATGTTAAGACTCGAATCAATAAGAATCAAGTGTCAATCATCAATAGTCACTTTATAGGCAAAATTTTGAACTACTCATGGGAAGTGACTACTGAAGAAATTAACTAGTGCCTCATCCCACCAACGGCTCAGACACAGAAGAGCAAATTCTTAAGATGGATCTTAATCATTGGAGTTCTAGGAATATGCAAAATACTTAATATTGGGTATCTCTTACTGATGGCCCAAATTAAGCCATGTAATATGATAAGATAGATAAAGGCTATCGGAGGTGGTAAGAGTTGTGGAAAAGTTAAGCAATGAGGTATCTCGTTGATGGTCTAGATTGGGTAGTACATCTCCTTAAGATAAATATTGACCATTGGAGGCATCAGGACAAGAGAAGAGATCAACAAAAAATCTATCTCTACGAGCAACAAATATTGTAGTGCACTATTTGTCAAGAGTGGATTAGAGTCGTTGGAGGGAGCGGGGTTTGTATTTAAAGAAAAAGAAGAGATATCTCGTGAACAACTTAGATCTAGTCGCACAATAGGATATGGTTAGATTTTATGCATTGTCTACCCAAGAGTATGTGAAAGAAGGGGTGAGTATTCTTACTCGACATTGTTCATCATCCATTCACGCACCTCCTCCAAAGAAAGCTAAGGCCATTTATGATCTAACAAGTATGTAGTAAAAGTAAAAGATGCTCATCCCATTAATGGCAAGATAAGAATCATGAAGGATTATTAAATTGATCCCTACAGTTGATCTAGTATATTTTTGTTCTATGACTTATAAATTGAATTGCATAAAAGAATCTGAACAAAGCTCATAAGCACATAAGAAATAACGTATACATGGAAGATAAAGAATGCACATGAAGAGTAGACACCATATGATAACAGAGTTCGTTCCCAAAAGGATCTACGTCTATGGACCCGCTTCTCAAATGGAGCAGTCAGTTTATAATCTTAACAATAATGATGGAGAAATACACTGCAAAAATACATCAATACCTTGATGGCTGAAAATGGAGAGAAATTGTTGCTTGAATCCATAAATGGGTTTCATCAACAGCTCTAGAATGTGAAGAAGATGAAAAACGAGTATAAGTACCCCTGCCTTCTTCTTTCAAAATCTATAATAACACCTTCCTCTCTTTTTCCCAATAATGACTATAAGGAGGACCAAGACTCAGACACTCCTCAAACTCTCACAAAGACTCTCTCCAAATCTCTCCTCAACAATGGATTTCTCCTCCAAAATATGGATCCTCTCTACAGAGAAAAAGGATGATCACATTGGAAAATGAACGAGTTTAAATAATTGAAGGGAACCGCTCTTGGAATTATTCACGTGAACATGACTTATTCCGTTTGTTGGGATTCATTATTATATGGTTGCAACTCTTTTTGCTTTAAGTGGCATGTAGTTACAACTGAAGGTCTTGATTTCCCATTCGTTGGGATTCTCCAACAATATGGTGGTTGGCATTAAGGAATATTCCAACCATTCGGTTTGTTATAATTTAAACTTGTGTTATATAAATTACAATTTGTTATAACATAAATCCGTTGGCATAACCCACCAAAACCTACTTAATAACTATAACCAAAGTGTTTAACAACACATGTGTGGAATGTTTTGGCGCGCTCCACATGGGTATGGTGCCCCATGCCCCCTCCTTGGCACTTGTGATCACATGGTAGTGGTGTGGGGCGACGAAATCCCTATGGGATGGGCCACAGGCTCCACACACACCTCCCCCCCCCATTGTTTACCAAGTTCAAACTAAAATAATATATAGTTCATCATTTGTAGCAAGCCTCAACATAGCCCAAGTGGTTGCGACGTTGGAGTGTTGTGAGGGAGGTTAGGGGTTTAAACCCCGTAGCCTCCACAAATTTGTTGGAACTCGTCCAAATGTTACTTAACCAATCAGTGAATGCTATGTTTCATGCACCAATAGGTCCACATCATGCCACATCACCCTACCAGCTTGCCACATGTCATCATCAGAGGGATGCCATATTATCATCTATATTGTATGGACACCACATGTCACCCTTGCAGTGGTGCCACATGGCACCCCTTTTTGCCCATTTCTGCAATGAAATTACATGTTTGTCTTAAACTTCATAACACTTTATCTCCTTCATTCGGACACCATTTGGGGTGTCGTTCACGTCATTGGAATTGGCTCGATGATCTCTTTGCAACCTTACTATTCTTGTTGATATTTGCTGATTCTTAAAATTTAACATTTTTAGATCCTCCCATATCACACCTCCCCATTAAGAAGCTTTTGGACCTCCAAAATCCTTAATAAGCATCAGATAACTGAAAGGATTAATCTCTCACTCCATTCTCGATCCATCTAGATTTGTAATGCTCCTGCAATGTCTAGTGTACCTATTGAATGAAATAGACCACCTTTGACATATGTGATCCCCTTACAAACTCCATGAAAAAACTACCCTAAGGATTAGAGAAAATAGGAAGTGGTGTGCACAACCCCAAATTTCTATTAATGGGCTTAAAAAAGCATATCACACGCCCCTTTACATGCATGATTCTCATCCTAAACCAATGTACTACA
The DNA here is from genome assembly GCA_001517045.1 of Pseudotsuga menziesii. Taxonomy (NCBI): domain Eukaryota; kingdom Viridiplantae; phylum Streptophyta; class Pinopsida; order Pinales; family Pinaceae; genus Pseudotsuga; species Pseudotsuga menziesii. The sequence continues at coordinate 78,742 of LPNX010756245.1, read as the reverse complement.
ATCCCCAAATTCCCAATTACATTAGAAGCATAAGCTGGTACATTAACAAAGGAAGTAATACAAAGAATAACAAATAGGTAGAGTAGCTTGTCCTGCAAGCTAAATGTTTTTACCTTGGATGAACGCTGTAGATCTGGCAAGGTTGATGTTGGGGCTGAACCTCTCTTCTTCTGAGATGTCAAAATATTTATGTTGATTTCCTCCCCATTGATATGATAGTCCCATCTCAAACACTCCATCATTAGGACAAGGATCAAAATCATCATGGGACTCTTCAGGTTCCTTTTCTTTTGCACATGTAAGCACAAAGAGTTTGTTGGCATTCACAACTCTTTTCATCGATCCTACAGTAACAAGTGACGAGACATCCTTCGTGTTGTGATCTCTCATAATGTATTCCACCCCATATTTTGTGATATGGTATTTGTTCTCACGACAGAAGAATATTTCTTTTCGATCATACAAATATGGGATTCCCAGTACAATGCCACAGATATCCAGAGGCACAATATCTAGATCAACATCTCAATCAACTTTGAAGAAATGGCAAATCTAACTCTACATTGTTTAGTAGCATGTAGTTTTGTATTATCACAAACTCAACCAAGAGGATAAGGCTTGAGGTGAGCTTTTGTCTCTAGACCCAACTTCTTAACAACTGATTCTAAAATCAAGTTAGCCTGAGAACCAGAATCAAATAGTGTATTTATCCTGGTATGTTTAGACATAACTCTGATATGAAACAACTCACTTCTTCTTTTGTCATTAACTTGAGAAACATTCTTAGAGATTGAACCAATATGAATAGATATTTTACCTTGAACTCCCATGGCTACAATATTTGTCTCATCACCTGAGTCAGAAGCCAAGTCTTCATGTACTATGCAATGGTATTATTCTTTCCTTTGCCCCCAAATTGCTTTGGCCTTGTTTCAGGATGTAACTTCCAGCTATGTTCTTCACCATTCCAATCTACCTCACAATGAGTGCAATGGAGCATTCTCTTATCTTTCTTCTTTGTGATAGTTGTTCTTTTATCCTTTCCCTTTCCTTTTAAGTGGTCTTTTGAATGCTTGGATGGATCTTCTTTTTGCACAAACTTTCCCCTGCTTTCAAGATGAAAGGAATGCACACTTGCTTCATCCAAACTGATAGGATGCAACAATAACAAAGTATGTCAAAGATAATGGTGGAGAGAACCAATATACTTAAAACGAGTGTCAGGAGCATTTAAAGCAATATTTAACTCAAGTGCTTTCTTCCTAAACTCTTCAATAAAATTCTAAACACTCTGACCTTTACTTTGTCTAAAACTTTTCCAATCCATCATTTCTTTTTTTAGATAACCCAATGGATAAAATTGATTACATAAAGTAGATACAAAATCAGACCATGACGAAAGGATATTACCCATATGTTTACTACCTTTTTGGAGCTTGCTTTCCCACTAAACAAGGGTTGTGCCTTCCAACTGAAGAGATGCTAGTTGGATCTTCGCATCCTCTTCTTTGATATGTTGGACTCGTCAATACACTTCGATATTCCTTATCTGATTGTTCAAATTCTCAGCATTTGATTCTCCATTGAACATATGAAGGTCAAAATTCACGTCAAGATTCAACAATAGCCTTTTGAGAGGCTCTTTTTTAGTAGCCTTGGGATGAGGAGAATGGTGAGAAGAGGAAGAACTCGAACTAGATCTTCAACTGGAGGATGATGGTGATGATGGGGTAGGAGGAGATTTTCCTTGTCTTGATTCACTAAAGCATTTTCCTCCTCCTTTGGCTTCTTCTCATTTGTCATTCTCTTGTCATAATATACAAAAAAATTGTCTAACTTGTCGGCCATTTGGTGGAATATCTTGTGGAATTTTTTCTCCATTTTTGAGCGAACATCATCATCTCCCATATTTCTTCTTCTACATGCATGTCCAATATTGGGATTTTAGGAAACCAATTCTCCTTCACCACTTTAACCTTGGCTCTTATGAGCATTCACCATCATAATCCATGTCAAAGAACCTTGCTATGATACCACTTGATCCAAGATGTTTTTGTTCTATGACTTATAAATTGAATTGCATAAAATAATGTGAACGAATATCATAAGCACATAATAAGTAACATATGCATTGAAGATAAAGAAATCACATGAAGAGTAGACACCATATGATGATGGAGTTAATTCCCAAAAGGAACTACGTCTTTAGACCTGCTTCTCAAATGGAGAGGTCAATATATAATCTCAGCAATAATTATGGCAAAATACATGGCAAAAATACATTGAAACCTTGGTGGTTGAAAATCGAGAGAAACCCTTGCTTGAATCCACAAATGGGTTACCACTTTAAGCTTGGCTCTTATGAGCATTCACCATCATAATCCATGTCAAAGAACCTTGCTATGATACCACTTGATCCAAGATGTTTTTGTTCTATGACTTATAAATTGAATTGCATAAAATAATGTGAACGAATATCATAAGCACATAAGAAGTAACATATGCATGGAAGATAAAGAAATCACATGAAGAGTAGACACCATATGATGATGGAGTTCATTCCCAAAAGGAACTAAGTCTTCGGACCTGCTTCTCAAATGGAGAGGTCAGTTTATAATCTCAGCAATAATTATGGAAAAATTACATTGAAACCTTGGTGGTTGAAAATCGAGAGAAACCCTTACTTGAATCCACAAATGGGTTGTACCAACATCCAGAATGTGGAGATGATGAAAAAAGAGTATAAGTACCCCCACCTTCTTCTTACAAAAGCTACAGCAACACCTTCCTCTCTCTTTTTCCCAATAATGGCTATAAGGAGGACCAAAACTCAAACACTCTTAGACTCTCACAAATACCCTCTCCAAATCTCTCCTCAACAATGGAGTTCTCCACCAAAATATGGATCCTCTCTATAGAAAAATGGATGATCACAATGGCTAATTGAGGGGTTTAAATAATTGAAGGCCCCCCCCCTCGTGGTATAATTCACATGAACCACACTTATTCCATTAGTTGGACTTCATTATTATGTGGTTGCAACTCTTTTTGCTTTAAGTGGCATATAGTTACAACCCAAGGGCTTGGTTTCCCATTCGTTGGGATTCTCCAACTATATGGTGGTTAGAATTAAGAAATATTTCAACCATTTGGTTGGTTATAATTTAAACTTATGTTATATATATAACAATTTGTTATAACATAAATTCGTTGGCATAACCCACCAAAACCCACTTAATAACTATAACCAAAGTGTTTAATAACATATGTGTTGAATGTTTTGGCGCACTCCACATGGGTATGGGCCCTTGGGACCCCTCCTTGGCGCTTATGATCACATGGTAGTGGTGTGGGGTAGCGGGAGCTCCATGGGCTGGTCCACAGGATCCACACCCACGCCCACCCCCTCACTTTTCCATTGTATACCAAGTTCAAACATAAATAATATATAGTTCATCACATATTACAAGCCTTGGTGTAGCCCAAGTGGTTAGGGCACTGAATTGTTATGAGGGAGCTTGGGGGTTCAAACCCTGTAGCCTCCATAAATATTTTGGAACTCACTCAACCATTTCTTAACCAATCGATGGATTCCATGTGTCATGCACCAATAGGTCCACGTCATGCCACATCACCCTACCAACTCAACCATTTCTTAAACAATCGATGGATTCCATGTGTCACGCACCAATAGGTCCACGTCATGCCACTCACTCAATCATTTCTTAAACAATCAATGGATTCCATGTGTCATGCACCAATAGGTCCACGTCATGCCACTCACTCAACCATTTCTTAACCAATCGATGGATTCCATGTGTCATGCACCAATAGGTCCACGTCATGCCACTCACTCAACCATTTCTTAACCAATCGATGGATTCCATGTGTCATGCACTAATAGGTCCACGTCATGCCACATCACCCTACCAACTCAACCATTTCTTAAACAATCAGTGGATTCCATGTGTCACGCACCAATAGGTCCATGTCATGCCACATCACCCTACCAACTTGATGCCATGTCGTCATTCTTGCTCTGCCATGTTAACAATACACTTGCCACGTTTCATCACCGGAGGGATACCATGTCATCATCTGTATTGTACAGACACCACATGTCACCCTTGCAGTGGTGCCATGTGGAACCCCTTTCTTCCCATTTCTACATTGAAATTGCATGTTTGTTTGAAACTTCAGAACTCTCTATCTCCCTCATCCAGAATCTATTTGAGGTGTCGTTCATGCCATTGGAATTGTCTCAACGATCTCTTCGCAACCTTTCCATTCTTGTTGATATTTGCTAAGTTTTAAAATTTAACCTTTTTAGATCTTTCCAGATTAACAGTCGACGATTAAGGGATTGCCATGAAGCAAATAAGTTTTTTTGTGCTTATGGGAGGAGTCTTATGCAAGTAATTTTCTCAGAGCATTGTCGAGCATTCATTTTTAAGGGATCAGGTCAGCGCTTGTGGTAATCAAGGAATAATCAAACTTTCAAAGCAATAATTGTCAGAGTGATGTAGTAGCATGGTTGTCCATATGGTCAAGACTTTATTCACTTATGCGAAGTTGCAATCATCTTTAAAAGCATGAGGTGCTAGCCTTAGCAATATATATCACTCCATCTTTGTAATCCCCTGTCATATTCCATTCATCTATCTGCGTGCTTTATATCTAACCATGCCTTATCCAACGCATATAGCTACCATTTTGATTCACTCGCAAAGTAATGTTATTTCCATCATCAAAATCCTCGCTCAAATAGCCAAATCTAGATCCATTATTATTCTTCGTCTGACCCAAATCATTGCAGGAAATGCATGTTTCCTTTTAAAATTTGTATAGATACAAAGCCTCATGACCCGCAATTCAAAACTTGTTTTCTTTTCGGTTATTCCTCCATGCCTCATCCTTCTATGGAAACTCGGTTAATCTCAGTGTCTGTAATGTTTCCTCCATTGTTGCATGAAGTATTATCCTGGAAATCCTGACTCAATTTATTTTCGGTGAAGCATCCTCTTAAGTGCTCTAAACTATAGCTTGTATTAAATAAGAATTTTGAATCTTCATTCTCAGAGGGGTTTACAAGGCATGTATCAAATAAGCATTTTGAGACGTCCCAATGATTTCTCGATAATAGTTTCCCTTCTATTCTCCCCACCTTACCCTCCCTCAAGCTTACCATACGTCACCTCCACATAATTTGGAAGTTTGACAAAGCAAGTTTTTCAAGCCAAGGAAAGCCTACAGAAATATCAGGTATCTGCACTCATGCTCTATCTTTTAGTCATGTATCTATGCGATACATGAGAGTTCGTCCTAGGATAGATGACATCAATTTAAGTTTGAAAATATTGGCCTTGTTTTTTAGAAAGAGTCCCCGCTAATAAAGGTATTGTGGGCTAAGCTTTTGCTATGGAGTTTTTTCCCTAACACACTGCAATGAGGAAAATTGCAAACTCCCTTATAGTTTTCTTTTATGCAACGCATCATGGGATAAACCCTCCTCGATGACGATGATAATGAGAGAAAAAATAACACTACCTATTTGTTCAATACCGAAATTTGTTTCATTTTGAAACAACCAGATAGCGAAAGGCACACGAAAAAATTGAAGTCGACAATGATGCATAACGAGGGGAGAGTTGTCCCCAAAATTAGTTACGATAGTAGTAGAAGAAGATGTGGATTCCATGAATGTGGCAAAGTCACATGTACATCTCAAGAAGGCATAGTCAGCATCAAAGATCATACATCTCAACTTGAAGAGGCACCATAGGAAGTTCATCATTTTTGCACAAGTTTTAGAGTTGAGGAAAGTCGCCTGAATCTGTCACATGAGCTTGTCCTCTTCTTTTTTTCTCTCATTCTTCATAGTTTTATATTGCTGAAAGTCTATTGTTGATCTAAAAGACAACAAGGCTGGGGTAGAGATGATGAATTAATCCCCTTCATTGTATTCTATTGTATAAAAGAAATAGAAATGTTGTATTCTGAAGGTACACAGGACCGAGGCAAGACTACCACTGGGTTTTTGGATTTAAAGTGTTTTGATTTTAAATGAATGAGATGATGTGCTTTGGAAATACCCAAGACTGAGGCAGACTACCACTGGGGTTTTTTAATTAAAATGTCTATTATCAAAAATGTATGAGATGTTGTTGCTTAGGAAACCAAGATCGAGTTGAGATTGCCACTAGTCATTGAATTAATAGTATTTTGTGCATGTGTTAAATTCCCTTTGATATAGTATATGACAAGTATTCATCTGATGGCATAGAGTTGCACATATATGAAATTTACCCACCTGTGCAATTTTCAATAGTAGTTGAAATACATACTAATGGGAAGTTAAAACACACTTTGTCAATTGAATGTGTTTTATGTTGTCGTTCCTTTATTTTTTTGAGAGTTGGTTATGATTAAGGCGCTTGTGAGATGCACTTCTTTTCAGTTTTGAGGTTTTTTGGAATACTTGGTCCTCTCTTTTAAATACAACACACATTTCCATTTTATTTTCATGGCTGATATTTTCCCCCAAGCACCTTATATTTTATCCTTAAACCTAGTCAAGCTTTGCATGTATATTTGAAAGGTACCTAGAGTAACAAATTAGGATTCATACCTCCCATATTTGAGGGTTCCCTCCCTTAGTCAGAGAACTAGCTTATTAACCTAAAGTGGCATAGAGATAGTGTTATCTGCACAATCGTCCTTGGTATTTTCATTCTAACCAAATCCTATTTGATGACATTCATATCTATATCCAGGCATAAATACCGAAGTAATCCCAAATCTGATTGGGTACAACCTAAGGGACAACACACACATGGCATGCATACCACCCAAGCATAATATAGATTATGACAAGAGTATTTACAATGCATAATTTTGATCAAAAAATAGTTCACTTGTTGGATGGCCATAACAATAGATAGTGGATGAAATTTCTTGGATGAGGGAGCATATAGTACCATGTCAAAAATCTCGAGACGTTGATCGTGATGATGCAGATGGTTCATATAATGGAGCTACGATTTTCCCTCACTGGTTGTTTGAAAATCGTGCTATTGTCATATAAATAGGGGTGGGGCCTGCTTTTCGAAATCATTTGTATCGTTGGATGTACAAGTTGGTTATAGATCTTTTCCTTCTTCTAGGAGATTTGAGCAATGGTTTTCCATTCTATGAGTTCCAGGTAAGTCTAAAACTCATCCCGATCATTTATGTCCAAATAATTTTTAGTTTAGGGGGGTACTTTGACCATACAATACGTTGTTTGAATTTTCAGATAGTTTCATGGGTATCAAGGGTTCTTATCATGCTACCCTATGTAGGTAAGCCCTCGATAATCATGTTATGCACGGGATATGATACCTTTGGCTACACACTAAAGTTGTGTGACTGTTTAGTGGATAGTTGCACGGGATGCACGGTCGAATTGCGCATGTCCCACGAAGGTTGATCATGCAACTATCTAATGTTAAGTCGTGCTAAGAGAAACTTAAGTATGTAAAACCCACATATCTTGTTAGCATGACTAAATGGTTTTTGAGCTCGTACTGATGGCACGACTTCCTATAGGGAAAGTTTCTCGATGTTTCATCGATTTTGTTTTATGATATGTTGGGATTGGGATTCGACTCTTGTCTTGGGTTTGTATCGCAGACATTGGCCCTATGTGACCGGTAGGTATGCCACTCACAACTGATATACACCCTCCTCATGTTGGTGCCCAACAACATTGTCGTCGTGATCAAGGAGGGGTGAGAGTTACAGGGGGGCTGCTAGCAAAGAAGCGGTAGGAGTAGCTGGTGGAGTTGCCTCAAAGGATTGCACTAGGGTAGTGTTTACCGACCTAGAGCGATAATTGTCAGTACTGATAGTTGGGGTGGACAAGTGTCCACTAGGTTAGTTGGATGATGATTATCTCACGCTTGTGGTTGGTTTACCAGCCGAGTGTAGTCTTGGATGGCGTCCGATAATGTGTCGAGTTATGGTAGTATGCCATCTGGATCAGAGGGTTTAGGGAGGACAGGTTCCTCCACCAATAGGTGTGGCCCCAACCATAGGTCCACTAGGGCCACCAACAATGGGTGCACAGGTAGTGCCCCCTTTAGTTATTATGGACCCTAGGGCCCCACTACCAGGGGAGCTTCCTTGAGTGTTGGGAACTCTTATGTATTTTGTATAAGGCTATAAGGCCCCATTTTTTATATGTTATAGGCATAGCCTATGGGAGGTAGTTTTTTGTTGTACCTCCATAAGGCTGATGAAATGGCCCATGAGGCCTATATTTTGTACATGACACACACACACATACACACCATTTTAGCGGCATTTTGATATGATGTATGTGGTTTGATGTATTCTTATGGTGTATACATGTTATGATGATGTTTATATATGTCTTTGTGTTGATGTAGAGGTGTATGTACTAGAATGTGTTTAGATTGTACATACACCTATGTTGTATTTGCTTGCCGGATCTAATTGATTGTTGATGTGGCAATGCCATTCGAGGACCTCATTAGCAATGTGATCAGTGAATGTGTTAGATTTCCTAGGGATATGACTGAATGTGATGGTTTCAAATTGTCTTACCAGGAGGCGAACTTGCGGATATTTGCAAAAGAGGAGTGGATTGAGGAAACAAAATACATTATTCAACTATGAGACTACGAGTTAGGAATCTAAATGGACATGTAGTGTTGTATCCTAATGTGGAGGGCATCATTCAATAATCCAATGACCATGTTGTATTCAGCTTGGTTGTTAGGGAATTCTCCCAAGAAAACTACACTTGTATGGTGTAGGGTTTGAGTAGGGGTATAAATGGCCCAAGCAATTGACACTAAATTCTTTGTCCAACAGCTCTATCTGTTGGCGAAGCTGATGAAACAATTAGACTAAGAGGTAATCTGCATGACAAATAACTCTTGGTCTTATTTTCAATCCATGCAATAAACATCATAAGTGAATAAAATAAAATACTACATTGTATTAAACTGAAAGGGACACAATAGGATGCGAACGATGGTGTCACCACTATGACATTAGAGACCTCTAGTGTTGGAAATTAGTGTAATTGGTATAAGTGGTAGACTGTATATGTGACCAAGTGTCATCCCAGGTCTATTGACTTGTAGGGGAGATTTTTGCATCTCCCAAGGATCCCACCAAAGAGATATTGGTGTCTAGGGATTGTTAGGTGGATCGTGGTTATCTTCCATGATCGGTGGTGGTTTTGTTGGTGAGGGTTGGTCTTCCTGGTATGCATATGATGATGTATCACTGCTTATGAGTAGGTTGGATAATGATGACATGTTGATAATGTCACCCTGATTGTCAATCTCAAGCATTAGGAGGAGAACCTCCACAATGGGTATCCCAAGTGAATATGCCATTAGGGGAGGGAGATGATCTTCAAGCCTTAATTGTTTGAGATAGACAACCCTTTCGGTGCACAAGAAGGGGCACTAAAACAAATAATGTGTTAGTTATGCACACGAACTACATGGATGGGTAGCCTGTGTGCGATTTAGCTCATGCACTGCACTTAGAGGTCAAGTAGCACAATCAGGTATGATAGTGTCGGTTCTACTTGGGATCGTATGGGTATGGTTCCCACATGAACACCCATGTGATGGCACTCTCGATGGCAATGTTGGTGGTGTTGGCGCATCTGGTGTCAATGCTATTGGTGTTTGTACCTCCTATAGTGGTGTCCCCAGTATTGGTACTTATGTAGTGACCACGTTGATAGAGGTTGCTTCTTGATGAATAGGATGGGGTCTTTTGAACATAGGATTTGTGAGGTGAAAGGTTGCTACTACATCCCAAAATTGAGAAATATTGGGATAGTGATGGGTATAATTCCCAAACGGAGAAAATATTGTGCAGGCATGGTTAGTGTGCGATGACTTGGTCTTAATCTTAGTATTGGGACTAGATGATGTGGTTGGCATGCCCCATGATGAAGTGTTTGGGGAATGGGTTATGCTAACTAGGGCATTAAGCAAGTTTCTAAGCTCCAACAAGGTGGGGCACAGGTTAGTCGCATGTTTTGGTTTCCTGCATAGAGCGCATGCTGGGGTGACTCTAGGAGTAGGAGTAGTACTTGAGACTACTGGGGCTTTAAACTTGGGTTGTTTTATTACCTCGATATTAGGGTCAGTAATAGTTGGTGGTGGTTGAGTCATAGGTGATTTTTCTTCAATGAGAGGTACTATAGGCGATCCTACAGTGGAAACAGGCATAAAGTAATAATGGGACAATGGATTCGACACCATATCAGGATAAGGTGGTGTAAGGTACCACACATGTATTCCCAAAGTGAGCATAGGTAGTGTGAGTTGTTCCATTACTGGCGTTCCTTGTACTCCTGTGGGAGGATATAAGAAAGGGATCTACAAAAATAGTGACATTGAGGGGTTTAAGGGCTAATCAATGTCATGGCTAGTAGGGAGTATCGATGTTGAAGTGGAGAGGCTTGTGAGTTATATTCAAAGGGGAATATAGTACACATGAGAATTGAGGGGTTTAAGGGCTAATCAATGTCATGGCTAGTAGGGAGTATCGATGTTGAAGTGGAGAGGCTTGTGAGTTATATTCAAAGGTGAATATAGTACACATGAGACCATATGTAGATACATGTATCTCTCATGGAGGACTTGAGTATGCCCCCAACAAATCGAAATCTTTCACTAGTACAAAACAAGAGATAAAGGACAAAAAACAACCAAAATCAGCATGTAAATGACCACTTTTGAGTTGGAAACCACTCGTAGCAAATTAAGAGTCATTTATCATGCAACCAAAAATGTGTTCATATTTAGCTTGGTCGTTTATAACTTAATTAGTGGTCATATATTTGGTCATTAATTTGGTCATTAATTGTCACAATTAATAACCAAATATACGACTAAATTAATGACCAAATATATGACCACATTTTTTGATCTGGGTGCCCAGGAGCACGTCAAAGGACAACAATTCGATCGAATGAATCGAGCACTCTTATGGCAGAAGCATAACAAAATAAGCAAAGCAGGAAATACACTACACAGACAGAAAGTAAACACACAGACAAAATGCAAGAATTCAAACCAAACTCTGTTATTTGATTACTACTATATTACTTGTTTTTATTTTACAATAGTGTACATGCTTATATAGGATGTTGAGATGCTTAGGTGACTACCCGTTACGTTCAGTTACAAACAAGTTAGAATGGTTCAGAAGTTCAACTCTTACAGACGAATGGAAGACAAAGAGACAATCTGTCGTAGTCGTGTTGAGATGTTGGAGTCGACGATGCATGTCGAGATGTGAAACTTGTCGAGGTTTGGACTTGTCGAAGTTGATGCTGAATTTGTCGAAGTTGACAACATGCCAACTGTTTGGTGTATCATTCCCCCTTCCTTAAGAAATACATTGGGAGTCATAAGTTATGATGATTACAAAGGCGAAGTGAAATTTCAAAGCTATGATAATTACAAAAATACATTGGGAGTCATAAGCTATGATTATAATTAAAAAAATACATCGGGAGCTATAAGCTATGATGATTACAAAGGAGAAGTGAAATTTCATGAATAAAAAAAATGATGAAATCAAAAGCCATTTTCAGTTATAATGGGATCACCACAATGTTGTACAAGTGCAAATACATTCATAAAGGTACCCTTGTCCTCTCCAACATTTTTACCTCCATGAAGTTCTTTTGAAAAAGTGTTGTTGTTTATTCCTGGGATTCGAACCTTTGATGTTTTAAAATGCCCAAGTAAGATTACTCCTGCATTATATTTCCATTTCATAATTTCAAATGAAATTTTCTCTCTCCCACACCTTATTCTCTCCAGTATTTTCACCTTCACTCCAGCGTTGTATTCAAAATCATGAAGTATGAGAATAGAACCTGTGTTGCTTAAAGACTCCTTATTTTCTCTGCAGAACATTCCATCCTGAACCATTTAAGCCTGAATTTACCTGAACTAATTTTGCTTATGAATTTACCAGAACACATTGAAAAAATGATTTGTATGTTGACAATTCCATCTGCAACATACAAATTTTGTTTCCATGGTAAACAAAAGACTGAAGTCGCTAGAATCAAAGAGATACACGGAGATAGGGTGCACAAATCGTGGATAAGAAGACATGTTCAAGCATGAATCATTTAAGGAAAGGTAAGTTCAAAACTATTGTTAAGATAGCACCAATCCGACTTGCCAAAAGAACACTCTAAGAATATAGATATTGTTACAAACATGCAGGGTTGAAAATTGAAAGAGAGACAAAATATCAAAACTACATTGCAAGGTAGGAAAGGCATAATATATGGGTTAAGATTTGCTTGAAGATTCCTTTGCATAGACAGTAAGAAGAATTTTCTTGTTGAAATTGGAAAAATGGTCTCTAGATTTGAACCATAAAGATTTTATTCATCCACAGTTCATAAAGATTGCTTGGAAATTTTTGAAAAAAAATAATGGATTTGTTTCTTTGAAAATTTTGATGGACATTGTGAAAAAGTTGGTTTAGAGTTTTCTTGTTCATTCGATGATGAGCGGGCTACAGTGGGTAACCTCACCATCATACTATCTGAAGATGTCATTGCACAAATCATTGGGTTACCTCAACAAGGAGAAAGATACTTCAAAAGAAAACAATTCAAGGACAAATCATGGGCATCTTTTATATCTAGATCTAGGGAAGCATCGGTAGGTTGGAAAAAAGGAATATCGAGAAGTTGGTTGATTCATCAATGGGATGAATAGCCTATATCATTCAGAAATTTGTTACTTGTAAAGGAAGGTTCAATATTGTATATCTATATCATATCAAATTGTTGCAACATTTAAGAAATGATTGTGAGATCAATATGCCTTACATTTTGTTGCAAAGACTTTCTAAGATCGCCAAGGCTATTCAGAAACAAGAGAATAATATATAGAAAATATTATACCACTATGGCTTCATCAAAATGATCATCAATATGAATTACAAAAACATAACTTGTCATGGCCACAATTTATAGTTGGAAATGGTTTTGAAATGTCAAAAGAGGAATTAAGGGAAGAATAAATATTGATGATAACAGATAATGAAGAGGAAATGCAAAACCCCAAGCCAACAAGGTCAAAACATCCTATGGGGAGGATAAGAACAAGAAGAAAGGTGAAAATAGAAAAATAATTCCAAGTAAAAGACAAAATTTTCACCACAAATGAGAGAAAATCAAGAAAACACCAACAAGTTAAAAAAGGATAGATAAAATAAAATGATGATGAATCACAACAAATTCAATATGCATACATTCAGACTTTGGAAGAGCAAGCAAGAAAAATAAAATTCAATGGGTGAAAAACAACAAAGTAATGAAGAAATTAATACTACTTTTCCTACTTATGAGTAGAAAACTACAGAGGATACAATAGAGATGAAAAATAAGGGGTTTTCAAAGAAAGACAAGAAGATGAAGAATTTAAAGAGAAAAGTGAAGGAATTAGAATTTCTTAAGGGGAATCTTAAGAAGTAAAATGAAAAATTGAAGAAGAAGAATAAGAAGCTTCAAATTCAAAATATTTTGATCTCCAAACAAGCATGCAAATGGTATCGTCAAAAGAAAGCATTCAAGGCAAAATATCAGAGGTTAAAATTTCTTCATACAACTTAGGCAAATGTGGATACATTATCATAGACAGCAGAGGTGGAAGAGGGCCATTGACAACAGTTCAAAGACACTTTTTGTGCATGTGAACATGCAACATCTTCCTCTTAGGGAAGATGTTAGACACTATTTTGATTCTTACTTTTGTCATATAAACCATGCTTTTCCTTCAAAATACATCCATATTTCTCCCATTTCATCCACATTTCATTTAAACCTCACCATATAAGGTACAATTATCATTACTTCTTATGAATTGAATTTTGCAAGTTTTAGGCAATTAAATTAAATTTTAACAGAAATTACAAGATTTTAGAACTTCCCGTAATTGCTCTAAGGTATGTATGCTTGCAGGATAGCTAGGTGAAATATGAGACATGTGGCATGATCCTTGATTTCTAAGGATGGATAAATATCTATATTATTCAAGAAAAGGGCTTCGCATGTGTCTGGTCAAATGCGGTCAAACTTGACCACTTCTACAGGAAATACTCGTTGAGCATCATTGTCATTGATGTCAAGGATAAAGGAATTAATGACAAAGGTTGTGATTGTTGATGACATGGCAAGAAGGATATGGTAACTTGGGCCCTTGGACACTTGGTTGTGTTTGTGGTTTGATGATGTAGGCTCTTGGATCCAATTGCATCTTGATGGATATTGATGGTGCATGATGATGCCTTTAGGCCTCTGGTGGAGCCCTTATAGTATGGTGGAGAAGATGTAATCTTATTATGGTCATGGTGGTGGTGACTTAACCCTTGATGAAGGCATTGGAACCTTTGGTTGTTGGACCTTAAGTGCATGATCTAAAAACAAAATCTCTTGAAGCACTTGACAATTTTTTTAAATGGATGACATGGCATCCAATCTAAAACAAGCATACACAGTCTACTTAATAGGTATTTGGAAGAATGGGTAAAACAAACTTAAAAGGGCCTTGATGGCAAGTTGACATGCTAAATAGTGATTTAATATTGAATTTGGTCATTAAGCCCACAAGTGTGGTGAAGCTCATGTTCATTTGAATAATTACTCTTCAAACGCATTGATTCCCTCCGAGATGTTGATGTGGCATCTCCTTAAGACTTGAAACCATTGGCTTAGAACTTGGATAGTATGAAGAATCCCTCATGCATGGCGGTGTTGGGGGAATAATCCCACAAGAATGTGAAGAAACCTTTGTGCATGCCACTAGGAGCCCATGCGCATATTGTTGAAGACCTTGGTATGTGCATTGATGGAAGTCGTGAGCCTTTAAAGAAACCATTGAAATTTTGTGAATTCCTTTCAAGTCGACCAGCCAAAAGGAAGTCTGCTCTTTTGAAAAAAAAATTAAAAATAAAATATATACTAATTTGCAGGTCGGCTAATAAAAATGGTCGTGGAAAACTAGTATAAATAGGAGCCAACACTCTTATTTTTTTGTAGTAGAATTCGGTGAGAAAGAGCTATGATTTTCGAGGAATTCATATGTAATGAGGCAACCGTAAGGAGTTAATGAAGTGAAAATTCTAGTGGTGTTTGAACTCTGAATAATTCCGGTGTATGGAAATGATTTTCTTTTATATTTTTCTTTGATTTTCGGGCATATGAAAGACTGAGGAAGCAACAGTGCATGTAAAACATTCGGCGATAACAACTCTGATTTTCGGGGATACAACTGAGGCAACTACAGTAAGACGATGGAGATGTAGCAAGGTGTTTAGTTTCTCTCTGATTTTCGGGTGATTAACTACCGAGGAAATTTCGATGGAACAATAGTTGAATTTTAAATGTTTAAAGGCTTATCTTACTACTATTTTGAAGGCTTATATTATCATAGATCTGATCAACAGTGGGAGTTTCAGTGAACACTGTGGAAGCAGCAGCTGAAGGTATATCTCCACTCCCAAAAATTTTGGTGGTGACTGAGGAGTATGATGGGGTTACATGAGACATGGGCTCTAAAATTGACATACATCTGAGACAATCAAGTTTTGACTTCGAGGGTTTGCGGGTAGACACGGTCATGATGTTGAAGGAAAACATTGTTCTCATATGAAGCTTCGTAACAACTTCTTCTTGTGATGATAATGAATCTCTCTTCATGGTAAGTTTCTAGTGGAAACTCTTGTTTGTCCAATTTGCAAATAGCAGGGATCTAAGACAATAAGAAGATAATTTTTGGGCCTTGAAGTTGTCTTGAAAGATTGCGTTGACAGAGGATTATATCTATGAGTTGGATCAATAGAGGATGAACAATTATTTTAAGGTTGTATGGTGACAAAAAGGGAGGCATACATGACATGGTTTTGATATTTGAAGTCTGCACAGTCACAGTGTAGAAGGATCAGAAGTTAGCAATAGATATGAGGTCAGACTTTGAATAAGTAAAATGTGTGTGAGAGGCATGAGCAAATCTTTAATGATTGAGCAGATTCTTTTGATGACTTGGTATGAGTCTTGAGCATGTGAAACTTTATTTGAGCAGAGAGATGATAAAGTTGTACAGTGATTTAGAAATGACAAAGAAGCTTGATGACTTGAAAGTGGAAAGATTGATGACATGGTAGTGGACAAGTTTGTTGAGTAGAGGTTGATAAGTAGAGTTTGATGAGAAGAGGTTGATGATAGTGATGCAAGCTTAGTCTTGCACTTGAGGATTGGAATCATCACCCTTTCTTAGTTTGAGCTAAGAAAACCAGGTTGGATCCTGTTGTTAGAGTTGGTGCTCTTTGTATCAGTTGGTGTTGATTGTAATCGCAAAGATTGTTGTCTTCCATGTACAATACATAAAACATGTTTACCAAACAAATGTTGTGTTCTCTTGTGGTTTTATACTTGTTATGATTCAATAATCTAGTTGATAATATGCTTAGGATTAAGTGTTGATTAGTTGATGGATACATATGTAATGATGATGTAATGTATTGAAGAACTCAGTTTAGTTGAGAGAATTTAAAAGAGTTTTAAATTGCCTACACACTGATTCAGCCCCCTCTCAGTGTGACCATTGTGTCCAACAATGCTGTGATTTTAGCATAAGAATATGAGCATTTTTAGGATTTCATGGGATTTTTACTTATTTTTTGGACCTGAGGGATGGATTCGACCCTCTTATAGTAAATATTGGACCTTATCCTGAGATCAAGAGTCATCTTAGCACTTATGGTTACAAAGTTTTTGATTTTTACAAAAACTATTTTTTTATGATTTAGACTTAGAGATTTTTTTATCAAATATGTGTTAGTTAGTGTTGTTGGAGTAGTTTATGGTATTAACAAAGTTTTCTTAGTTGATTGTACTTCAAGGTGTGCAAGCAAAGCATTGGAGGCTCCCTTTGCCAAGCCTGTGACATCTAGCGTATCATAATGGAATGTTACAATAGTCTAAGAATTGCGTAAAATAGTCACTCGCCTCAATGTTGAAGCTCTTTGAAAGACCCTATGTCATATCAATGCTTACTAACACTTTAGACATCAAACAATAGGAATTGTATTTATAAGATAAATCTACAACCACTATATTTCCTAAAAGGTTTCATAAATCCCACATAAACCTATCATGCAAGAGCTCTAATGGAAGTCCCAGAATTTTAACCCAGAGTGGAACCAAATTCAACACTTCACACCAAGGATCAAAACATGGGTGCCAAAATATTAAGCTTAACAAACTAGAACCCTAAAGCCATCACCCACCCATAATTTTCATTGCATGTTCCTATGGATAAAAAAATGTGTCATCCCCTTGTCAATATATTAAACCCAATAATATCGCAAGAGATTATCCAAATTTTCATTCACCTAGTTCCACAGAGAGGACTTAGATAAATGTATACCAAAAAAGGTACCTACTAGAGTCATATATGCATATTCCACAACTTGATCTACTCAAAGATATTTCCCCACTGTCATCTTAATTTTTTCCACCTTTTTTCTGATCACCTTAAAAAAAAAATTTGGCCCTCTTGGGATCTCCTTCACCTTGACATTATATTGTGATTTCCTCAAGCCTACTAGGTAGCCGGGTCTAATGATCGACCTACAAAACCATCGCTACTCACCCAAGGGATACATGAAATATCCACACTCATGGATTTCTCAACCAGAACACAAACCATCTAAGCAAGTTGAAAGCTCTAGAGAGAAGCCTTGAGAAGGAAAATATGGTTGATCTCAAGGACAATTTGACACATAAGGTGTGTGCTGCCACATTGTGTCTTTTGTCTATGGATTCTCTACTCTCGGGTTGACCTGGAGCCTGCAGATCCTCCAAACCCACTTGAAGCTCATGAATGTAGTGTCATTTCACACCCTCATGTTTATGAGGTCCAACCTTCTTGGTATTGTCATCTGAAACCATTCCCATATCTACTTTCATCCTATATTCCAAAGGATTATTTCCAATGAAATTTGTTGCCCTTGAAACACAAACTTTGTTTTCTCCAGAGAAAGTGTCATCATCTTACTCCTCTTGTATGAACCCCAAACCTAAAGTCTCTACCTTTGCCTCGAGGATTTGTGGTGCCCATCCAAAATACAACCATTCACTCACTACCTCTAATCGGTCTAGGGTTGTTTAAGGAGACATGGTTACCCCAGGATCCATCCAAGCATCCACATTTGTGTGTTTTTTTATAACCACCTTTTATTTATAACCAACATGGGCATTAGAGAAGTGTAGAGCCCTTTATAGTTCGATATCACAATAGAAGAATTTTTTTTAAACAACTAATGCCATTCCTAGTCATAGTTCCCTATCGCTTTTCCCAAAATTTGTAATCTCGAAGTATTGAATCAACGTTAAAGAATTGTACATATAACTACTATTGAAAAAGGATATACGTGAAATCAATTTGTCTATCTTTTATCTCCATGTTGCTTTCTTCATTGTGATGATAAATTATTTCATGAATTCTCTACATGTTTCCCACCATTTCCACCTTCTACCACATGTAAACCTGCAACAGTGAGGGCTTGTTAAAAAATAGACTGTATATTTTCAACACATTTTGTTGTGCAGTGTGATACAAATCATTATGTTCTTGGATTGTTAAGAAATCAATAGAGATCGGTACTTATGCATACAATGGCTCAATGCTCGACACAATGACATAATTGGAAATCAGACAAGATTCATGCCTTGTTCACTCCCTCTACATCTAGCAAGTAGAGAAAACAAGGAACACACCACTTCTCTTATGTGTCATACTTCTTCAAATGACCATAATTTCTATGTGAATTACTATACTCAAGATGAGCATCATAATTATAAGGGTTTTATGCAAATGCGACCTCCATGCACCGATAGTGAGTTTTTTTAGCACTTTCATCTTCTGAGTCCAAGTTTGAGTTTGAACTAAAATCCTCTCCAATGCATATTTATGTGGAATCCTCCTCTTTAATAGGTCTCGCCAGGTACATTACATTCCATTTTCCTTCACATGTTTCATCCTTGAAACATGAGTGTAAACCATATAATATGATTTGTTAAGCAATGTATTCAAGTAATACCAAGCACTAACTTCCATCAATCCTAGTGAAATTCAAACATGGGGTCTGACATATGACTTGCCTCCTTGGCATTGATTATGGTCTCTCCTTTGGTGTCTTATTATATTTGTGTTATTTTGATATCCCCGTGCATTGCTTTTATTTCTCCATGCATCTCTATCTTGGTTGTTGTTCTAGTACCATGCAGGTAAATAATAAGGTTGTTGATTCTCACAACTTGCCTCCTTGACATTGATTATGTTTTCTTCTTTGGTGTCTTCCTATATTTGTGTTAGTTTGATATCCCTATGCATTGCTTTTATTCCTCCATGCACCTCTATGTTGGTTGTTTCTCTATACCATGTAGGTCAATAATAAGGTGGTTGATTCTCACAACCCACCTTGATCATTGTTGTTTCTCAGGGTGGTATGGGTGGTGATATTTAACAATCTTAACTATGTGTTCTTCTTTCTTTAACACTTCACTCTATGGTTCCTTTGAGGAATGTAGCTCTGTATATTCTTCTTCCTTTTTATTACGCCCTTCCCAAGTCTCTCCTTTAAGTGCTTATATGGACTCATTTTCTAATTCAACGTCAGATCCTTCATTTGATGTGTTTGTAGGTACTATAATTATTTGCTCTACAATGACTGCATCATGTGCCACCTTGTACCATTGTTATTGAATAAGACAAATATGTTGTAGTGTGATTTTTTTTCTTGTGCTAAAGTTTCAAAAATCTATTTTACACATTATTCTTATCTGACTAATTGAGTTCAATTTAGGATATCCAAAAAAAATCCACATAATCCATATCTGTAACATAGAAATCAAAATGAAAAACATTATTATCCATAGTAATCTTCAATTAATTTTAAAATTGAATATTCCCTCACTCAACATGTGTGCTTTGAATGTGCTTTGTGATGACTTGTAATCTTTTAGCCAAGTCAACATTGATGAAAATTATGCTTGCTACCAGGGTTTATAGAAGCAATGATCTTCTCTTGTTGAAGGCATCCATGAACATGTAATAGGAAGTTGTTAAACAAAAATAAACCCCTAGCGCTCTTTTTATCCTTCTTAGCAACATAAGATCATTTGTTGAAATATACGTTTTCATATTCTTTATCTAGAAGTTTAAATATATCCTTATAGTAAAATGAATTACCTTGTATGGTCACTTCATCTCTTAGATCAATGTGTAGAGCACTTTTTCAAAGCAATAGTTTTTTTTGACTTGTGGTAGCTTCTATGTATTCTTTAATGTTAGGACAATCATATTTTTATGTAAATTACATCTTGCTTTGAAAAAAAATGTGTAACTAAAACTAGGGTTTTAAAGAAAGAGCTTACTTTTCACTAGAGCTCCTTTGTGTTACTAAGGTTTTGTGGTAGTGAATTTGAATAAATCACAACTTCTCCAATGTTAATTATAATCTCTATCATGACCCCAATTCATAAATGCCACAACCACCCTACTTCTAATGTCACCGGTCTTGCTATAATCTGGTACATATACATAGTGATAAATATGCCACAAGAATTTTGCTAGGAGGGTTTTGAGTCCCAACTTAAAAGCATTGTAACTTATGTGATACTACTCAAAATATTGATGACCCCAATTATGAAATGCTACCACCACTCTATTTCTACTAGCACTAGTGTTGCTGCAATTTGGTATATAAACAAATATATAATCATGTGCAATAATTTTGCATGGGGATTATGAGGCCCCAACTTGAAATGGGTATGACTTCCATGACACTTCTCTGATTTTTTATTATGATCCCAATTCTTAAATGCTGCAGCTACTTTCCTTCTATTAACACTAGTTTTGTTGCAATTTAGTCCATAAACAAAGAGACAAATCCACTACAAAAATTTCTCGCAAGGTTTTAGGCCCCAATTTGAAATGGGTATAGCTTCCACGACACTTCTTTGATTTTTCATTTATGATCCAAATTCTAAAATTCCACTACCACTTTGCTTCTATTGGTAGTGGTTTGGTTATAATCAGGTGCTCAATCAAATGATATTTGCTCTACAATATTCACAACCATCATTGAAAAACATTAAGATAATTGATCTTAAATCAATGATATCTTCACTTCCCATACCTCAATTTGAGTGTTTTTTCTTTTCTTTTAAATTGCATATTTTTGTGAGAGAAAGTAAGGTCTACAATATGTTTCCTTATATTATGCACAAATAAAAAAATGGATTTTAATGTTGTGACCTTATTTTTCTCATTAAAAATCTACAAAAAAAGAAGGAAAGTGAATTCTTCCACCTTTTGCGTAAGAAAGAACTCTGATACCACTTGCAGTGAACCTTAATAAATAAAAGATAAAACCCTTGAGCTTCAAATTAACAAAATTGTTAATGTTTGAGCAAAATCGAATTGAGGCTGCTTGAACTTTAAAACTTTTATGAAACAATGTTAGCACTTTATGAAACTTTAAATCAACCACATAATAAACTTTATATCAACTACATAATCAACTTTATATCAGCCATACATGAATCTTTAAATTGGACACATACCATTATTTATATCAACAATATATGAATCTTCAAGAATAAATCAACCACATAAAACAATTGCCATAAGAGACAAGATATACCCTAGGAAAACCCTCCAAACACGGAGGATGAAAAACCCAACAATTCTTTGAGTATGATAGATAGATTTGCAGAGAGTGATTTACAATGCATCAACATATTTCCCAATAAGAGATGTCACCACAACAGTAGAGAAGAGAGATCCAAAGAAACCCTGCAAAAACAATTGAATGCAAAGTATATTGAACTTGCCATATGCCTCACATATTTATAACAAGTCAAAACAACCTAGCATACAGAAGGGGGTGAATTGGAGGCTCAGTAAACACATTAAGATCATACATGGCACATTCACTAGGAGTGACATGCACTAGAACTCCTCTCATGCAATCATTACCACCCTCCTTAGTTCCAGTGTCAGACTAACACTTTAGTTACACTTGCATGTACAAGATATGCACCCTCCTTCTTTATTTAGCTTTAACTAGATGCTAATTAACTTGAACTGCATGTGAAGTGACTAAACTGAACTCAATCTTTAACTGAATGTTAGGAGACTAACTGAAACTCTTTGGTACTTCACAATCAGTGTCACCCATGCACAAACACTTTGCATGAATCAAGGAGATGTTCCATCTTTAACTGACACATTCTTTAGTTACAACTTAGGCTTAAATGAGGCCTTCATAATTCAAGTTCACTTGAGGCATACATGTGCAATTCAAATTCATTCTCTTTCTTTATGCTTTATCTCATTATCATTAATTAAATACTGCATGGTCCATATGTGTATTAATTAATTAACCATGTTATCATATCATACTCAGAAGAGTTGTCCCATACTGATGATCATATGTATTACCCCGAGTCATATAATCATATGCTAAAGTCATTCACTCTAGGGGTAGCTAATCCCTAAAGGATAATTATAGCACCTAGTGACAATGACTAACAATACATCACATATTCTATCCACGTGACTTGATACAATACAAGTATATAGTCTCGATACAACACAAGACTCCAATCTTGATACAACACAAGATCACAGTACAAGCATCTTTCATGAATAAGACTTGATACAACACATGTCCTAACTTGATACAACACAAGTTTCCTTGAGTTAATACAATATAAGTTCTCAACGTGATACAACACAAGTCCCTTGACTTGATACAACACAAGTTTATGAACTTGATACAACACACGTCTCCTAGAGAATGACTCCTGATGCTGTACATTTAACAAAAATAGATCTAAACAAGAATAAACAACAATAATACAAATAAAACCCTTAAGGTAAGGTAATACCATCAAATACTCCTAATTGAAGGAATCACTCCACAAGCCATGCTTGTTACAATATAATATCCAACATATCTCAATACAATGATACTCATGTATATATACTCATGAGTATTTCTAGGGGTCTATTCCAACTACCCCTCATTATTACATTCATTACTTCCCAATTACACAGTGGACCTATTTTTTACCCACCAACTACCTAGTGGACTTTATTCCATGATTATTACCACATTATATTAATTAGCCACTTAGGTACCTAATATTGCATTAATCATCCTCCCTTGGTAACTCCTCAAGTACATTACACTTTGGTTGGCCTTGTTATCATGCTTGCTCCTATCCTTTGTTTTTTGGTTTGAGGAGGGTTTTTTTTGCTCTTCTTCTTTCTTGTTCCAAATAAATTTGTTTATTCTTACAATCCTTACTAAATCCCATATACTCATGGCATTTATTAGGTTTTCACAATCTAGCTCATTGAGATAAGTCCAACCATCATGTTTCAACTTAATCGTCGCCAGATACTTTTTATAAGGTATACTTCCACACATATCTTGACATAGGAACATTATCCTTATTTGGGTTCACAACCCAATAATTAAATTTACCAAGGTTGTTACGAGAGACAATATAGGTTCCAAAGATTAAAGAAAGGTGAGGGGGACTTTACCCATACTAGGTTTATATTTGACACAATTTCTATTGGATTAAAACCCAATGACCATCAATTGAAATACATCCTTGTGAGCTCCATGAAGTAAGGGCCACTCTCAAAGATAAGATCTCACACATACTTGAGTTCAAATAGAATTGCATAATACCCCCTAATACTAGTGCTTTTAAGTATAAATACATTTGTCCTTTTAAGTATAAATACTAGTGCTTTGGAGCCAACGGTCCCATGTCCTTGGATTTGGCCACAACAATTTGAATTAACATATGAGTGTCCTTTCTAAGAATATAAATGTGTTCCTCCTAGGTTCCACATGGGGACCCATAATATTGTGATTTAATCTAATTTCCAAACAAACCTTAAGGATTACATCCTAAATGATTTTGTTTTTCTCACTACTCAACGACAAGAGTATTAAAAACAACAACCTCCATATCAAAGCTATAGTCTTTGATGGAAGTGAAGGGACCATAGTGAAGAGACCATCTCTCTCCTTCAAGCAGGGGAAGCCATGGAATATTCCTTCTTCCCTTTAAGCTTCAGGTCATTCATATGGACAAATGGAGTAAACAAACTCTGGAGACCCATTGCATATAGATGGAAATACTAGTTTGAATCTTATGCATCAAATCCGTATTACTATTTGATGGGCTTGAATCAACTCATGAGCTTGAGACAGATTGCAGGCTTGGGCTTGACGACTCACCGAGATAATACCAAGAGACACAAAGAAGAATTCGAATAAACTGGACATACAAAGATTCAAATTCTATATAATGATGGAAGCCTCAAAATATGCTTACTTCACAAGGATTCGCCTAACAATCTCTGACAAAATTTTATCCAACAACCACATGGGTTTGTGATGATAGTAATACAAGTCACAACTAGGGTTTATAATGACAATGACAAGATGGAGAGCTATTGAAATTCAAGGGGATGTCTTCAATATGCTCACACATAGATGGAATCACATGTAGATGAGGTGACGCCACCTAGATCACAACCTCACACAAAGGAGAAGTAAGGCACACAGATTCTAATATTAGATTCTCATAGTGCTCAAAATAGCACAAGCAGAGGATTCAAAATTGCTTTGATACCATAGTTAGGATGTCCAATAGGGAAACACGTAGATTGGATAAACACAGAGACAAATACACAGAAATAGATCATGGTTGATGCATTTCTCATTAACAAATGTATATATAAATACAATGAGTTTGACCTTTGGATTCCATATTCTAATATGTCTCTTGGACTCCCAATGGTCGTTCTTATTCACCATGACCCTTGGTCTTCATCTCACATGAATAGAGATACAATGATTAACCCTAAAAGGATTAATGTTTCCAACAATCCTAGTTTAGTAGGAAGTAGATTTACATGGCACTTAGCTCATCACAGGTAGAGTATATGGCAACCAATACTACTAGTTGTGAGATCATTTGGATTCAGAATTTGCTTGCAAGATTATTTATTCAAGAGTTGAATCCCACAATGATTTATTGTGATAATCATAGTTGTATCAAACTCTCTAAGAATCAATTATTTCATGATAGATCTAAGAACATAGAGATCATATATCACTTTTTGAGATGGGATTCATAAGGGAGTAGTAAAGCTCCAATATGTAGCAAAAAGCAAACAAGTTGTTGATATTATGACCAAACCCTTATAAAAAGAAAAGTTTGAATCGTTGAGAGAAAATCTTGGATTGTTGAAGAATTCCTTCCTTGCTAAGAGGGAGTGTTGAAGAATGTAGCTAGAATAGGATCTTCCACATATGTTCAATGTGGACATGCCAAAAGTAGTTCAAGTTAATTCTATTTTGTAATTCACTTTAGGAATAAAGTGAAAGACTTATATTTAATTAATTGAGTCTAACAAAGTTTTTGTATACATTATTGATTTAGATTAATATCAACCATACATCTCACCGAGAGATCAGGGTTTCATCTCAAAATTATAAAGGTGGGTCAATATAGTGTATTTAGACAATTTTATTGGACAGAACCATCAATTGAATAGGGAGCATAACACATCAATTAGGAAGCATATATCAACATAAGCAATTTGTAAATCTATGGTGCTCACCACAAGTTGTACAACAATGTGGATTCATACGTCATGTCATACATCAAATGCATACATCATTATGGATCGTTACAACAAAAGATTGTATAACAACATTATTCCTTGATTTTTGTGTAGATAGAAATTCTTTTGGAGGTCATACACTTTATGTTTGAAGTGAATTTGTTTACCATGTAGCTGGGTTTTTTTGGAAACTATGGAGGTTTTATTGTAAGATTTGATTAAGTGAACGATAAGTTGATTTGAGGAAGAAATTTTCTCTGTGTGTAATTATTTCATGCTTCCACTATTTACTTTTAAATTATTGTGTGATTACTGCTATGTGAAGAAATTATATTTCTACATTTAAATAATAGACTTGTTTGATTGAAAACATAAGGACAATAGTAACCTAGGCTCAGGAATTTTCACATATAATACATGTGTGTTTCAATTAAAGGTATTAAAAGTTATTTTTGGATGCTTCACTAGATATAAGTGCTTTTGTCTCTTTGGCCAAGGAACACTACTTCCCTATAGATGTTTGGCATGAAAGTGACATTCCAATATTTTTTTTTTCAAAAGATCAAAGGACATCTAATTACCAACCAATGCACGTTCTTATAAAACTACCAAGTATTAAGAGTTGGCTTAGCTTCATCCAATTTGAAGACCAAGGGGTGGATATCCTCATCGATAATGATTACATATTCCAATACCTTCCTCTTTCTTTTTAGTATAATTAATATTATTGGTCATTTTTAGTAAATAAGAGTTTATATTTAAATATATTAAAGCGTATTTTAAGTTAGTATTTATGAGTTAATCAAAATTAATTTATGTGACATATTTCCTTCTTCCCCAGTATAAATGTAAGAAGACCTACTATCTAATTGAACAAATATTTGATGGTTCTCTCATCTTATTGTGTGTGGTTCTTTTTCTCTCTAATTTCTTCTAGTTTATTTCCTTGATATTTTTATCTATGATCAAAAAATATAATTGTCTATAAATGGTAATATTGTTTAATATAAGTTAAGAATGGTCACATAGAAAGAGTTAGTAGAAATATTTCCTGCAAAAATAAATAAAAAAACTCTTAATAAGCATCTAAGAAGGATAAGATATCTAACTGCTAGCGAATGAAGTGTGCAAGAACAACTAAAGGAAATTAGAAAAAAAAGATAAAATTTTTAGACTTAGGAAGAATATGCAATGAGCCTACCATAAGTTATTGACACCGATCCTACTAAATAAAACCATAAATCTATGTCTCTTATAGATTTTTTGAATGTAAAAAAGAAAGATGATTTTATTGGAAAAAGAATTAGTTGAACCATCTACTCCAAATTGAGATTGATTTGGATTTTGTGTGAATAAGAATTATGAGAAAAAAAAGGAAATACAAGTATTGTGATTGATTATAGACTTATTATTCCCTATTTAAAGTACATTAAACATCCAATTTTCAATACAATAGCAATGGACAACATGCCTTTAAGATTGAAGAATGATCCTTCTGAATTGAAGGATGGATTAGGTTTATAGACCATGCATTATATTTCTAATTATGTATGTGGATGATGTACTTGCTTTTCATAATATTTGGGATGAGCATGCATTGCATCTACAACACTTTGTTGACATTGTATATAATCATGGTTTGGTGTTATCCACATCAAAGTTTATCATAGATGTTATAGAGACAAAATTTCTTAGGTTAAACAATTTTTTTAGAAAATTAATAGTGTTGTTGCTACATATTTTGGAAAAGATTAAGTTGTTTATTAACTTTGACACCCAACTTTGCAACCTATAAAATATTGGTTTACAATATACTAAAATTTTCATCTCTTGTTTTAATTAATTTATATAATAAAAACAAACAAATAACTAACTACAATTAAGGTGCACTCTATGAAACACCTTCAATAAATAAGTAATGTAACATAGTATTTAATTTATATTATAATAAATTAAATTAAAATAAATCTATAATAATAATAATATATCTCACATCAAACTTTAATGACCGATTTAAACTTTATATTTTTAAATAAATGACCGATTTAAATGAATTCTTAGAGAGGACATGTTGTCAATTAGTTATACCCACTCAAATTCCTGTTAATTCAAACTCGACTCAATTCCAACTCGTACGAATCGAACGTGATTTTCTTACTCCCCTGATTTGGTTGCGTTGGGCCTTATCTTTTTAACAACGTATCTCCAATACACTTATGAATACAACAACGAAACCGCATGTGGACTTTTGCTTCTCGGTAGCCAATATACCCACTCTGTCAGTGTTCAAATGCATCACAATTCATGGAGAAACAGTGCCGGCAAACCATAGCTATTAAGGTATGCTAAACTGCGACAGCTTTCGTGATTCATATAGGTTATTTTACTGTACTTGTACCACTTAACAAGCCCTGCCATGTTGAAAAACCGGGCTCTGCAGTTCATAACCAAAGCGGTGCATCCTACCACTTTCTACAACGTAACCCACAATTTATGCGCCGACTTAGCAGATTCTACCTCGACCCAATTTCTGCAGGAGCACCATTGCCATTGCTACACCCAAAAATGTTTTCTCGTTAGGCTTAAATGGGTCAAGCACTCGGGCTTTGATCATATAATCGAGAGGGATGTTGATTTGAAGGCTGTTTGCATGCTCAAAGACATTGTCAAAAAACACCCAGATGAGTCATTGCCAATAACTTCAGTTTCAAGGAGGCAGAGGGAGTTGGGTCTGACCTTCCAAGTCATCAGGTTTATGAGGAGACACCGTACAATTTTTAGGGAATTTGCTGGCCCTAAATATGATGTCCCATGGTTTGGATTGACCAAGGAGGCCCTTGAACTTGACGAAGAAGAGCAGAAAATCCATGAACAGAATGCAGGGGACTCTTTGCAGAGATTGTGCAAGCTGCTCATGATGACCCGCGGCAAGAAACTTCCACTGAAGAGCATAGAGCCATTGAAGTGGGATTTGGGTCTGCCACAGGACTATGTAAAGACCACGATCCCCAAGTATAGTGATTATTTCAGCATTGTGAAGATGCAGGATGGGGACCCAGGGTTGAAGCTTTTGAGGTGGAATGATGAGTTTGCTGTATCTGCCATCCAGAAGCAGGCTGACGATGATGCCAAAGGTGGAAACCAATTGACTTACAGAAACTTCAAAGCCCATGCTCATTTGACCTATGAAATGAATTTTCCATGTGGGTATGGACACATGAACAAGGTGATTTCATGGATGGAGGAATGGCAGAGGCTTCCATATGTATCTCCTTATGAGGATCCTTCCAATCTTGATCCTATGGGTGCTGTAATGGAGAAGCGTGTCGTGGGTGTCTATCATGAGCTGTTGAGCCTTACTATTCATAAGAAACTTCAGAGAAACAATCTGAATTGCTTCTGTGAGGAGATGAGTCTCCCTGAGAGGTTTACGAAGCTTTTCACGCGGTATCCTGGAATCTTTTACTATTCTCTAAAGTGTTCTACCTCAACAGTGGTGCTCAAAGAGGGATACCAAAATGGTCAAGTCGTGGAGCAACATCCTCTTCTGAGGTTGAGAAAGAAGTTATTCCGCTTGATGAGGATGGGAATATCACCCAATAGGAAGGACTTAGACGAGAGAACAGTGCCTTTTCTGGACCACAAGCCTGACAAACATCCGTACAGGGATGATGGAGTCGGCGGTCATCATTACGAGGAAGAAGGATCTTCTGACAGGAATTTCTGAGTAGGCTATGATAATTTTGACGACTGTATAAGGAAGGGCAGAGATCGCTGAGACGATGCTATTTTGAAATATTTGCGAGTAGATGCCAATGGCAACGTAGTTGCTGTGAGAGGGGTCAAGAAACATGGATTCAAGCCCATAGAAAATGTTATAGAGACATGGCTGCTTGGGTGTAAAGCAAAATATGCCGATATGTTTCTTTCGTCAAGAATATATTAGCCATGTCCTTGACTCACGGAAATTATTTCTGTTGATTTTGGATGATTGTTTGTTTAATTGGAATCCATCTGGACTATATTTACTGGTCTATAATTTTCCATGGACAGAAAAATTCGAGTACCATTTCTGTTCCAGCACTGCCCCATATGCTCTTGTGACTGGGTCAGAGTGTCTGCCTTTTGCTTTGCCTTCGTCATATGGTGAAACTATACCTTCATGATGTGAATGTATCAGGTATAGTAGCCTTATAAAAACAGGGGAAAAGGAGGTAAATAAAGGATGATTTCTTTCAATTAATAAAATACAAAACAATAATGACAATTTCCTTGAGAACTATACTTTCTTATAACCTGTTAAAGGCAAAAAATACCTAAAAGTTTCCAAACGTTGATGAATTTGTCATAGAATCATTTCTCTTACCTATAAGATGTAGTTGGCAAGGAAACCACTAGTTAATGTGGTTAACATGCATTCGTTCTGCTGTTTGAGAACCACAAGAGCACTAAACACAATTATGGCGTTTCTTTCTCATGTCACCCTTATTTTTAATTTTTTTTGTCAAATACATCTTATATGATTGATTGCTGCAGTGTATGCAAAGTTCTAGGATGGGTTCTATATGAGGTAAGTCATCTATGTAACCTATTCATCTGGAAGTAATTTGGTTTCTGTATATATTTTGAGTAGTACTATGTACTCGTCAAGCATTTATTGAAGATTGTCCATTTGTCAGCATGCTGAGATATGCTAGTTTTAGTTAACGTCACATTCATGTTTCTAGTTTCACTTCGATTCTGGTCATGGCTACTTGCAAGTTGCTACCATATGGGCCACCTCTTCTTTGTTAGATTTTAACCTTTGTTGGCCAGTCAGTTTCTTCCAGCGGTGACGGTACTCCAGCTTCATTGTTTTTGGTTCTTGTGGGCAGCCGCAGAGAGAGGGCAGCATGTACGAAGGTGAAACACTAGGGGAATAAAGGAGAATCACAGCAGTTATGTAGGAGAGAGAAATGGAGAGAGTACATACCAAAATTAAACTGGTATTCAGATCTAGCATATTAGTTGGCTTTTCTATTTCTGAGTTTTTATCTGCATGCATTATCTAGGGTTGTGTAGGAATTATTGGTTTAATCTGTATATGTATCCATTCATATGTATCATTATGTACTTGTCATTATGGCTAAGGCCATATTCTTTTTCTTTAATCGAATTACCAGGAATGGTTAAGGCTCAATAACCCTCTTTGGGTGTGTTTCTTTCTTTTGTGGGCCCATAACCCCCTTTTGAATGGATGCCTCTCTTCTTGAAGGGACACTTCATTGAGTTGTGTATATAATATATATACACATTTTAAGTTCTTGTTTGTATCATCTCATCTTATGATCTTCTTGTTCTCTCCTATAGTGTTTGCCTAAGGGCATTTATATCTTTGCCATTTTCTTGTTCTTGACATTTCTTTCTTTGATGTGTGCTTGTTCTTGACATTTCTTTTCTTATTTCTCTCTCTTTCCAATGCAGTAGGGTTAACTTTCTCTAACACACTTGTGATTGAGTTACTATAGAATTTGGGTTTGTGTTGGTACCATTAGATCCCTTGCTTTCATTTTGAATCTCATCATGGTATTAGAGCAGCTATGAAGCCTACTATCTCAATCTTTTTGTTGGTTTGAAAACTATTGGCTATTGGCGTTTTGTTACAACGAAATTAGGGTTTTCTTTGATCATCTCTTCTAGGGTTTCTCTAGGGGATATAGAGATATCAACCCTAATCTAGGGTTGTGCCTTCCTTTGGCATTTTCACGTATTTTTAAAAAACGACCAATCGGTTTCGGAATTGGTCGATCTACTGGTTTGATAGGGAACCGATTCAATTGGTCAGCAAATCGGTTCGGTTGATCGGTTTGGTAACAAACCGGCTGATTCAAACACTGAATTGGTTGGTTTGGTACTAAACTGGTCTGATTGGCTGAGCTATGTAAAAAATTGGTCGGTTTTGGGCATTTTGCGTGGGGACCCGTGAACTTAATAAACAAGGCAATTTCATTTTTTATTCGGTTTTTTGCCTAATCTAGGTTACCTAATCCAACCCTAGGCGTGCCACATAATCCTATTTATTGATTACCTCGAACCTTTATTTCCTACATTATTCATCTTATGATTATTGTGTTTGGAAAACATGATCGCAAAGCAATAGCATAAAACAAATTGTAGAAATAAAACACAATACAAGAGAGACACCAAATTACAACATTTTACAAGGCAATTTTTCGCCACATTCAATGGCAAAAAAAAGACCAAAAACGAACCAAAAACTATCCCAAAAATTTTCCTCTGGGGCTCCCGCCCCCAAACCCCCATGAACCTTCATGTCAGGGGGCTCGATGAGCCCCACGGCCCCCCCCTTATGTTCGTCGCCTAGGAATCCAAACACAACTAAAACAATAATCATGCTCCATAGCAAATATATTGATTTATCATTGTGGAAGTTTGGAACTAGAGTTTGAACTTGGAGAGCCACACGAAGTTGAATTGAGTCGTGAGTTGTGATTGTGTCGACGACTGAGATAGTAGTGGACTGTGGGACTAGGGAGTGGTCCTTGGGGACAGTGGTATTGCACAATACACTTTGTACCATTTTGATATATTAACCCTTAAATGGTATATACATGAACAAACTGTTGGACACAATGGCCACACTGAGAGAGGGGTGAATCAGTGTGAGATCAATTATAAACTTTTACCTTCTTTTAATCAATCAAAGCATATCAATCATTATGTCATCAATTGCATAATCAAATCCATTATGGATCATAAGCACAACATCACATCAAAATAGACACAAGAACATATGGAATTTTGATCTTTATTTATTGTACGTGGAAGACAACAATCTTCTCGATTACAATCAACACCAATTGATGAAAAGAGCACCAACTCTCATAACAGAACCCAAACTGGTTTTCTTAGCTCCAACTAAGAAGGGTTTGAGGAGTCTAATCCTCAAGTTCAAGATTCTTCTTGCAAGCAATCATATGGCTCCGCTGCACAACCAACCTCTGCTCTGCACATCAATCTCTTCTCATCACTCTGCTGGTCAATCTTCTCATCACTGCTGCTCATCACTACTACTCATCTCTGCTGCTGGTCATCTGTTGAGTCATCACTATATACTGATAAGTCATTTCACTGTCATACACTTCTCATATACATCATTGTACACCTCATCATACACAATTATTGAACAAGTAATTCTGCTCTGCTTTCACTGAACATAAGGCATGCATTGTCATGCATCATCATCATAGGTATGCATCATCATTATAGGGTATGAATCATCATCATCAAATATGCATCATCATCTCAGTGTGCACCATTTATGCATCATCAACATCAAGTATAAATCATAGTGCATAGGAGAGCATCATCACACTATGATATGCATGTACATCATATTGTATATGAGTGCATCAACATCATAGAGTGTACATCATTATCATCATAAAGTGTATCATATCATAGGATAAAGATACGCAACATCATCATCATCGCCTACATAATGACTTCAAATATATATACCTATATAGAGGCTCATATACTAAGATCAAAGATAAAATCTGTCCATGAGAGACGTGCCACCACAAGAGAAACCCAGAAGAATGAACCATACCTTTCCGAAGATCACAATATGAAGAAACAGTATTCAAACTAAAATAAACTCTAGATCATGCCATCACATAGCCCTTGTAACAAGCTTTCCAACGAGCCAAGAATTTTGTAATTCTGATTCCGTATGAGAAAGTTATGTCAATTTTAGTGAAGATGCCCAAAAATTTCTCTGTAAAAACGAACTGCTCCTCTGTTGCTGCGAAAAAACCCCAGGCCAATCTCCACGAATTCACTTCTCTACATCCATCATTTGTTGTTTTTGGATGTGTTTATATACACATTAAAGTGGACATGTTTCATGCTGGCCGACTTGTCTTCAAAGATAAGAGTGGTAAGAATTTTAATTTTTAATTTGACTTTTAATTGTCACACAAACTTCTTACCACTTCAATCAATGGTCAACCTTATGTATTTTTTTTGTTTTTCTTACCACCTCAATGGTCAACCTTATGTATTTTTATTTCTTACCACCTCAATGGTCAACCTTATGTATTTTTATTAGTTTTCTTACCACCTCAATGGTCAACCTTATGTATTTTTATTATTTTTCTTTTAACATCCTTCAAAGTCAACCACATCATTTAAAATTCATGGTAGCGTGTCCTCCACATCTTCATAGGGTTGCATCAAGCCACTAGGGCTTTTAATGTCATTCCATGTGCAAGGTGCCATCATGGGCTTCAATCTTGTCACTAAATGGACAATCATTAAGCCAATATGTGTGTGGGTAACTTAACCACATCAAGTGCAAGCAATGGGAATCAGGGTCTTCAAGATCCAGCCTTGTGGGTACAGGGACCTTGTCAACTGGGTACAAGGTGCTTCAAGGCACAAACCCACTTTGTAAGGGATCCAAGGCTCAAACCCACTTTGTAAGGGGTCCAAGGCACTGCAAGTGGGACTTGGTGGTATCAATGACAACCTGTGGGGCCGCTGTAAGTCCGTGTTTGCATCAATGACAATTTCATCAACAATCTCCCCCTTTGTCATTGATGACAACAACTCATGCTCCCCCTATGAGCATGCTCCCATTTTGTCTTCATCTCTCCCCCTTTGGTATCAATGACAAAGGGTGTCCACATACCTGTATCTGAAATCACTAATACTGGTCATTGCTCCCCCTATCAATATGCATGATCCTAGGACCTGACTGTATGCCTGGAGTAATCATCCTTTCTTCTTTGAGTTCATCCTCCAGCCTCATGAACTCAAGGTGTGCTAAGGTCTTTGAGAGACCTTACACTTGGCTTGCCATGTGGCAGCCATCCTCCCTGCGCTGAACAATCTCTCCTATTTGTAACTGCTCAGTCTGCTTCATCCATACTTGCTTCTTGCCATTTGTCCTTTTAACATTTGTTCCCTCATCTGTACTGGCTTTCCTTGATGAGTTGTATAGGAAACTTCTCATGGGTTGTTTCTGTGTACTCCAACAATCTTGAGCTTTGTGCCTAAATCCACTGCAACTATAACACCTCATCATACGACAATATGCAACAATATGACCAACATGGTTGCATGTTCAGCACCTGACTGAGCTGTTGGAACTTTGAACACTTCTTTGATCAAATTCATGTCTCCATGCCTGAGAGTGTCCCATTCTGTAGGCCTTTGTCTTCTGATCTTCAAATCTTCCTGCGTTGGTCTTCTTCCATGGTTCACTGGTTCTTGTTGATGTGTAGGAAGGAATCTTCCCTGGTTGACTTCTTTGACTTGCACATTCTTGGGCTTCGTGACCAAACCCACTGCATGTGTAGCATCTCAATGTGTGACATGTGGTAGCAACATGTCCTACTTGATTACATGTCCAACATCTAACTGAGTCATTGGGATTTCCACCACTTCTTCCGTAGAGTCTACCATCCAAAGCTTTATAACCAAAATTAGAACAAAAATAACAATAACCATTGAATCCATTTTCATACCTGGGACTTTGGTTCCATCTTGGAACTCTTTCTTTTTTGAACTTGCCTTGAGGAATAGATCTCGCTTCTTGATGCATCCTTGAATTATTAGGGTCTTTGTTGTCATGTGCAGGTGCATGGGGAGCAGCTTCGGATGTTGATGGACCTGCTTCTGGAGTCTTGGGAGACCAAGTGTCATCTTTAGATTTTTCTTTCTCCTTCTTGTAACCAAGACCAGTCTTGTCAAGTGGAGATCTTTGGCAATCCAAGATCTTATCTAGGACAATTGAACTGTCCTGGAACTTGACAAAGGCTTCATTCTTCACACCTTTCTTCCTGAGACCAACTCCATCCATTTCCAACTTCTCGATTGTCTCCTCCTTTTCTTCCAGCTGAATCTTCAGGATTTCTTCTATCCTCTTGGATTCCTCCAGCCGAGTCTTCAGATCATGATTGACCTCTCAAGTCTCTTCAAGTTCTTCAACATGCTCTTCTGGTTCTTCCTTTTGACTGATCAATTCAGTCTGTAGTTGTTCAACTTCAGCATCCTTGTCTTTCATTTGATCCCACAATTCTTTGTCCTTGTTTTTGAGCTTCACAAGCAACACTTTCATTGTCATGGTCTTCTGCTGATATTCATTCAAGGAGTCTAAGATTTTCTTTTTGAACTTCATGAAGTCAACTTGGTTCAGATTTACTGTGTTTAGGAACCAATTGGCTCTTAGATCAATATTTAGCAACGTGAGATGTATCTCATGTGCAACCTTTGATAGCCCTTCATCATCATCTGCAAGAACCTTTTCAATTTCATCACACAAGCTATCATTACAATCACAAGAATCCATACCTTTATTGGAGTCCTCTTCCTGCTTCTCTTCTTCTTCATTGACTTCTTTTGGGGGCTTGTCTTCTAATTCTTGATTTGTCTTTTTGGGTTCAAGTCTTGCCTTCTGATACTCGCTCTCTAATTTGAACCATAGGTCTTTGGCTGAAGTGTATTCCCCTACATTTTCTTTCATTGAACTGGGATGTCCATCCATGAGGAACTTCAAGGCTGTAGTATTGTCTTTCTTTGCTTCCTTTTGTGCACCTCATTTACCCTTCTTGTTTGATGGAGTGGGTGGATTAATCACAATCTCCCAAACACCAAACTTCTTCAGATATGCCTTCATCTTACTCCTCCAACTGAAATAATCTGTCACATCAAGTATTGGCACGTCATTGCTTGATGATTCTTCTTTTGCTTCCATTGTGTCTCCATGGATCTCCTTCAAGCTTGCAAGGCTTGTGACGAAGGCAGAGTCTGATACCAATTGTTGGACACAATGGACACACTGAGAGAAGGGTGAATCAATGTGAGATCAATTATAAACTTTTACCTTCTTTTAATCAATTAGAGCATGTCAATCATTATGTCATCAATTGCATAATCAAATCCATCATGAGTCATAAGCACACCATCACATCAAAAGAGACACAAAAATATATGGAATTTTGATCTTTATTTATTGTACATAGAAGACAACAATCTTCTCGATTACAATCAGCACCAACTGATGAAAATAGCACCAACTCTCATAACAGGACCCAACCTGGTTTTTTTAGCTCCAACTAAGAAGGGTTTGAGGAGTCCAATTCTCAAGTGCAAGATTCTTTTTGCAAGCAATCATATGGCTCTGCTGCACAACCAACCTCTGCTCTGCACATCAATCTCTTCTCATCCCACTCTGCTGGTCAATCTTCTCATCTCTGCTGCTGGTCATCTATTGAGTCATCACTATATACTGATAAGTCATTTCACTGTCATACACTTCTCATGTACATTATTGTACACTTCATAATACACAATCACTGAACAAGTAATTCTTCTCTGCTTTCATTGAACATGAGGCATGCATCGTCATGCATCATCATCATAGGTATGCATCATCGTCATAGGGTATGCATCATCATCTCAGTGTGCATTGTTTATGCATTATCAACATCAAGTATACATCATAGTGCATAGGAGAGCATCATCACACTATGGTATGCATGTACATCATATTGTATAGGAGTGCATCAACATCATAGAGTGTACATCATTATCACATGCATTATCATCATAAAGTGTATCATATCATAGGATAAAGATATGCAACATCATCATCATAGCCTACATAATGTCTTCAAATATATATACCAATATAGAGGCTCATATACTAAGATCAAAGATGAACTCTATCCTTGAGAGACATGTGCCATCACAAGAGAAACCCAGAAGAATGAACCATACCTTTCCGAAGATCACAATATGAAGAAACAATATACAAACTAAAATAAACTCTAGTTCATGTCATCACATAGCCCTCGTAACAAGCTTTTAAACGAGCCAAGAATTTTGTAATTCCGATTCCGTATGAGAAAGTTATGCCAATTTTAGTGAAAATGCCCAAAAATTTCTCTATAAAAACGAACTGCTTCTCTGCTACTGCGAAAAAACCTCAGACCAATCTTCACGAATTCACTTCTCTACATCCATAATTGACTGTTTTTGGATGTGTTTATATACACATTAAATTGGACATGTTTCATGCTGGTCGACTTGTCTTCAAAGATAAGAGTGGTAAGAATTTTAATTTTTAATTTGACTTTTAATTGTCACTGATATCACATATATAGTAGCCGAGCTTCCATATTCTATTTTTAGATTTCAGTACACTTTTTCAGCCAGCTCCCTTACATATGAGACGCTGAGATGAACATCTATGATGGATCACTATTTGATGATGGACTATAGTACTTTCCCATGCCATGACTGAGTCTCATGACACTCAGATTTGATGACTGATGTAGCCATTTAGCCATTTGCAGAGCAGTCAGTATTGCCCAGAATTGCAGCAGCAGGTTCTCAGTGGACAGATGTTGTTTCGGATTGGTTACTTACAGGTATATGACTCGCCATATATTATCTTGTGTTATGGTTATTATTGCTTTTATACTCATTCTTGTGACATGTCTTAGCATTTAGTGTTATGATCTGGCGATCATATAAATATGTGGACTTGGTTGCATTGATATTATGTATGTATGTCCCTACTTAGACCTAGAAGTTCTTGACCCATACTCGTTGGTTTTACCCGCCTCCGAGAGAATAGAGGTGATCATTCCCACCATAGTTTGGCTTGCTAGTGTTGGTTTCATTGTTCACTATCTCCACCCATCCATTACCTTCCAGTTATGTTTATATCCCGACCTACCACTTTTTTGTGGCATGGAGGACCTTTCCCCACTATAGCCTCTCTGTTGGAGAAGCTTCCATATTTATTTGTGTCTCGGCTCTGAGTTGCCTAGGTTGTGTTGGCTAAACCTGAAACAAATAGCACTGCCATCAATACAATGTATACGGAAATGAGATGAATATTTTGTGAAGAGCCCATTCATGAAAAGAAGTGTTTTCGAACATACCTGAATGCAAGGCAAGCCTACTGAAATTGGCTTTGAAGTGTAAATGTGAAATGTAAAACCCATGTAACAAGTGTTTTTAAACATGCATGGAGCATGAAGCCTTAATAAATAAAAATCTGTGTAACAAATGCATGGATCAAGGCTATGGAAACTTGAAGGCCCAAAAAACAATGGTTCTTAAAAGTTATATCTAAAGATTGCTGGCGTCACTTGTATTTGATATCGATTGTGAGCATTTGTCAAGGTGAATAGGCACCTCTGAACGTAACTTACCCATTTGTGAGACACTGTCATCCCCTGTGTTATTGCTTGTTCGGCATATGCTAGAGTGAGTATCCCCTTTCCATATCCAAAGTGTCACAGTGTCAAGTTGGTAGTCACCCTTTATCCTAGCCTTTGATTTTTATCCTTCATCCTTCACTAGCAAATTGATTACAGCTATGAAGTGAGTATGGTCTTGAAAGTCTGGTCTAAGCTATAATAATTAACAAAACTTTATATATTTGGTTGATAGACTGCCAGTGAAATGATTATTATTTGTTATAATTGTTACTTGAATGATTTGTAGAGCATGTCCCAACCTCTAAACACTTGCAGCAGTTCGATGCTAGCCTGGGTCATATTATTGGTCATGTTGACTTGGTCAAACCTAGTTTGACCAATTTCGACCCCAGGACATAAGGTGGATAGACCTCAGATGATGCATATACATGATATGTGGTCTATTACAGGTCACCAGATGATTCTATGCAGTGATTATTGGTTTATGATGATGATTTGTGGTATTCTGCATTATTTGATCATTTACAGATTATTATTATTTTATCTGTCTGGGCATATTAGATATTGTACATGATCATGTAGAGAT
The DNA here is from genome assembly GCA_001517045.1 of Pseudotsuga menziesii. Taxonomy (NCBI): domain Eukaryota; kingdom Viridiplantae; phylum Streptophyta; class Pinopsida; order Pinales; family Pinaceae; genus Pseudotsuga; species Pseudotsuga menziesii. The sequence goes on along the minus strand of LPNX010756245.1, from coordinate 39,119 downwards.
CTGTAGGGTGTATGAGTATATACCTTAGATGGATTTGAGCTCCCTGAGTCCAATGAGACAGTTTGTTTTCAGTTCTGGGCAATTACAGTGATGGTTGGTCTCAGTATACCATTTCAGTGCAATTTTGCCATGTTAAATGGTCTGCCAGAGTAGAAGGAGGATTTGATTGGTTCACCTAGGGCGCTGTATGAGGAGGGGGTGGTCCAACCACTTGTTTTTACCATTATACCCCCCTCCCAGAGAGCTTGGTGGGCTCAGTTGGACAACACAGGCACGTTAGGTGGCAGTTTGGGCAAGTTCACAGTTCTCGAGGCAGATTAAAAATGGTAAAAATGGCTACTGAAGAATTCGATTTGGGCTACTGAGGCAAGGAAATGGCATGGGATAAGTTTTGATGATGAGTGTGATGTCTTCTGCCCCTTCTCCATCAATTTCAGCATCCAGGAGGACCTACCCCCATCTCTCCGGCATGTTTTATGATTTTCTGGAGCTTTTGGAGGCTCATGATTTTCCCAGAGAGGCTCTATTTTGCACTTAGAGTTATATTTTATTTATATTTGTGCCATGGGGACACACTAGGGGCGTTAGACACTACCCCCTAGAGCCACCATGAGCTTTATTCATGTTTATTTTGTCATATTGAGTGGGATCCCCTCTCCTAGGGTGATTTTGTCCATTGATGTGTGATATTATTATATTGATCCATGTACTTTATGTTGAGCTCATCTCAACCATTGATTAGAACATCTTGATCTTTTAATCTTAGGCATCCATTCAAAAGGTGGTTAGGATTTTGGTATCTCTCCATCCTATTTAAAGGAGAGAGCTTCTCATTGTAAAGGGGTCTTTGGCTCTTGGAATCTTGATAATAGAAAAAATCTTTTGTGGGAATTCTTGGGTCTCCTTTGCATCTGGTGTTTTTCAATGGTGATTGGAAAGTCTATTGCATCCTAGCATTTGAGTATTTGTGGTGAGATCTATATTTTTTGTGGAAACTTTGTTTTTGTCTACAGGAGGGCGACTTCACTTGGGCGATTTTGCAGGGCTTCCTCAACTTGCTTGTTTGGCATCGCTTGTATCAGGGGGTTATCATTAGTATCGTTGTGATCTATGGTTTCATCTTGTTATTTTTTCTGTAGCATTTGTCCATTTCTCCTGATGCATCAAATCTGATATTGTTGACATTCGTTGTGCAGGAGGGAGGGCGCATTGGCTTCCTTGGGCAAATCGATTTGCATAGAATACTCATCCAAATCTTCTCAAATTGATCGAGAAGGCATAGATCATCATCATCAAGGCATTTACAAGGTTATCCAGGTAAGATCCATAGGTTAATTCTTCTTTTCTTGGTTCGAATCCATTGGCATCCTTATTTTACTGTCAAAACCCTAACTTAAAATAATCGAAAACTTCTTACCACTTCAATGGTCAACCTTATGTATTTTTATTGTTTTTCTTACCACCTCAATGGTCAACCTTATGTATTTTTATTTCTTACCACCTCAATGGTCAACCTTATGTATTTTTATTAGTTGTTTTACCACCTCAATGGTCAACCTTATGTATTTTTATTATTTTTCTTTTAACATCCTTCAAAGTCAACCACATCATTTAAAATTCATGGGAGTGTGTCTTCCACATCTTCATAGGGTTGCATCAAGCCACTAGGCCTTTTAGGCCTTTTAATGTCATTCCATGTGCAAGGTGCCATCATGGGCTTCAATCTTGTCACTAAATGGACCATCATCAAGCCAATATGTGTGTGGGTGACTTAACCACATCAAGTGCAAGCAATGGGAATTAAGGTCTTCACAAGGTTCCATGACTTCATTAAGTCACCAAAGACCACATCATCGTGACATCTAACCATGTAAAGTGCAATTAGTAGGCTCCATGACCTTAAGGGTTCCAAGTCTTCATGGGCTTCTTCATCATACCAAGGACATATTTATGGGTTTCATAGCCTATCAAGGACCATACAAGGTCATCATCATCATACAAGAGCTCCATAACCCCAGTAAGGGTTGCAAGGTCATCAAACCACAAGTGTGGGTCCAAGGACTTCATCAACAAGCAAGAGGCTTCATAGGCTTATTCAACCACCTCAACCACACTAGGAGACCCTCAAGGGTCAAGATCCATCATGACATCAAATGTGGTGTAGTTGGGTCTTCTCATGGGGTACTATGATACCATCAAAGCATGAATGACCACACAATGGGTCATTAATGCTTCTCCAACCCACCTAGGGATTCTCCATCAATCCATAGGGGCTTCAACACCATCTCCAGGGTCTTCATCATCTTCCACAAGGTGGTGGATTCAAGATTCATCCTTGTGGGTACAGGGACCTAGTCAACTGGGTACAAGGTGCTTCAAGGCACAAACCCACTCTGTAAGGGATCCAAGGCTTAAACCCACTTTGTAAGGGGGTCTAAGGCACTGCAAGTGGGACTTGGTGGCATCAATGACAACTTGTGGGGCCACTGCAAGTCCATGTTGGCATCAATGACAATTTAATCAACACAAACTTTGGATATTTTGTCTCTAATGCTTTTGAATCATGGATTAGAATCTTGAAAATGTCGTTATTCTTTAAAATTTAAATATTTTATGTATTTTTGAGTAAACTGATTCATTCAATTCAAATTGCCTGATTTATGACCGATTCATTACCAATTCCGATTCCGATTTTGAGTTGACCCTTGACCGATTCTGATTTTTAAAACTACAAGGCCAATGCTTTCATTCCTAGGGTTTTGTACCATTTGGATCTCTAAAGGCAAATTTGTGAAGCCTTCATTCCATAAGGAGCTTTCATTTGACTGTTATTGAGCCTTATGGATTCAAAGTGGTTGGTCTCCCATCTAAATGGGGCCAACTATCATTCTTGGGTGGATCGAATCACTGCCCTACTTAAAAGCAAAGGTCTATGGATGTACTTGGCAAGTTGGCTTTCTATTGAAGATGATGACAACTATGACCTTGTCTGTTTGAGGAAGGATGAATCTCTTGGGATGATCACTTTTTTTGTCGAGATTGATCTCATTCATCATACCAAGGATAACAAAGGTGCAAAAGAAACTTGGGATACCTTTAAAATCCTCTTTGGAACAATGAATACCCCTCGGGTCATTCGACTTGAAATTGAACTCTCTAACCTCAAGATGCGTTGCTTTGACATTATTGATGAGTATATTGCAAGGTTTAAGAGTCCGAAGGTTGGCATTATTCAAGTAGGAGGAAAAGGGAAATCTGATCCGAACTTGTAAGTGTTATTCTAAATAACCTATCTCCAACATTCAAATATTTTGCTCTTATATTCTACAATATTCCTTTATTTTTCAAGGATTCTGCAACTCTTACTCTTGAGGAGGTTTTATCTAATCTCATTCAGCATCAAGTTACTTTGAAGAAGATAGGTTAATTACCCTCTTGAGATCAGGCCTATCCAAATGTTGTCTCAACCCCTCTTCAATTTGAGTTCGATTGGGGTAAAGGGAATACTAGAAATCCTCTTAGAAGAATAAATTCATATGTGGCTACTATCAAAAGGAGGGCCATCCCTTCAAGTCTTTCTTGACTTGTCTTTAGAAAATTGAAGAGCTTGCAAAATCTACAATAGGCACTAAAGACATTTTTGATGAGAATGTTGGATCTCCTCATAATGCATATCTGGCATTACACTTTGCAATTTGGCCCTCTTCTTCTTAGCAAGAGTGGGTTATTGATTCTAGAGCTACCAAACACATGACAAACATGAATAAAATTATCTTATCTTATTTTTAATTACAGACAACAACATATTGGAGAGAAAGTAGTTATTGATGACAATTTAGCGATACAGGTTGCAGGTTAAGGTGGTGTTATTATTGGTACAACTAAGTTTGGAAATGTTCTTCATGTTCCAGGCATTGGACAAAATCTTGTTTCTATTTACCACATTACAAATCACTTATAAGGTGGAATTCTTGTCGGGTTGATGGGTTGTAAAGGACATGAGTGATGGCTTCAAGATGGTTGCCTCAAGATATTGTGATGAATTTGATCACATATACAAGTTAGGGAAGACTCCTTTCTCCTCAAAGAAAAAAAGGTGGGTTGTTATGATAGCCAATGTTGATGACACTAGCATAATATGACATCACGTCGATGATCGATCACACCAATTATAGATATTTGTGACATATGAGTCAACTACAATGTACATATTGTTGATGACCTTCAATAGATTGAACTACCTAGTGGTGTGTAATGGAGAAACATAATTAGGATTCCTTTCCTAAGGACAAAGTGAGGCAAGCTTCTCAACCTCTTGCATTAGTTCATAGTGATATCTGTAGACCTATGGCTACATCTTCAATTGGGGGAGCTAAGTAATTCCTCACCTTCATTAATGATTTTTCTCGCTTTTTTTTTGGTTATACACCATTAAACTTAAGGATGAAGTGTTTGGAAAGTTCTGGGAATTCAAATCGCTTGTGGAAAATCGAAGTAACGATAAGATCGAAAGTCTTAGCAGTGATGGCGGAGGTGAATGTATTAGCAATTTTTCTAGTCATTTCTTGTATCTCAAGGCATCTCTTGGTATAAAAACATTCTTTACAGTCTACAACAAAATGGAGTAGCATAATGGAAGAATTAGGGCTATCATGATTTGATTAGTTGCATGCTTCACTCCAAGAAATGAAGCTTTCATTGTAGGGAGAGGTAGTTGTTTGTGCAACCCATATCATCAACATAACACCCACTTGTGTTGTCATTGGTATTAGCTTCTTATGAGAAATGGTATGACAACAAACCTTTTATTTTGTATTTCATAATTTTTGGATCTAGTGCATGGACCCATGCTCCTAGTGAAAGTTTAAACACATCTACATCTCATGACTTCTACACAATGGTTGGCAACAATGAAACTTTTTAGGGATACTACCTTTATGAACCCCACCGATCATAAGGTGGTTAGATATAGAAAGGCTATTTTTAATGAGGTTTATACCCATGTCTGTAAAGATCTCTCCTATTACTTTTAGAAAATTATACTCAACATGCTTCCATGGATCATGTTGCTTCTCATCACTCTGTAGGTCCTCTTCTAGAGGATACACGATGTGTTTTAATATACCCTTCTCCTTCACAGTATGATGTAGCATGTAGGTCATCTCTCAAGTACTCATTCTATAGGATATGGGAAAACTCTTATAGTTGATGTGGACTCTATTGATGACTCATCTTGTAATAACCCAGTTTTGACCTCGTAATGTAATTTTGTAAATATTGATGTCAAAGTTAGAAGCCAAAAACAAATGGTATAGGATGAGCAAAACATTGTAAATATGTACATTTCGATATTAATATAAAATCTCTAATGGTTGCAGAGGAAGAAGGACGAAGAAGAGATGGGGGGTTATGATTCCACAAGTGGGGAAGTAATAGTGGGCTAAAGGAAATGACCCTAGTGGGATTAACTTATATCCTTAGCAATTATTTAATCCAAACCAATTTAACCCTTAGGGATTATAGCCTTAGCAATTTAACCCAAAGTTCCTAAACCATGATTGAGACTCATGCTTTAAATAAAGCATTATTTAATCTAAACCATGATTGAGAGTCATGCTTTAAATAAAGCATTATTTAATTATCTTAAGAGGGGAAAAATGGTTCCATGTGGAGTGGCCACATGGCAATTTAAATATGTTTATAAAAGTGAGAATTCAAGCTTAGGAGGGGGTTGGTTCCTCATTTGATTCCAATCATTTGAATTTCGTTAATCATCATGCTTGCCATCACCTTGGAATTGCTCTGAGACTGGTACTTGAGAGAACGACGACCAGAGATACCATAAATGACCTTTCCATGCCATTGACCCAGGAGAGACTGGTGCGTGAGAGGAACCTGGCCTACAACTTGTGCCCTAGAGTCCCAGTTTGAAGACTTCTTGTCCAACATGTGCTGAAGCGCTAGAAGTGAATTGGAGGTTGAGTTAGGGACTGTTAGCTCAGAGAAGGGGGCTTGTTCCTAGCGTTGCATAGGTTGATGGGGAAGGAGAATTGAGGATTGGGATAGTTGTGGAGGGGGTTTCTGCACTAGTGGGTTGCATGAGAGATTGAGTTGTGTGGAGGTTTGGGTAGGAGATTTTCCCTTGTGGATTGATAGCCCCAGCTTGGGGGTGTCCTGCTAAAGTAAGATATGGCTTGATAAAGCCTATGGTTGGGAGGAACGTCCTTCACTTGCAGCTAGTTAGAGAATACTTGATTAAAAATATAAGTCTGTAACTATGTATGCATGCCCATGGTTTAATTTGTGTTTGCATATTGTTCAAATTTACTGTCTATGATTGTATATGTGAATGGATTGCTTGGCATGTATGAATGGTTTCATGTTAGAAATTGCTTGTAGTTATTAATAATTACATATGATAATTTGGGCAACCATATGTTTGTATTCAATTATTAAATTGAATGAATTTATGAAAAATGAATTTGGACATTAGTGGTGAATTTAGATATGTAATTTGAGTACCCCGCGGTCTCAATTATTGAAAGAGACGACTGGGTATGTTACACATCCAATGCTCATGTTGCATATGACGATGCTTTTGTCGATGGCCCATCTAGTCCTCATGTCATAGATGCTCTTGATAGTTCAATTCCATTATTTAGTGATGATGGATGCATCTTGCATGATTGGCTTGCACTTGTTACTCTTCCCTTGGATAGGTCAAGGCTTATACCTATGTGGGCTATCTCCATCCTTTTTGATGCAATAAAGTTTATTGCCGGCCCCTCGTGTGATATTAGAGAATTCTCCTCCACCTCGAGCCCTTCTTGCTCAAATTGTTGTTGTTTTTAGAAAGCGTTTGATGCAGTTGAGTTTCTTGATGGCTCATTTGAGCATTATCGGGAGGAATCTTCTCCACCATGGGCCATTATTTAGTATTATGATGTGTTGAACAACAATATTTTTACCTAAATAGCTATGAAGCTCAGTGTTAGTGGTTGATGATCTTAATGGTTTTATAAAGGAGAGATGTGGTGTTCAGGGGGGGATTTGGTCCTTTGCTCGACATTAAGGGGCGAAGTAAATTTTGTAATCTTGTATTCTAATGACTTCTCTTTGTGCCCCCCTATTTAATTGAAGGGTGGTTTAACCCTTACTTGTGCAATGCATTATTGAAGGTTAAGATACAACATGTCTTCTATCATGTTGGTCATAATTTTGTTCATTTGAGGCATGCATGCATGTATTTGGACTTTTGAAAAAGCTGTCATGACATACTGGGATTGTAAATAAAAGCAAGTTTATTCTAGACTGCTTATTTTTCTGTTTTAGTGTTGCTATTCTTTTTTTGTGAGGCACGATTATCGTTATTATCATTATATTTCATGTGCAGGGTCGATGCCAAATTCTCCAAGCAAGTGATGGGGATGGTGGTCATGAGTGGGGATGTTGAAACGATGTTGAGTCAGATCAACATGCAAGTGGACATAATGATTTCTAATATGATACATGTTACCTTTTTGTAGCTCAGGAGGTACTTCTGCACTTGTGCCTGGGTGTAGAAGTTCGGAATAATGTAGTCTCAATAAATTTCATAAAGTGACTTTAGTACTTTGTGATTTGATGTTTTAATTTAAAAGTGAGATGTACCTTTTATGTTATAAAAGTGACTTTTAAGTTAAAATGTGTACTTTTTAATATTTAGGGTTAAATATGAATTTTCGAAAAGTGAGATTTTATATAGTCATGACTTGGGGATTTTAAGTCATCTTGAGAATATATCTCAACCATAGATCTTGTAGCTAAGATTTAATCTCAGCCATTGAAGATGAAAAGTCACCGACAGTTACCCTAATGTGAAAGTAAAAAGACACTGAGGCTTTATTCTCATGCACACTTTCCAAAAGAGCTGAAAGAAGGGTACACATTTCAAGAGAGCGAGTGTGGGTAGCTGAAGGGTTTTTGCAGCAACAACAAGAAGGTGGGCACTGGGCATGAATCCCAAGGTGGAGGCATGATTCCCAAGGAGGGCACAACTTCCAAGGTGGGCACAATTCCCAAGGTAGTTTCAGTCATAATTTTTGGACAGGCCAAACAGTTGGATTGTGGAGGCTGTACTGCTGAGTTTGGCACAGAAATCGAGGCAACTTGTGTGCAGCTGAGAGTAGGTCGTACAGTTGATGTGACTGGGCATGAATTTCAAGGTAAAAACTGCTGTAGCTGTTTTGGACAGTTTTGGAAGCCTGAAAAGCACGTTTCCAATTTCACCTACAACATAATTTTTGTGGTGAATTTTTGGCTCAGATTTTAAGAGAAATCACTGTTATGTACTGTGTTTGATGGCTGTACCTTACTGCTGTTGTAAAACTTTTGAGTTTTACTGCCTGCTAATGAAAAGTCCTCTTGAATGGGTCATTTGACCAAGATTTCCTGTCTGTAATTTAATTACAGCCTGCTGTTCATGAGTATTTTCCGCTGCTAAATGACATTTTAAGGTTGTATATTGACATACTGAGTCTGGAAATTATTCCTGAGTTGTATAGAGTTTATTTTATGACTGTTTAAGCTTAATATCGGAGTGCATTAAAGTGTTTGACAAAAGCTATCAATGACTGTGCATGCACACAGTCTGAGTTTTTGTCATTTTTTTAACATGGTATCAAAGCTAGGTTCTGATGTAGAGTGAGCAACAGTGTTGTAGTGATTTTGGCAAGATTTATTTTGCTGGATTTTAACAGCTTGTTGGCAGGTGGACAGTATCTGCATGTGGTTTGCAGGTGTTGGGTAGAAAGGGTGAAGCTTTTGGTCAGTTGGTGGACTTCATTTTCTCTAAGATATGGCTACCAGTTTGAGGTTGGAGGACAGATTGGATGGGGTTGGGAACTTTGTTCCTTGGAAGGCAAGGATAAGGCTCATACTGCAGGAGAATGAGCTATGGGATGAGGTGGTTAATAGTACTCAAGCCAACCCAATACAAGTATCCGCATCCACAGATGCAGTTGCATTAACAACCTTCAATAAAAAGGACATCAAGGCAAAGAGGATTATCCTTGATGCTGTAAAGGACCATGTGATTCCACACTTGACCACTAAGACTCGTGCTTATCTTATGTGGGAGGCTTTAACAAATTTGTACCAAAGCTCCAATGAGAATAGGAAGCTGGTGCTAAGGGAGAAGCTGAAGAGTATAAGAGTGACCAAATATGAGAGTGTGACTTCCTACCTTTCAAAGATCACTCAGGTGAGGGATGAGCTTGGAGTAGTCGGGGAGAGGGTTGATGGCAATGAGTTAGTGAGGATAACATTGAATAGTGTGACAAAGCCATCGACTGATTTTGTGGAGGCTATTGTTGCCAGGGAGAACATGCCTTCTTAGGATTGTCTCTGGGATGATTTTGTGCAGGAGGAGACCTGGAGAGGGTTGGTGCATGATAGCTCATTAAACTGTAAGGAAGAGGAAGAAAATGTTGCTCTTTTTGCTAAGAGCAAGAAGTCCAAGAAGGATTTGAGCAAAGTCAGATGCTTTGCTTGCGCCCAGTTTGGTCACTGTGCTTCTCAGTGTCTTGAGAAGAAGAAGAAGAAGAAAGAGGAGGATGTGACCGTCACAACTATAACAAAGGTAGAGGACTTTGCGAGAAAGTTTGAGAAGGAATTCTCATTGTGCTCTCTTGTATCAAGTGCCGACAACAATGGATTTGTGTTGAACAATAGTTGTTTCATTGATAGTGGAGCCTCATGTCACATGACCGGAATATGGCATATATTCCTTGAAATTACCGAGACAGGTCTAGACCAGATGGTTCAAAGTGAAGGGGGAATGGCACGTGCAGTGCATGGATATCAGAGAGTCAGATTCCAGGTTCATCAAGGAGAACTCCTAGACTAGGATGGAGTTTTGTTTGTTCCAGGGTTGAGTGTGAACTTGTTCTTTGTGTCAGCCTTAGAGGATGTAGGGTATTCGACATTGTTCAGAAGGGGACATGTGTACATTTTTCCAAAGAGGGTAGATCTCAGAGGGAGCAGAATTGATCCAACAACAGTTATTTGGTGATCGGTTTGGTGAGTTGTACAAGTTAGGTGGACAACCCACGTTTGATGATTCAGATTTGGAAGAGGAGTAGAAGGCTCCCGAGGATGCAATGGCACCAAGGTTTCAGTCTCGTTTTCCAATGGAAGAGAGGGAGTCTCTTCAGAGTACCGACAGGAGGCTTGGCTGGTATGAAGCTCAGGATGGGAGAATGGATTCTCCTAGGAGCTCAGTAGCTGCCGGAAGGATGCCTTCAAATTCGAGTTCAATGCAGGTGGTAGCGTTGGTTCCAAGTTCAGAGGAAGCTCCTACTATGAACGGTGTAATGGATTTGAGGACGGGACTTGATGATGATGATGGCAGTGAGTACCTCCCTCGCTAAGAGGGAGTGTTAGCTTTTTGTAGCTTAGGAGGTACTTCTGCACCCGGTGCTGGGTGTAGAAGTCTGGAATAATGTAGTCTCAATAAATTTCATATAGTGACTTTATTAAAGTACTTTGTGATGTGATGTTTTAATTTTAAAGTGAGATGTATCTTTTATGTTATAAAAGTGACTTTTAAGTTAGAATGTGTACTTTTTAATATGTAGGGTTAAATATGACTTTTCGAAAAGTGAGATTTTATAGTCATGACTTGGGGATTTTAAGTCATCTTGAGAATATATCTCAACCATAGATCTTGTGGCTAAGATTTAATCTCATCCATTGAAAATGAAAAGTCACTGGCAGTTATCCTAACGTGAAAATAAAAAGACTCTTGAGGCTTCATTCTCATACACACTTTTCAAGAGAGTTAAAAGAAGGGCACGGATTTCAAGAGGGTGAGAGTGGGCAGCTGAAGGGTTTTTGTAGCAGCAGCAAGAAGGTGGGCATGAATCCCAAGGTGGAGGCACAATTCCCAAGGAGGGTGCAGCTTCTGAGGCGGGCATGATTCCCAAGGCAGTTTCAGTCATCATTTTTGGACAAGCTGTACAGTTGGATTGTGGAGGCCGTATTGCTGAGTTTGGCACAGAAATCGAGGCAGCCTGTGTGCAGCTGAGAGTGGGCCATATAGTTGATGTGTCTGGGCACGAATTCCAAGGTAAAAACTGCTGTAGTTGTTTTTACTGTTTTTGGACAGTTTTGGAAGCCTGAAAGGCACATTTTCCAAGGTCACCTACAGTACAGTTTTTGAGGTGAAGTTTTGGCTGAGATTTCATAGAAATCACTTTTATGTACTGTGTTTGATGGCTGTACCTTACTGCTGTTGTAAAATTTTGAAGTTTTATTGCCTGCTAATGAAAAGTCCTCTTGAATGGACTAACTGTAATTAAAGTCCTGTGTCTGTAATTTAATTACAGCCTGCTGTTCACGAGTATTTTCCGCTGCTAAATGGCATTTTAATGCTGTATATTGACTTACTGAGGTCTGGAAATTACTCCTGAGTTGTATGGAGTTTAGTTTATGACTATTTAAGCTTAACATCAGAGTGCATTAAAGTGTTTGATAAAAGCTATCAATGACTGTGCATGCACACTGTCTGAGTTTTTGTCATTTCTTTAACAATACATAGCAGCCAGTTCAGTGGTTTAGATTTGGTGTTGGGGCGTTTAGGGGTAGAACAATCTTCTCATAACAGTTTTTGTTGCCCAAAAGGAGCAATGTACTAATTTGATTTGGATATCAATTGCACCCAGTTTGATGGCCTCACACACACCCTACAAGTATCATTGGCTAGATATAGAAACAAAGTTTCTGTTAAAACTTGAAAGGACAGATAATGATATGTTCGAGGAAAAGAGAAGTATTTTAGAACCTGCTGGTGCTATTGCCTTAGCAGGAGCAAATGCATATTGCGAATATTATGGATTAAAAGGATGAAACTGTAGTAGCTATAACCTGTGGTGCAAATATGAATTTTGAATGCCTGAGACTGGTAACTCATCTTGCTGATGTGGGTGTCAAAAGGGGAGGTTTTTTTCTTGCAACATTTTCTTTGGAAGGAGCATGGATCTTTCACGGAACTTTTGCCAACTAGTGGGGCCTATTAATATAACAGAATCGTTGGGCTCATACCATTTGCAAATCGCAATCTGGCCCCAGGAACACTATATCCGTTTAAGGAGCATTCAAGGCAACAGTAAATTATGCAACAAGTCAACATGGCAGATATGATACTGCTGCTCATCTGCTATTTTATCCTCAGAAATCTTTGTTTTAAGACTATGTTGTCTGAATGCCTCAAATGGTCATAATCACTGTCAATATTTTACTGATGGACATAACCAGGGATCACTGACCATGGTTAAATAAACTGTGGACTGTTCTGATTAATGCCTGTTCATAATTTTCACCTCCGAGACAGAACACAATAAGAAGCATTTAATAATGCTGTTTTTTCACGATTGAAAAGGTAAAACTTTTATTTAGGAAAGTGTGCCCACAGCCAGTTAATCAAAGTTTTCATCCTCACGTTAAAGAACACCAAAAGGGGGGCGCATCTAACAAAGCGGTTACTTTAGTTTGAAGGCGCACACGCATAAATATTTTTGTTAGTTTAAAAAAGGGAAAGGGCGAGTTTAAATGCATATGAGACAGTTTACCAAATTATGAGGGGTGCACTCAACATAGCAAGGAATGACCTCTTGTGTTATAATTAGTTCACACACAATCTCAGCTGCCAAACAAAAGCAAACATGCCCAGCCCACGTAACTCATGCACATGAAATAAAGGTTGACTGAATATTTGCTGAAGTCACAAACAAACAGTTTAGAGGATGGTGCTTTCAATAAAGAACAGCTGTTAGTTTTAAAAGAGGGGGGCACTTAATTATGCAGAAGTAGTAGTGGCCGAGGGGCGCATGCATTAATAAAGAACTGTTGTGAAGACTGCTGTTGTTACCTTGGAATATGCAGCATGTAGTCAATAGTTTGGAGTCGACCTTGAACAGAAGTGAAGGGTGCATCAGTCACCGAGTCAAACTAGCATAAGAAAATCCACCATGAGACACAGTTAGGGAGTTGTTTGCTTAACTTGCCCTCCAAGCATGAAGGCACAGACAATGACAAGATTTACTCCTCACAACAGTTAAGGGGCACAACTACTTGACAAAGAGCAACAGTTTGAGTTCAGCCTGCATGAGGGCTCCTCTAAGAAGCCTTTATATTCCTGAGATGAGCAAGAGAACAACGTTGGACATTATTCTTGGAGCACAGGAGACTGGAGCAGAGACCCTATCATCCCCATCTCTGACCACAATATGCATTTACTGGTGAGAAGAGCATTGGCAGCCCGTTGCATGTCAATCATCATGATGCAAACAGTTTTTTGGTAACGAGTAATAAGATTTTGACTATGTTTTGTGTTAGCTTTTTGTTTTCGTGGATGATAATGATCTAATCTATGGTAAATGTTTGATGGTTCTTTGTTTTATGTTTTGATTTTTCAATCACTCATGTATGCATGTTTTTGTTTTTTCCATCCCTTTTTGTCTGTCAAAAGTCCTAATATACTGTCTCATCCTATCTAAACTAATACCTACAATTTACCTTCCCTCTTAAACTGTTTAGGACAGTAAAAGGGGAGATATCAATAAGCTGTTTTTCTTCATCTTTATGTCAGATTTGCAGATCAGCTTACAGTGTGCAACATTTAGGGAAACTGAAACAAAGAAAGTTGTTTCTTACTGGAATACCCAGTGCAGATAAAATAAATAATCCATGTATGAATATGATAAAAATATATTTAATAAAATCTGAGATGATTTTACATTCACAATGATTTGGACTTTTATAAGCCCCTTTGCACCTTTTCATGTAAAAACATGACTCTTGACTTTTAATTAATTATTAATTGTGTATCATTAACAATTAATATTAATAATATTAATATCAATAATATTAATAATAATTGTTATATTATTATTATAATTATATATTTATTTTTTATATAACATTGCCTTCCTCTTAGAGAAGCTTTGTCCTCAAAGCTTAGAGAAGACAAGGCTTACGTCTGATTTCTTGTTTGTAGTGATATCTTCTCGATCTTTGTGTTAGTAACTGTGACACTTGATCAAATGAAACGACATGAGTTATGGATTTCCAAGAAAAATTGTCGCATCATTTGTAAGTCGTCCATCCGAGATCCATCTTTATTGGAGTTGTTTGTTGACCGCTTTGCGGTATGGAACTTCTCGTTTTCTGCTTAGCTTGTTCATTTTGTGTTCTTTCTCTTCTGAAATCATATTTCCTCTGTTTGTGTTCATTTTGACCTGTCATTGGTCAAAATGCTTTTTGTAATTTGGGTGTCGATAAGGAGTTCTTATTGTTTGTTTTTCTGCTGGATTGACTTCCTTTTGAACTATTATGGGAACCAAATTTGTATTTGTTTCATCTTCCTCAATTTGAATTTGTTTTCTGGATAGTCTGGATGCTTCATTCTGGATTAGAACTAATTTGTTTTCTAATAGATTGTTATTACTGTAAAACTTCTTGAACCTTTTGTCTTGCGACTTTTTGTCCTCTTGTAACTTCTTGATTAAAATTTCTCAGATGCTAGTTTTCTTCTTGCTTTTCTAGTATTTTTCTTTCGAGGTCTTCATTGGAATGTTCTGCCTTTCGACTATGTTTCAGCTTCTTGATTTTCGTAAGTAATGTCTTGTTATGAATTCTTAGTCGAAATAGTTCTTTGGTATTGCTTGCTAAATTGTCATTGATTTTCTTAATTTACAGCTTGTGCGTCTTCTTAATGTCGTCATACTTCTGTTGGAGTTTTTTTTCTTGTTGTTGATGTTGGCATATCTCTAAAACTTGATCTTCGAGCTTTTTCTGGGCTTGCACCAATTCACTATCTTTGTCCATGATAGCTTGTTTAAGCGCTTTATGTCTTCTTCAAAGTCGTTATTGCTTCTATATGGTGACTTTTCCACATTCTTTGACTTTTTGATCCGGTCTTCTAAGTTTTGATTGTAACTTTTCAAATGTGAGATTTTGTCATCCTTATCTGATAACATTTTTCTAAAACCTTCATTATTTTTTTCCAATATTTGATTTTGGATTTCTAAGGTATGATTCCTTTGCTCTTGAAATATTTTAACGAATTTCTGCTTATCCATCTAGCATTGTAGATAATTATTGGTCACTTTGTAATGTTCTAACTGAGCCAATACTGCTTGTAATCATGATTGTAATTCTGATTTTGTAAGCGCCATAATTCGATGTCTGGACGATAACTTGGTCTTCCTTGACTTGATTGTTTCTCTGATTTTTGTCTTCCTTCCTTTGACAATGGGTTGGATACAAAATATATAATACCTATTAATATATTTCTTTTTCGAAAAATCCTCTTTTCACTTTTTCCTTTTTTTTTCAAATAATTATTATTACACTATATATATATATATACACACTATATATATATATACACACTATATATATATATATAATCCTTCTTTTACACAAACACTTTTACTTTATCCGGTTTCCTTATACTTCTTTAATACTTCTTTTAGAAGTATACTTTATACCTTTGCTTATTTACTTCCTTTATATTAATTCTTAATTTATTGTTTTCCAAACGATATGATGATACACAAAATGGTGCTTCATTAACTTCTACGATTATTTTTTTCCACGTCAATCACTATTCGAGTAGTCTCTTAAACCTTATGCACTCTATTTAACCCAAAAATTAACCCAAAAATCAAACGTTGGATACGAGGAGACGCGCCTGTTTTTCTTCACTGTAATGTGGCGACATTTTGTGAATGTGTGTAGGGAAACGCGAGAGGCGAGAGTGCGAATGGAGGGCGCACAACGTTGAAGGAGGGGGTATGAGTAGAGAATCTGGAATGGCCGTGCGTGAAAAGAAGGGAAGCGAGCTTACATACAGCTAGGCGATGAGAGGACACAACGTGAGGGAATTGGCAATGGTGGAAGTTGTGTCGTGATGGATTGTGGGCAGAAAGGGCTGAGTGAAGAAACACGAGTAAGGTTCGTTTGGAGGTGTGCGTGGAGGAGAACAAGGCGAGTAGATCCGAGTGGAGGGCAGGGGGTTTAAATGACGCGGTGGATGGAATGGACTGTGGGGTATGTGTAGTGGTGTGCTAGTGCACTTAGGGGGATGGGGAGTATGGCGGCGCAGTTGATGAGGAAGAAGGATTGGCGCGACATGGGTGTGGAGGTCTTCGCAGGGGTATATCAAAATGGGGAAGGAGCAACGTTGAGGAGGGTGCAAGTGTTTGTGTGGTGAGGGTGAGGAGGATGGCGAGGTGTGAGCGATGGTGGAAGCGTTGTGTAGGGAACACAGGCTGAGCAGAGAAGAGAAGGGCGTAGATGGGAGTAGAGGAGTAAGCGCGGGGGTGGAGAGGATGAGAGTGGCACAGGAACAATAAGGTGGATTGGAGGGATAGAGATGGTGAGATGTAACAACAGAGATGGATACATTTTTGTAGCGGATCTTCAGAAATTCTGATTTTAATGGCCAACAACCTAGTTCGGAGTATCTCCTAGAATTATTGGCTAAAAGCCAGAATCAGGGGCAGCCCAAGGAAGGGGCTCTGATACCACTGAAACAAAGAAAGCGCGTTTCTTACTGGAATACCCAGTGCAGATAAAATAAATAATCCATGTATGGATATAATAAAAATATATTTGATAAAAGCTGAGATGATTTTACATTCACAATGTTTTGGACTTTTATAAGCACCTTTATACCTTTTCACGTAAAAACATGACTCTTGACTTTTAATTAATTATTAATTGTGTATTATTAACAATTAATATTAATAATATTAATATTATTTGTTATATTATTATTATAATTATAGATGTATTTTTATATAACAGACACCCTCCTTGGATTGGAAAAGCACCAATTCGAAACGAAGAGGCATCAAGTCGTGACAGTGCTAGGACATATATACTTATTGGGCAGGTCTGTGGGTGTAGATCTGCGTGATAACAATTTGGTGCTGTTGTTGGTGACCTTTTATTAATCCACACGAAATCTAAACGGTATTGGTGAGGTAAATCTTGTTCATTGTGTATTATTTTATTCACACCTGGTGACTCCAATGTTTGTAGGATCCGATCATCCTGAAAATACTAGAAGATCATTTGGATTTGATCCTACACAAGGTATTACTTTGGGCCTTGACGAACCGCAAGGGTTGTTCTGCAGAAAAAGCAGTAAGTTACTCTAAAGTCTGTTGGATTATGAGACTGACTCTACAATCACAACTGCCCCCTAGGTAGTTACCATACTATCACCCATTGCAAGTATCACGTTAAGTGGATCCGCGGTTAGTTCTTTTTTCATGGTAAACTCTTCAATAAGATCCTCTTCTTCACCTTTACTTGCAACTTCTTTAGTATCAATCTCATCTCAAACTAATACAATGGAAGCTCCACTAATTAGATTTTCACTTACAATATATGTTCCTTTGAGTTTTGCCTTAATTCCTAACCAACCTCATCATATGCCTACAGGTGATTGTCGAAAACGACTTTCGAAATTTGTTGGGGGAATGGTGCAGTCTCCGTTGACAATCATCTGACCACATTCTTGAAGTTCATAGATGACTTGGAGGTTGAATACGAGGATGTGGTGATAAAGATGTTTGTGCAAACCCTTGAAGGGGATGCACGAACTTCGTATAAATCCCTTCCCAATGCCTTCTTGATGGATGGGATTTCTTAAAGAAAAAATTCATGGGGAAGTGGGATTATAAGCAAGATAACACACTTTTGTTAAAGGAGTTACATGTAGCCCGAAAGGATGAGAATGAATTTATTTTAGAGTTTAATAATTGTTTTGTCAATGTTTATAATAGAGTTTCAAGAAATGTGCATCCTAAGTTCTAACAAAGAAATTTTATTATTATTTTATTTTGAAGCCCTTAATGAACCTTTGGGTTTTCTTCTCAGGGTAAAGGATGCAAGGACCTTGGAAGTGGCATTTGTGGTTGCACTTAAGATCGAAAGAAACATGATTGCAACCAGGAAGACCCAACCCAATGTGTTTTGTCTTTTTTATCCATGAGGAAGATCAAACCTAGATTCAAAGAGAGAAGATGAGCCCAAAAGAAATGAAGTACCAATAAGATTCATAAATTTGTTGCAGGATCTCACCAACAAGATGGTTTGGCTGGAGAAGAATCTCCAAAATCAGTAGGTTGCCCCAACAAATCAATGAACTTTTCTTTTTCAACCAAGGGTATTCCCCTCTCAAACAAAACTTTTTGCCCAAAAAAGAAAGAAGGCTCCCAACCTCTAATACCTCTAGCGGGGAACAACTTTGTCATGCATGGATCATCCAATCATTATTGTAGATCATGTAAGTTACCACACAATGATGAAGGCTGCAGGGTCTTTTCACAAACAACTCACTTGTATGCCCCTGCTTAGCTGGAGGAGTTTCTTGAACAATTAGAGGATTTTTTAACATGCTATCATTTGACGAAGATGTCATCTCACATGTGTAGTAGCTATCAAGCCAATAGGAAGGTAGCCAAGCCAAAGTCTTTCCTATAAATTCTAGCCAATTCAGCACATATAGAACTATGGTGCCTACTACTATGGCTACCCCTGGGAGCCAAATGACATCGTCTTTGGTAGACAAAGAAAACTACAATGCTGTTGCCATGGTGGTCGAGATCACATAAACTTATGCCAGGATGAGTAAATATGCAAACAATCTGCATGTTGCACAACATTCAATGCAAAATGATTCTTAACATTGGCTTCCCTAGAGAGACAAGCACCTTCGTTGGTGCACATTTCTCCATTCTCTCTAGTAAGTGAGCCTGTTACCACCTAAGTTGTACTTAGTGGTTTTTATCAAGTGAGCCTGGTGAACTGAACAAAGATGATTTGTTCGGACATCAGAAGACCTTCGGAAGTGCTTCTGGAAAGTGCTTGTTGTACTATATCACATGTTCATACCCCATAGGGGAGTTGTAATAAAATGTTCTAGCATGATAGTGTCTGTAAAAGACTCGGTCTCTTCGACTTTATTTGTCAATTCGATCAGCCCAGGGTGTTTTTTTCTTGGTTATTATTGGTTGTTGAATAAACGACTAATAATTTTCGAGTTTTTCACTCAATACCTCCAAAGTTGGGGTGGTCGGCTTGGCATTTAGGCTTATTGAGGTTATTGGAGTCTATGTGTCAATGTATAAACATGCTAGGCATTATGGTCGAGTCATATGAACATGTCCAAGTCCCCCTAGGTTTTAAATTTTTTTGATTTTTTAAAGTTTTTTTTAATTTTAATTTTTCCACAGAACTTAGGCTATTTTTTAATAGTCTAATTGGAAAAAATGGTTTTGTAATAAAAGTGGGCTCGGAAATCAGTTTCAGTCATGGGGGTGCTCATTTTCAAACTCAGAGCACCATGTAAACCCATAAACCCACTTTTCCTAAGTTTTGAGTGATTTTCCCATGACTCAGGCCATAAAACCCAAAAAATCAAATATTCATTATTTTAATTGATAAATTAATTAAATAATGGAGAAAACCCCAAATCCTAAATCAGTGGAATTTGCTCCGATTTGACTGAAATCAGTCTCATCGGCTTGAGATTGACTAGAGCTGACCATTCCTTGACAGAAGGAGGTGATCTGGGCTGAACTGGGAGTGCACCACAGCATGCAATCTTGGGATTTGCGCCCTCTCTCTCTCCTCCACACGTGTGGGCCCATCTGGATGAGTTTTGGTGGATGTTTCAGTTAACAGGTTGAGGTGTCAGTCCGATCAGCTCTCCGATTGACAGTTGCACTCACTGAGACTTGGATCAGACTCAGTGAGACTCCGATCAAGCTCAGATTGACTCCGCATACAGCTGCAGTCTCTCTCTCCTTGGGAATTGCGTCCCCCTGGGCTAGATTTCCAGTTTTTGTTATAAATAAAGCTCGGTTTTCCTCTTCCAAGCTAGTTAGAGCTGGATTGAAGAGCTGTTGCTATTGTATTGTGTACTATTTTGGAATAAAGAAGCTTTGGAGGCAAGATCTATGGTGTAATGCTTTTCATGTGTGGATGGTGATTGTCAAGTGCTCATGAGGTATAATCTGTATTATTGATCTTTCCTTTTTGCTGGTTAATTGTTGGCCTTGAAGGAGAGAGCTCCCTCCTGTTAGGGTAAGAGATCATTCTAGTTTGATTTATGCTCTTACTGTTCGCTTGTTTCGGATCTCTTGGAGTTGCATATATTTTAAGTTTAATTGCATGCCTTCTAATTGTCTTTTTCCAGCAACACCTATGTTTTAACCATTTGTTTGTGCAATGATTTCTAAGTTGCAAGTGATCTCACTTGTAGAAGGGGTTGAGCTAGTTTGCATCTTCCTCATCTTTAGGAATTTTTTTGGGGACATAGTCCCTCGGTGTTACACCAAAGCAGATTCCAAAGCCCAACATTCCCAGGCTTCCAACACTCTTTCTCTCTCTTCCTTCTTCTAAAAATCAAATTTTTACCCAGTGACTTTGTTTACAAGCTTTGATATCATTTAGATCTATTACCTTAAAGTAAAACTTAACATAGATCTATTGTCTCAAGGCTCATAATCTAGATCTCATTCCTAAAAAGTTTCATAAAGCATTCTAGATCTAGTTCAGGGAAATCGTCCGTTTTGCATGGCAATTTAAAGAGAATCCATAGTTTGCATGCATTAGATTTCTGTTTTCTGTTTTTAAAAGGTAAAATCAAGCAATTAGTGCATATCACATTGACTGCCCCAAAGGCAAGTGAAGACCCCAAGGAAAGCTTGCTTTCCTTGGTTCCGTTTTTACCGTTTAACTAATTTAACTTAGTTTTTTTTGGTTTAAAGTAGGCCGACCCAAAGGTACTTTCAAAGTGCTTTTGGGCATATTTCATTTTAATAAGCTCGCTGTTTTTTAGCAGGCATAACAGAAAGAGGAGAAGCTGATGTTCGAAAGTAGCTTTTGGGCCATCTGAATCCCCTCAGGGGTCTCCCTTTTTTATTGTAATCTTTAATTTTGGCATTTTGTAAAGCCTTGGTTTCATTTTGTATAAGAACCAAGAGGATTCAGATAAGTTTTCTGATATTGTAACCGCTGATAATAAAATTTTTCTTCGAATAGGCTCTTTCGAGCCCATTCCCCATTCCCATGGGGAGATTTGTGCATTTTTTCCGTTTTTTGCATTTTCTTATTTCTTTTTCGCTCTAGATTAGTTTCATTTATGCAGAATAATATGCTTTGATTACTTTATCATATATTCCATATTACAGTATCAAAGTAACTTTAATACTTACCCCACGACTTCCCGATTGACCTGAAAGGGGAAAGAGATGCGTGGTAGGACTAATTAGAAAACCCGTGGTTTGCTTCTTTTTTGCTGCTTGTCATTAATTTCTGCAAACAATCTTTCTAAAATCAACCCCTTCCTTGATTCCCCGATTGAGGTCCACTTGGACCGAAAGAGGTTCCTGGAGGGTTTTTCTTTCTAAAAACACATCCTTTAAAAATTTACTTCAATAAAAAAGTCTCCAGTGTGTATGCTGATGCTCTGCACTTGGTTGCGGTTCGTCTGATCAGTCAAGTTGCATCAAAAGCAACGTGAGTGACTAGATTAATTACGATTCACTTTCCCCAATTAACCACCATCAGGCGAAAATCCAACGCCTTGATCAAACCGTAGACGGTGACAAAATACCCAAAGTAAGTGGGAACTCTTGGACAGTGACCTTCGGGCGCCGATCTCTGTTACACCCTCGGGTGTATTATGAACACAGTCTCAGAGACTCCATTCAAGCCACACATTCCTTGCGGGTAGCCGTGAAGGTTCATTTTTGGACATACTCCAAGTACCCCTCGGGTATATCTGCAGTCCCCCCTCGCCTAATTTAATCCACTCATATTTCATATTAACTTAAAACGTACCAAGAGGCAGTTGCAAAACATTCACTCCAAGCACATGGAAGTACATTTGATTATTTTATGACTCCATTTTTAAGGCACCGGTTCTTTGTTTAAATCTTTCGATATATATATATATATATTGTGTGTGTCAGCAGTGCTTCTTGTGCTCTTTTTTCATCTTGTCATCTATGGTTACTTATGGTTAATTTCAAACTCCTAAGCAACTTATTCAATTTAACATCATCATACTAAAGTAATTTGCCTTAGTAACTTAATAGGGTCTACCCACCTTGGCTTTGTTAAGAGTTGATCCTAAACGGAGGAGTCAAGAACAAGGTGACAGCCTTGACTTGAGACTTGTGCCCCCAACGACACATCGCGTGGCTTGAATATTTCTGCCACGTTCCCCCCCAGGTGTGTGAAAGGCGGCAACACCTTTTTGGCGTAGTTGCCGGGGATAAATCTTTTTATTCCTGAGTACGACTTCTGTTTTCTTCCTTTTTGTTTGTGCTTTGTTTGATGAATGCTTAGAGTAGATCTTTAATTTTCATCTGGCGACTCCACTGACTTTTTTCAGTTTTTATTTTTTACAAAGAAAAGCAAAAAATAATTTTTGTGAAAGATTTATAAATGCTTATTTTTCTTTTTCACATGGTGACTCCATTGAAGGGATAAAACCCTGCTTTCTCATAATTTTGTTGAGACTTGTTGTGTGTAGATGAGCTCATACGACATAGTAAAACTTTAAATGCTCATTATTTGGCTGCTCCGGTTCAATACAAAATACATGGTTGATATATGCTACTGATAAGACGTTATGGATGCTGAAGATTATGGTGCTCTAATTTCTAGTGCATATTCTGCCATCGATTTCTTGGGCATCCCGGGTTTTCCTAACTATGAACCATATCTCCAGGATGAAAGATATTCTCAAGCTCCAACTTTTTATGGAAATGGTGATTCAATTGTCTGTCACATCATATTTGTTTTTTCATTCGTGACTAAACTCAACATACTTCATAGGGATAATGTGATGCGAATTTTTGCTCATTCTTTGAAAAAGAAGGCTTGGACATGGTTTTGTGGTCTTCCTGATAAATGCATCACCTCCCATGAAGACTTATGTGCTATGCTTCTTGAGAGATGGCATGATGGTGAGGGAGATATGATGGCGGTTGTAGAAAGGACCCTCACCTACCTAAATGAGCTGAAGGAGCCCATGACTTCCATTATAGATGAGGACACTCGGGATGATCCTATTGAAGAGCTTCACGAGGAACCCATGATTGAACACATTGTTGAAAACTCTCCTCATGACACCATAACTGAAAACATTGAAGATTTGAGGTATTCTCAAGTTTGTGGCAATGCTAATATTTTTCTGGAAAGCCCTCACGAGGAAACCATTATAGAGATCGACAATTATGAAGAAATTTATGATGTGTATGATAACACTCCTCTATGTTCATCACTTAGGGATGAAGTTTTGGAAAGTTTAACTTCTTGTAATATCTTTGAAACCAAAACTTTGAAGGATGATTATTATGAATAGGAGGAGGGTAGTTATATCTTAGGATGTGATACCAGCAAGGAAGACTCTCTCATATCCAACATAGATGGGAGTGATGACTATTAGAATTTCATAGATAATCCAACTTGTGAAAATCTTATTGAGAATTCCATCCATGATATGTCTAGCAAGGGGAGTGTCTCTTCAAAAATTTGTGGAAGTCCAATCTACGATATGTCCATAGAGAGGAGCATAGATACCTGGGAAAATCTTAGTATGGAAGAGAAGCATTCATAATTTTCACATGATCATTCAGAGTCATATCATGCAGAGCCGTACAAAGTTAACAGTAATGAATACATTGAGAAGCAGTGTTGTGACAAGTTAGATGTGATGTAGTCATTGGAATATCAGTCTCAGCCATCTTCTTCACATGTAGAGGTTCCTTATGATTTGGAGCTACTTGGGGCTTATGCAAGGAGTTATCATTTGATAAGCTCTGATGACCAGTATGATGATGTAGTCAGCTTGCCTCATCTTGCTGATTGGTATATCAGTCCTATCCAGTCATGGATAGAAGCAACATGCGTGAGCACATACCAGTTTGGGAAGAACTTTAATGACTTTATTCATGCCTATGATTTCCCATCCAACCCGCCCATTCCGAATCATGCAGGTCTGCATTTTCTGAATAAAGTATCCTTACTTTGGTTGGTAACCAAAGACAAGGCAAAAAAAATTATGTTAATAAAATGCTTAGGTGGTTACATTGGATTTTTGATTACACCTAACCTTTTTATATCATGCTTAGAGTAGGAAAATAAGCTCCTTAAAAGAGAGCATTTACTTTCGCATTTCTGTTTTGTACTTAGCTATAATAAATTTATTTATTTAGTTAGTTACATTTATTTTGTTTAAATAAATAAGCTTAATGGTTCATTTGGTTTTTTATAAAGCTTGTGCTACTGAGGTTTCCTTGTCAAGTTGAGATGGTTTTTATAGGGTATATAACCAGAGATTCTGGTGTTCTCGTATTCTCTCCTTGCCCTATGACCAGATCGAGCACACATCTCGCAGTTGGAGCGTGATGTTACCACTTAAGTTGTACTTAGTGGTTTTTATCAAGTGAGCCTGGTGAACCGGACAAAGATGATTTGTTCGGACTTCAGAAGACCTGTAGAAGTGCTTCTGGGAAGTGCTTGTTGTACTATATCAAATGTTCATACTCCATAGGGGAGTTGTAATAAAATATTTTAGCATGATAGTGTCTGTAAAAGACTCGGTCTCTTAGACTTTATTTGTCAATCTGATCAGCCCAGGGTGTTTTTTCCTTGGTTATTATTGGTTGTTGAATAAACAACTGATAATTTCTGAGTTTTTCACTCAATACCTCCAAAGTTGGGGTGGTCGGCTTGGCATTTAGGCCTATTGAGGTTATTAGAGTCTATGTGTCAATGTATAAGCATTCTAGGCATTACGGTCGAGTCATATGAACATGTCCAAGTCCCCCTAGGTTTTAGATTTTTTTTTTAATTTTAATTTTTCCACAAAACTTAGGCTATTTTTTAATAGTCTAATTGGAAAAATTGGTTTTGTAATAAAAGTGGGCTCAGAAATCAGTTTTAGTCATAGGGGTGCTCATTTTCAAACTCAGAGCACCATGTAAACCCATAAACCCACTTTTCCTAAGTTTTGAGTGATTTTCCCATGAATCAGGTCAGAAAACCCAAAAAATCAAATATTCATTATTTTAATTGATAAATTAATTAAATAATGGAGAAAACCCCAAATCCTAAATTAGTGGGATTTGCTCCGATTTGACTGAAATCAGTCTCATCGGCTTGAGATTGACTGGAGCTGACCATTCCTTGACAGAAGGAGGTGATTTGGGCTGAACTGGGAGTGCACCACAACATGCAATCTTGGGAATTGCGCCCTCTCTCTCACCTCCACACGTGTGGGCCCATCTGGATGAGTTTTGGTGGATGTTTCAGTTAACAGGTTTGAGGCGTCAGTCCGATCAGCTCTCCTATTGACAGTTGCACTCAGTGAGACTCAAATCAAGCTCAGATTGACTCCGCATACAGTTGCAGTCTCTCTCTCCTTGGGAATTGCGCTCCCCTTGGGCTAGATTTCCAGTTTTTGTTATAAATAAAGCTCGGTTTTCCTCTTCCAAGCTAGTTAGAGCTGGATTGAAGAGCTGTTGCTATTGTATTGTGTACTATTTTGGAATAAAGAAGCTTTGGAGGAAAGATCTATGGTGTAATGCTTTTCATGTGTGGATGGTGATTGTCAAGTGCTTATGAGGTATAATCTGTATTACTGATCTTTGCTTTTTGCTGGTTAATTGTTGGCCTTGAAGGAGAGAGCTCCCTCCTGTTAGGGTAAGAGATCATTTTAGTTTGATTTATGCTCTTACTGTTCGCTTGTTTCATATCTCTTGGAGTTGCATGTAGTTTAAGTTTAATGGCATGCTTTCTAATTGTCTTTTTCCAGCAACACCTATGTTTTAACCATCTGTTTGTGCAAGGATTTCTAAGTTGCAGGTGATTTCACTTGTAGAAGGGGTTGAGCTAGTTTGCATCTTCCTCATCTTCAGGAATTTTTTTGAGGACATAGTCCCTCAGTGTTCCACCAAAGCAGACTCCAAAGCTCAACATTCCCAGGCTTCTAGCACTCTTTCTCTCTCTTCATCCTTCTAAAAATCAAATTTTTACCTGGTTACTTTGTTTACAAGCTTTGATATCATTTAGATCTATTCTCTTAAAGTAAAACTTAACATAGATCTGTTGTCTCAAGGCTCATAATCTATATCTTATTCCTAAAAAGTTTCATAAAGCATTCTAGATCTAGTTCAAGGAAATCGTCCGTTTTGCATGGCAATTTAAAGAGAATCCATAGTTTGCATGCATTAGATTTCTGTTTTCTGTTTTTAAAAGATAAAATCCAGCAATCAGTGCACATCACATTGGCTGCCTCAAAGGCAAGCCAAGACCCCAAGGAAAGCTTGCTTTCCTTGGTTCCGTTTTTACCGTTTTAACTAGTTTTAACTTGGTTTTTTTTTGGTTTAAAGTAGGCCGACCCAAAGGTACTTTCAAAGTGCTTTTGGGCATATTTCATTCTAATAAGGTCGCTATTTTTTAGCAGGCATAATAGATAGAGGAGAAGATGATGTTCGAAAGTGGCTTTTGGGCCATCCGAATCCCCCTAGGGGTCTCCCTTTTTTACTGTAATCTTTAATTTTGGCATTTTGTAAAGCCTTGGTTTCATTCTGTATAAGAACCAAGAGGATTTAGATAAGTTTTCTGATATTGTAATCGTTGATAATAAATTTTTTCTTCGAATAGGCTCTTTCAAGCCCATTCTCCATCCCCCCTGGGGAGATTTGCACATTTTTTCCGTTTTTTGCATTTTCTTATTTCTTTTTCGCTCTAGATTAGTTTCATTTATGCAAAATAATATGCTTTGATTACTTTATCATATATTCCATATTACAGTATCAAAGTAACTTTAATACTTACCCCACGACTTCCCGATTGACCCGAAAGGGGAAAGAGATGCGTGGTAGGACTAATTAGAAAATCTGTGGTTTGCTTCTTTTTTGCTGCTTGTCATTAGTTTCTGCAAACAATCTTTCTAAAATCAACCCCCTCCTTGATTCCTCGATTGAGGTCCACTTGGATCGAAAGAGGTTCCTGGAGGGTTTTTCTTTCTAAAAACACATCCTTTAAAAATTTACTAAAATTACAAAGACTTCGGTGTGAATGCTCTGCACTTGGCTGCGGTTCGCCCAATCAGTCAAGCTGCATCAAAAGCAACGTGAGTGACTAGATTAATTATTATTCACTTTCCCCAATTAACCACCATCAGGTGAAAATCCAATGCCTCGATCAAACCGTAAACGGTGGTAAAATACCCAAAGGAAGTGGGAACTCTGGGGCGCCGATCTCTGTTACACCCTCGGGTGTATTATGAACACAGTCTCAGAGACTCCATTCAACCCACACATTCCTTGCGGGTAGTCGCGAAGGTCCATTTTTGGACATACTCCAAGTACCCCTCGGGTATATATGGAGTCCCCCCTCGCCTAATTTAATCCACCCATATTTCATATTAACTTAAAACGTACCAAGAGGCAATTGCAAAACATTCACTCCAAGCAGATGCAAGTACATTTGATTATTTTATGACTCCATTTTTAAGGCACTGGTTCTTTGTTTAAATCTTTCGATATATATATATTGTGTGTCAGCATTGTGCTTCTTGTGCTCATTTTTCATCTTGTCATCTATGGTTATTTATGGTTAATTTCAAACTCCTAAGCAACTTATTCAATTTAACATCATCATACTAAAGTAATTTGCCTTAGTAACTTAATAGGGTCTACCCCCCTTGGCTTCGTTAGGAGATGAGCCTAAACGGAGGAGTCAAGAACAAGGTGACAACCTTGACTCGAGACTTGCCCCCAAGGACACACCGAGTGGCTTGAAGATTTCTGCCATGTTCCCCCCCAGGTGTGTGAAAGGTGGCAACAAAGCCATCCAAAGTCAAGATTTCAGTATCATTGATAGGCTGATCTATTTTCTTGCGTCGAAGCAAGCCATCAACAGATTCTTCCGTTTAGGTGACTCCATTGACACAATCAAAATAGTCCCTCCAGATATATCTTGCTATGAATAAGTCCAATAGACCTCTTGGCGTGAGTAAGTTTGATGAACTCCTTCCTTTTACATTGCTTTGCTTGTTAATGGTTTATTACTTCGAAATTGTATGTTAGACTTTGGAACTTCCACCGATGCCATGACTTTGAAAGTGATGAATGAGTTAGGATTGACAGTTTCTAGACCTTATAGAAATGTGCATGCCATGAGATCACAAGAAGGTACATGTATGCAGGGTCATCAAAGGACTTGAGGTCCACTTTCAAGAATATCTGGATAGAGTTTTAACCATGGACGTGGTGGTCATTAACTGCCAATCCAAGCGGAGCATGCTGCTAACTTGGAAATGGGCAACTGATGTAGGAGGTTGTATTTAGATGGATTGGTCGTATGCGACTATGCTAGTGGCTCCAAACTACAACGTAAGACTTTTTCCAGAAAAGAAAATGCTCCATAATGTAGAAGATCCTCGTCAGTTGGACAATGAGTCATTGTACCTTGAGTTATCTAAACGTGAGATGGGCACATACGTAGTTTTGGATGAACTTGGGGAATTTGCTACGTCACATGAGTTTATGGTTGATACTTCTTTCGATGGCCTTTAGACTATTATGCACTATGATGTTGCAAGAGCTAGATCCGAAGCTAGAGCAGGGGTAGTTTTCACTTCCCCTTGAGGTAACATGTTTCCTTTTTCTTTTTGTTTAGAATTCGATTGCACTAACAATATCGCTGAATATGGGGCTTTGTTGTTAGGTCTTGCGTAGGCACGAAAGATGGGGATCAAGTTAATAAAGGTCGTTGGAGATTTCAAATAAGTAGCAAATCAAATAAGAAACCTCTGTGAAGCGAGGAGTCCAAGACTTGAGATATGGAGATGCATTGTGGGATGAGATCAAATGTTTTCAAGCATTTTCCATCATTGTAATCTTGAGGACCCAAAACAAGATGGCAGATTCCATGGCTTCATCCGTTACTTGTTTCTAACCATGCATGCAAGTTCCTCACACACGACATATGATTGTGGTAGTATTTCGGCCTTTTGTCCCATATAACATTGGTTAATGGCAAGTTTTCGAAGACGAGAGTCAGGTATTTAACTTAATTGCATTAATGAGTTCTTGTCTCATTTGGTTGGTGAAATACCTAAGGGTGAGTCTCCTTTGATTTAGTTGCGCACTAATAGGATCCCTAGAGGTTTGATTCCTTTGGAGAAAGGTTTTGTAAGTTTGATGTTTTTAAGGGGACTAATAAATCTGATTTGGATGAACATGTATTGGAAGTAAATATTGGATCAAATCAGTCTCCTAGGATTATCAAGCTTGGTAAGGGATGCATGCAAGAAGAACGAAAGAAAGTTAGAAGCCTTGGGGAGGTTATACAAGGATGTATTTGCATGGTCTTATGATGAATTGAAAACCTATGATCCTAAAGTGATAACTCATGCAATTCCCTTGAGAGAAGATGCAAAATATTCATATAACGTTAAAGGCATCTAAACCCCAAGGTAGCTTCTATTATCCAGAGAATCACAAAAGCTCTTAGAGGCCCACATCATCACTCCTATCAAGTATTCAAATTGGGTTTCCAACGTTGTCCCTATTAGAAAAAAGATTGGAGAAATTCGCATTTGCATTGATTTTAGGAGCCTTAACCTCACATCTCTTAATGATAATTATCCTCTGCCAAGTATGGAACATTTTCTATAGGCAGTTATTAGATCAAGGTTGATGTCCATGTTGGATGGATTCTCTGGTTACAACTAGGTTTTGGTATCCAAGGATGACAAGTATAAGATTGCTTTTACTGCCCCTTGGGGAATTTATGCTTATAATTGAATGCCTTTTGGACTGATGATTGTTGGGGCTACTTTGCAGCGTGCCATGGACTTTGCTTCTTCTGATTACATATACAAGTTCATAGTAGTTTATAAAGATGATAATACTGTTTTTTCTAAAAATAGAAATGATCATGTGGGACACTTACACAAGATTCTTGACAGGCGCAAGGCTTTGGGCATCTCCTTGAACCCAAAGAAGTCCATGTTGGGCGTGCAATGGGACAATGGGACAAGATATGCTATTGTAGTAGGAGTGCAATGGGACAAGAGGCGGGTGGATCACTAAGATCCAAGAATATGACCTCGAGTTGAAACCATCCAAGTTGGTTCATGGCCAGGGGTTGGCTAGATTGATGGCAGAAGGCAGCATGGACATTGTAGACAAAGTTACCGTGGATTTTGAATAACCACTTGATTAGGTAAATGCTCTGCTATCTTTATTACAGTAGGTTGATTGGTAAACTGATATTATCTTTTATTTGAAGAATTTATCATGTCTAGTTAACTTTGATATGATGTAGAAGCGATATCTTAAGCTACGTGCAACATGATTTTGTTTGGTGCAGGGAGGACCTGGATAGACAAACCTAGATGGGGTGATTCTTAGATGTGTAGATCCAACTGAGTCAAAGACTTATTGCAAGAACTACATGCAGGATTGTGCGGAGGTCATATCTCAGTTGGGATCACTGCCCATAAGATTGTGGGAGTAGGTTACTATTGGCCTGCCATTTTCATTGATACCCATGCATATGTTAGAGCATGTGATCCTTGCAAGTGTTATGAGGGGAAACAAAAGTTATCGTCATTACCCCTTGATCCAATTATAAGACATGCTCCTTTTCAGTAGTGGGGCCTGTTGAGGCCTGGAAATTCGCAGGCAACAACAGAAAGGGATTCTCCCCAGTCAACGTTCCCAACTAGCCCGTTGACTGTTTGGTATGGGGAATCCGTCCGGTTTGCGGTCTGGCTACCGTAGGTCAAAGTAACAAAAACAAAGGTTTTACCGGTTGCGGCCCGGTCCACCGTGTATATTTTTGTATTTTTGACTTAAGTATGATATGCATATGCCTACTTAACCATGCAGGGTGATTAGGATGCAAGGAGCAGTCACAATGTGATGCGCAGGTTCTTACCTCTCGTCTTAAGGCTCACAAGCATCTGTATCACATATGCAGCAATGAAATGAACTAACTATCTATCTACCTACCTATCCCCGGGGAGCCAGATTGTAAATTATTTGTGAGTAATGTGTATTGTACATGCAATATAAAGAGAAACTACAGTTAGCTGATATTTCTTTCCACAATGCATGAACGATTAAAGATATTCCAACAACCAGATAGCCAATTGTTTTATGAACTGCATACATTAGTCATGGTGGTCATTCCACAAAACAAACCATAAATCATTTAAACAAGAACATAAGTTCGAAGAGTTAGAACGATCTCACGGTTAATGGACACAAAGCTGGAAAACAAAATAGTTCATCTTTCAGCCATCCACAGCATAACATTTGGACATTCCACCAATCTTTCTCCAACAGGCAAACCATATTTCTTTATTGCAAAGAGGAATAGTTCTTCTTACAATATCGCTTTTTAGTCTCACTGGGAAAAAGCCCCTCCTCCCTCTAAGTCTTTTACATTTATACAAAAGGGTGAGACTGTTGGGCTACCCAAAGTGACCTTTGGGCTTCCCAACCCCTCGTTTCCCAACGTTATACTTTTCTTAAATGTTTTACAAAAATAGTTACAAATTACAATAATGACCGATCCTTCATGAGGAGGGTCCCACTTGGGCATCTAGAAACTTCTTTCATGCCGCAGCATCAGAGGCAATGCCCTCAAATGCGCAGGGTTCCAAAAACTGAATGTTGATTTCAAATTTTTCGGCCTGGTTCCTTATAGCCTCCACTCGAGCTGCGCTTAACCGAAGCTGGTCTTCCAAAAGTTGCACACTAACGGCCGAATGGCCTACTTCATTTCTCAGAATTTGGTCATCAATGGCCTTAATGTGTTGCATTCTTGCTTCTTCATCTTGATGTCTTTTCTACAACATCTCCACAAATGAATTGTGGTCTGGAAAATCATCTAGCCTCTGCTCGGCTTCTACCTGGCACCGGTTGTATGTAATGAGGACTCTCCTAAAAAATTCCGTACAGGCTCCCTTTGTCTTCTTGACTGCCTTATTGAAATCCTCTGCGGTGTTAATAGCAAATTCTATTAACTCGTAATCCCGCTTGAGGGCTTGCTTATCTTTTGATGGCAGCTCTGATGGAGTTTCTTCATTGCTTTCCAACCTCGCCATTCTTGCAGTCAGGACCTCTAGGGCGTCCTGAGATCTGTCCACAAAGTAAGATGCAGTTTCCAAGATCTCTTCCAATCGGCCATCGATCTGCAGCACTCTACATCTCTCCTCTTCAACAACAGTTTGTAGCTGCAGCATCTTGGCTTTTTGGGCCAAGACATGCTCTTTGAATGGCTGGAGGTTAACCTGCTGCTCCCTTGCTTCCTCCAGAGCAGCTGTCAGAGAAGAAATCTGCTCTTGATGTTTCTCTTTCTGCTCTTCGGAGTGCATCTCACTGGCCTGTAAGATAATCTTTTGCTGCTCTTCTAGCTCTTCCACCTTCTCCTGCAGCTGTTCCTTTTCTATCTTCAGTTCTTGATATTCTTTCTGTATTTTCTCCAGGGATTCTTGTGTTGTTTCTCTGGCCTGTCTTTCTACTTGGAGGGCCTGCAATTCAGCCTTAGAAGCCTTTATCTCCCTTTGCATGTCTTCATACTTTCGCTTCAGCCTATTGCTTTCTTCTCTTTCTTTCCTCGGTGTATTTTTTAACTGAGCAGAGGACTTCTGGGACTGCTCCAAGCCAGTTATTACTTTATCCATGTTATCTTCTGAGGCGTGGAGTAGTGCAGCCCCGACCCTCAGGGTGAATCTTGGATCTTGGTCTGTTCCTAACATAACAACCGTATCCGTTATCATTTTACCAGGCAGACCTTACGCCTCAACTTTCCTCTCTGTTCTCTTTATTATCCTTTTTGTTGCTCGATCATAGAAAACAGTGTTGAAGTCAGGGATTTCTTCTCCCTTTTTCTGAACAAAAGGAACTAGCTTGAGGGTGGGGACCACAGGTGTGCTGGCAGCAGGTACTTGTGGGTCCCGAACTTCTGGGTTTTCCTTCTCCTGGGTCTGCCCTCCGGCTATCTCAGAAGCTGACTGTTCTGTCTTAGTCTGTGTCAGCTTCAACCTCTCTGCTTTCTGCTTTTGTAACTCCTCATCAAGCTTTCTCTTCGCTTCTTCAACTACTTCTTCTGCTTCTTTAGCTTCTTCCTGGGCTTTCTCAGCTGCTTCTTCTGCTTCTTTAGCTGCTTTATGGGCTTTCTCAGCTGCTTCTTGGGCAACTTTTCTTTTCCCTTCCTCTTCACTGTGGAGCCCCCCTGCAGCTTCCTGTGCCAATCTGGGCTTTCTCTTTTCTTCTCTTTGCTTCTTCCTCAGCCTTAGCCTGTTCATCCGCGTTCCCACCTTTGGTGGTGATATTTTTCTTGAATCTTCTCTTTAGTGCTGTCATGTTCGGGGCATTTCGGAAGACAGACTCTTCCCTATCAAAATGTTGAGTATACTCAAAATGAACCTTGTTTTCTTTACAATGTTCCGCAACTTTACCTTGGAAGTCATTTCTGTGATAGGGCATCTCGCCAAAGTGGAACCTCTGCAGCTCTTCTACGAATTCATCAGCTTGTTTCACCCTAGTGAACCTGTAACTTCCTAGTTTGAAGGGCAAGGGAGGATAAGCAGTCTTCTTATGTTCGAACAGGAGGCTGCCTATTCCATCCAGGAACACTTGTCTGACTGCCTCCTTGTGGATAATGAAATCAATTGCGTATTTGGGCAGCAGGGAAGGAGCTCTCGAACCTCCAAACATCCTGATGTACATGCCATTTTCGGTCAAATAGTAGTCTGCATAATCCTCCATCACTTGCATCGCCCCTTCTGACATGCAATCACACTCCTTCAGGAAAATGAGTGTGTATAGAGGCATAAGGAGGTGTTCACAGATTTCCCTGTAATGGCTATGATATTTATGTGCCCACAATGGTTTGTAAGCAGCATAGACAGGCATTCTTTCCCTGTCCCAGATGCACCTGAGACAAGGGAAAGGCTGGTTGCATAATATACAGTCTATAAGTATTGAACTCATATAAAATTCAGACCTTTTCTGGGCTTCTCCTCCCAAGGCCGAGGCCAAGCAAGCAGAGAGACTGTTTGAGATAAGGTTGGCCCAGTTGAAAATTGTCCCATGGGTTGCAACATAAAAAATGATAGGTATCCATTCTAGTTTGAAAAACCTGCCATGAGCTCTTCCAAATATTCTGTTGAGCATCAAGGCTATGAATCTGTATGTAGCTCTTAAACTTGTAGTATCATATTCTCCTGTTACTCTGGTCCTGAAATGTTTTCCAGTCAACATCATTCTTTTCATGGTTTCTACCAAATCCATTCTAATGTTGTTTAACCAGTCATCAGATAAGAACACTTGGGCTTCTGGTGAGTGGTAGGCCAGGGAAACATATCCGGGGCTGTATGCAGCATAGCCCTGTTTGTTAACATCCTCCAGGATCATTGTTGTGACATCTGCCCGGGGCAGAATCCAACCGATTACTTCGGCGCACGGGAATAACTCGGGTCTGGTGGCGATCTTCATCAGTGAGGATCTTTCAATGTTTGCATATATGGACTCTTCTTCTAAGCCCATGTCGGGAACTTCTCTTCGGGTGATCAGTCTATAGATTTCCCCCCACTAGTATTCAGGTTCAATGCCAGAAATGCACTTCGTGTCCTCGTATATGTATTCTGTCTTAGTTACAACTTCTACTTCTGGCTCTTCCTCGACCACAGGGGCCTTCTTCTTTTGTCTCTTTGACATGGTGAGCTCTTCCTGCCATAAAATTGTAACATTAAGCCCTTTTGGCTGAGTGGCAAACCTGTATACATCAATGTACAGTGTGCGGTTTCTTCTATGTTTTAACATGATAGCAATCAATCAATGAAGCAAGTATATGCATGTATAGACTGAAATGACCTGACCAACAGAATTATTAAACCCAATGGGGAGCGTTCAGTGACTTTGTTTATATCTAGCATGATGGAAAACAAATCATATACAGGAAAATGTGCAATCTACCACTGCTGTAGGATATTAAACAATTCTATCAATCATATTCAAGACGGCAATAAATCTACATTAATGGGCAACAAGTCTCGGCTCTCTGCGCATGCCATGGTCGTTTCGTTGTGCGGGAAAGACAGTAGCTACGCGGGTTTTATCAACGACGCCACGCTTACGCACTTAGGGTCAACAAGCTAAGAGCAGTGGTACACCTTCTTCCCCGGCCCAGGTTCGACACTGATCACGAATTGGGTTGCGCGGGACTGCGTAGGCAGAAAGGCTAGGGTTCGAGAAATATGAAAACCTCAACAAAGGGCAACCACCAAAATGCTACAGAAAAACCACAAAACCCTCCTCCTACAAACCCATCATCACACACAGGGTAGCTTGGTGCAGACGGCGTAACGGCCGCCTGCACCAAACCCCCATCCACTACGCGCGAGGTTGCACACAAACAGCCGCGGTCAAAAAACTACTCCGCAGTTAAAATGCCCCACCCCACTGCCTACTATGATACGCAATCCTCAAAATATATATGCAATTACGGGGTTGAGTAAACGGACGGGAAAACAAACCACCGTAGCAAGCATAACCACCAAACGCTCAACGGGAAGGGAAAGGAAAACGAAGCCTACCTGGCACTGATGTGTAACCGGCGTGGAGAGGTCTGTCAGGCTCAGTGGTGGAGACACCTGGACTGCGTGTACCGAGAACGAGGGACCGGGCGAGCGCGACAGCACGATCTTGACAGCTTGCGACAGTCGAAACGACAGTTGAAAATAATAATAGAAAAATAACCCTTCGACCCCATATATATAGTCAACCACCACGGGCGCGCAAAATATCGAACGTAGGAAAGTTTTCTAATCGGAGGTTGAAAGTATAACTCCCTCCGCAACGGCGGCAGGCCAAAACATAAAACCGTCCGCGGGGATAATCGTAACGGAACCTCGGAAGAAAAACCCCTCGGGACCATAGTGAAACGATAGCCGCAACGGCGGAGCTGCGAAAGATAAATCTATCCGAAATGGGAGAAAAGTTTGAATCGGGAAACCAACGGCTAGACGTCGGAAGGCTGATGACCTCGGAAGCCGCAACGGCGGAAGCGAAACAGCTTTCGCAGCCGCAACGGCGGGAGCCCGAGACTTACGGGATCAACGAGGATACATAAGCGGGAATCAGAAACCAACAGGAATCGGAAGAGTTAACAGTTTGCTGTCCGCAATGGCGGAGGAAATAATCATAAAAACTTCCGATGCAAAACCAAAAAGCATTCGACGTAAAACAAAGAAATCGGAAAAACAATCGAAGTGAAACCGAAAATCCATCCGCAACGGCGGGAGAAGAAGTCACAATGGCTTCGATGCAAAACCAAAGGGCAGCAGATTAAAACCAATGTATCGGAAAGAAAGTCAAAATCACGTCTTGCTATTTTTCCGCAACGGCGGAGAAAGAAACGACAAATTCTTCCGATTCAAACCGAAAAACCAGCCGATTAGACCAATCATATCGGGAGAAAAATTTAAGTTAAGACTCACTATTCGGCCGCAACGGCGGAAGCTTTAACCAAACAGGTCCCCGATTGAACAAACTGAAAGTGCATCCAAAGGCAGCGATAAAGTCTGATCAAATATTAGATTTCTTCAGCATCAGTGGAGGAATTAAAACAAGCAGTAGATCAACCCAAGCCTTAGAAAAGTCCTTCTGAAAAGTTCTTAGACCAAATCAAAGAAGAGAATCACACTAATCCAAATAAAAGGAGGGTCCTAAATTTTTTTGGAAATTTGGGAAATTGTTGCAGTTGCAACAATTGGCGACTACCTGGTGAACCCCAGATTTCTGAATTAACTCCTTCCCAGTGCAAGACTGTTCGAATAAAGTTGAAATCTTCTAGATGTTTGTATTCCTAAGCTGGCCAACCTATGCATTTAAATCATTGAGAAGTAGTCCATTCTTTAGGAAATGGTAACCACAGCAATATTGTAAGTCTGAATAATTCTTTTGAGGCCTAATAAATGAGGTTCATTTTACCCGTCCTTAGGTAGTTTCAGGCTTGGACACCACAAGATTGTAACAGATAGCAAACAACATTATCCTTTTGTTCCTCATTCCCATGCCAATTGCACTTTGGTGCCATTTGAACTTTAGTTCTTGTGAGTCCTCCATTTGCCTTTCTTACTGAATTTTAATTCAGGATCCTCTATCCCATAGTGTCCTTTTGTGTGAGGTGTATTTCATGTTTCAGCTCACGGACGGAGAGGGTCTTTTGGCAATTTAGTACTTATGCTTTTGATACTTTGCTTTGATATGTCTTGTTTCTTTTGAGGAGTTTTGACTCTTGATAGATTTTAGCTTTTCTGAAACCATGGCATGGGATCATTTATATATGATATACTGTTTACCTTGCTTCCTTTCCGTGGGTCTTCCGCTGTCACCTCTTCGGATATTTAAGATGTGAAATGGATGGAGCCTCGAAATAGTATTCCAGACCTCTTTACTTCTGAGTTATTTACAGGGGTTAAATAAGACTTCAATGAGTGCATGGCCAGCTAGGAAGACTGCAACTAGAAGACATTCTATACTTTTAAAGCACAGTCTTCTGCTCAAGATTTTAGTTAATAAAGAACCCTGATGTTTCCATTGCAACCAAAAGTTTGCCTCTTTATTCAAAAGCAAAAGAAATGCTAACAAAGCAGTAAAAGAAAACACCATCAAATCAAATAATCAAAAGAAAAAGCATCAAGTATTGAAAAAAAAACCACATCAATTTATTTATGTACGAAGCAAAAGAAAAGAAAATTTTTGCCCACTCCTGAATATCTTTAATCTTAGGGAGTTAGAGGGTGGGCTGGATTATAGATATGAGATATCTAACCACGGTCTAGCTCTGCTATTTTTGAAGTTGAACACATGTCTACAATCCTACATTCATCCCTTTCAGCCTGAGGGAGTTG
The DNA here is from genome assembly GCA_001517045.1 of Pseudotsuga menziesii. NCBI lineage: Eukaryota > Viridiplantae > Streptophyta > Pinopsida > Pinales > Pinaceae > Pseudotsuga > Pseudotsuga menziesii. The sequence continues at coordinate 1,102 of LPNX010756245.1, read as the reverse complement.
AAGGAGCTCAGGCTGATAGTCAATCTTAGAACTGGCTTTTCTTTCTGTAAGATGTCTTATCTTAAGCTCAATCAGATAATTTCCCAGGACAGAAACAATAGATTCATTTCCCTCTCCTAGTTTAGTGACAGTATGCTTCATGTAAGGCTCTCTCAAAATCTTAATCTTATTAGGGGTACCCTTGAGAGGCAATAATAGATGAGACCAATCCGAAGCAAAATAGCCTTTTAACCTGGCAGACCAATCTCTGTTCAGAATAAGCCCATATCCACTAGGTATGTCAGCCACAGTAATGTCAATAAATTGACAAATCTTGTTGTTTGCAGACAAGCAAATGAGGACATTTTTCATTTGTCCCACTACTTTGACACCTGTGCTGTCTAATTGCGTTACTTCACAGAATGTGGACTCTGGCTGTCCATTAATCTTTTTGCAAATCTCCAGTGGCATAATATTCACAGCTGATCCAGAATCTACTAAGCAATTATGCACATTATGATTCAGCATTTCTAGGCTCAAGAGAAAAGGTGGGGTGTCAGCTGTCTCTTCCCAACCTGGTTCTATGTCTTCTTCTCCTGGTTGGTTCTGAGTAGGTATGTGAAATATCCCAAATCCCGATATTTTCTATTTCTAAACAATTATGCGGATACAATTGGGCTTACAAACTGCCAGGCAAAAATCCCTATTTTATAGGAAAAATTAGGGTTAGGGTTTGTGAGATAGGATACACACTTACCACTGATAACTGGCTGAATTGCTACAGATAAAGTCTGCAAGTACTGAGATCTGGATTGGAGAGGAACTGATCTCTCCCGTCTCCGGTGAATGCTCCAGCAATAAGACGCCCAAGCAGAGAAAAAGGTGACGCCCTCAAGGAAGGAGGGGCCCGATGGATCTGTCGATTTGCAGTGCTGATAGCCTTGCTGTGCCGGAGAGATTGACTGGAAAATAATGCAGTTTTGAACCCTCTAAGTATGATAGCGACTTGGTTCTCTGAGGTAGTCGCTCACGCCCCTGGTGGTCTGGAAATGCTGATAACTCCTTCGGATGAGCTCAGATGGAGCTGATAGTCACTGGGTACCGGAGTATGAAGCTGCTGGTG